>JAOVVA010000035.1:2536730-2570592 GCA_028565275.1 Leiocassis micropogon
CCCCCCCCCCCCCCCCTTGTACATTGCTTCTGTATATCTGTATATTTCCCAGAGTGTGACTGAAAAAGCTTGGGACCCAACACTTTCATTTCAGTAAAAAAAAAAAAAGGCTATTACTTTTATTCCAGAATATCATGACACAGGGGGTGTATGGATCATGACTTACAGCAGCATGGCATCAAACAGATGGATCGGTTATTATGTACAGTATATGTGACAATGCTGCCATCATTTTTTTTGCAAATCATGTAATTAAAAATAAAACAAAGTCTGAACCAAAATTTCACCCCAGAATAATGTGTTGTCATAATAATGTGCTTGTTACAATTGGTGCTTATACTGTATTTTTGTTTTATGATGTGTTTTTATGAAATAAGAATGTACTCCCCCCATCTGGTGCTGTTTTGCCACTGCAGTTATGGAGATAAGCAGCTTACTGTACAGCCAGTGATGATTTACTGTATACGTCTTAAGCATGACACTGAAAATACAGTATTATATGCAATGGTAACGAAGTGATGTCAGGATAATTGTTTTTTGTCTAGTGATTTATTTTCTACATTATAGAACAATACCGAAATAACACATATGGAATTAGATAATTAAGTAACAACAACGACGACAACAAAACACGTCAGTGGTTACTTTAAGACATGATGGTCAGCTGTTCTGGAATATTTCTTGCTTGAACTAAAGTATTGTCAAGTGCATTTGCAAAACCCATCAACCACCATGATGAAACTGGTATTCATAAATACCACCCCAGGAAAGCAAGACCAAAACTTACCTCTGCTGCAGAGGAGAACTTTATTTAGAGTTACCAGCCTCAAAAATCACCAATTAACAGCACCTCAGATTAGAGGCGTTATGAAGGCTGTACAGAGCATAAGTAGCAGACACATCTTAATATCAACTGTTCAAAGGTAATTATAGCATTTTTTTGGATGCTGTCAGTATTGTTTTATAATATATAATTATAAAATAACAGCCTGGGAGAACAATTCCTAAGTTCCTGCACCAACTATCATGTTTAAAAATATTAGAGTCATAAATTTAAGTTGAGATTTCACTTTGGATTATCAGTTTCTGTCTCACCACCGGTGTAAAATTCACACAGATCATTTCAATACAAGCCTTCATGCTAATAACTGTAAGAATTCAGTCAGTCAAGTTCTGCTTGTTCTGGTGTCTTGTTATTAATGACTTTTTTTTATTATTATTAATAAAAATGTTTAAACTTGTTTGCTATTGTTTATGTATAGTGTGCATTTTCTCATTTTGATGATGTAACAGCACAGGCGTTTTAACAGCTGGCACTTGATTACAAATTTAATTGGTTATGTCCATTTTGTTATTGGATGTACTGTAAAAAAATTTTTATCTTTATTAAATTGTGAGAAAATCACACTCAGCAAACAAAGTTTTAGACATCTTTAGACAGACTGACTGCATTTATTGTTGTATTTGATAAAGTAGTGCCTTATTAAATATGTTCTTTGCTATCAGATGCCAAGAAAAGCTTGGAAATTATCCTACAGTATATATAAGAAGAATTCCCATGTTGTTTGGGTAAAATATATTTATTTTCTCCTAGTGAAAATGTCAAAGTATATTATTGGCAAAAAAATAAAAAATAAAATTATATATATATATTATGTATATATGTTAAAACCTATCCATCCATCCATTAAAACCCATCCATCCATTGTGTCTTATCCTCTATAAGGTCATGGGGGGAATCTCAGGGAACTTACTGTAGGATACTCCCTGGATGGGGTGCCAACCCATTGCATAGCACAATCACTCACAGTCACACACTATAGGCAATTTGAAAATGTCATTCAACCTACACCGCATGTCTTTACACTGTAGGAGGAAAGCAGAGACCACAAAGAGGAAACCCAGTATGACAAGAACATGCAAACTCCACACACACAGACTGTGATTCAAACCCCCAGTCACCAACCCTGGACAGTGCAATAGTGCAACAGTGCAAACCACTAACCCACCATGCCCCCTGGTCAAGACTGGTCATGTTTCAGATTTTTTGACTAGCAATGGACAACATTTTTCCCAGACTGCCTCACATATAGGGATGTTTTATGTTTTTTTTATTTCTTAAAAACTATGTATCTCTTATATTTAGAGATAATATATATCAGATTTTAGACCCTACAGTAAATTTTTCCTAATATGCACACAGATAAGGATGTTCACCTTAAACAAGTCTCCTTGTATGTGCATGTGTGTGCTGCTACTGTATGTGATTATGGATTGTATAATCCCTCTAAACAGGAGGCTGAGTGTACCCCTAGGCGAGTATCATTAGTTCAACTATGTCTAACAGGACTGGAGGTTGTGTCTGTCAGCTTGTCAGTGCTGTAATGTAGTCTAATTAAATGACGATGTGTAGAAAGTAGCTACAATGTCCCAGTGTGCATTGAAGGACAGTAGAAGCAGTAACAAGCACACTGCTATCTAAAAGGCAGAGGAGGCTGTAATTGGAGACTATGATACTACAGGTGTGATGTCCTCCTCTGTAATGTGGGCTGGGCACTCTATGACTCGAGGCAATTAAATGACCCTGCACTGGGGAGAAACAGTGATGTCTAGAGACAGCTCAGCTAGATTAATTTGTGGGGTTGCTTGTCTATAGAGCATGTGTGTTTGCATGTGCATTTAATACATCAATGATGCAAGGGGTGTAATGTCTCTGACTAGTTTGTTAGTGGGAGAAACAGTGTAAGGCAAAATATGTAATAGTGTGAAATAGTTTGGTCAAAGATTTTCTTTAACTTTCTACACTAAATGTATTGGTGACTTTTCAAAATATTTCTGTAGTTAATCAATGCTTAAGTACTTACATGATAATAGAGTTTTACCATAGTTCTTTAATTAGTATTAATCACTACAATAAACTATTATGTTGAGTGAATGGTAATATTGGAAGGACTTAATAATAAGGGATTTCTCTGGGTCCTCTTGTTTCCTTCTATAGTCCTGGTATATGTGAATGGGTGTGTGAATGTGTGTGCTTGTGCCCTGCAATTGGTTGGCACCCCATCCAGGATTTACCCTTATGGTTACATTAGGGCTACTATGTGCCCTCAGTTCTCAGGGATGAGCTCCAGGCTAGGGAGTTACAGTATTTCCACATCCCCCATACAGACCCAACCTTGCTTGGAGCGATTTCCACATACTTGGACCATTGAAAGTGTAGCTGGAAGGACACCATTTCAGATGTGAAGCAGGCAGTCCGATCAATGCTCATCAATCTTTCTGCTTTTATGGCTAGTGAAATGCTGGTATAAATGCATTAGTGTAGCAGGGGTAGCATTTACTCCCATAATTGTGCTCTGTAACTTTGCACAATCCAAAGTCCCACTTTCACTTGGGAAACGACTCACATCCATAACAAAGTGGTTCCAAATTGGATATCAAGTAGTAAAAAAAATGTATAGTCAATGTCGTTTAACATGAGTTACTCTATCATTACACTTCAGTTAGCATACTGTAGTAGCTTTTTGTTGTTGTTAGTTATCTTGGAATGACTGTTACGGTAACGCATGCTTACTTACTGCTAAATTAATGAGTACATTAATTAAGGAGATGTACTGCAAGGTCTTACCAAACGAGTGAATATAAATAAAAATAATCTCATTATTAACTCAACTATTTAATCCCTATAAATAGGGAGTTTAACTGACCACAATTAGAGAAGCATGTCTGCTCATCATCAAGATGATAGTCTAATGAACATTAAACATTAATTTGCTGCCAAAACACAAACCGCCCCACGGTTAGACCCCTGATGATTAGGAGAAATACTATGCCTGAAAGCTCACCTTCCTTTTAGGTATAACCATCAATAAATTCCCGTCTTTTTACACCCACCATCAGCTCCATGTCTTCTTCCTACCACTTCACTGACTTGCATGGCTGTTTAGCACAAAGCAAGCACTGCGCAGAACTCTCATGATTCTCCCCCTCATGTCTGATAATATTCCCCATTCATCCATGTTTGTTAATCTCATTGTTAATCTCACACCATGTTTTAGCTCAGCAAGATCTCTAAGCTAAAGTCAAGGTGCATATCTAGATTTAAGGTTAGGAACAGCTTAGTCAGTAGGTTTGAACATTGTGTTTTATGCCCAGCTGTCAGAAAAAAAAGTTGCAAGCAGAAAGAGAAGCTGAAAATTCTAGCAGCAGGTAGGGGCATCACTCATCTTCTCCACACACTGATGCACACATCCTGCACTCCTCTCAGAGGAAATCCCATGTTTTTGCTTCTCTGACTCCTTATATCACATTCTCTGGCTCAGTAGAGGATAATATTGAATCAAATGATGGTTGATTCAGCTATGTGTCATAGCTGTGTGCAGGCTCCAGATCATCATTTACTTGATAAACAAAGGCTTCCTGTATTAATTGTCATGAAAATAAATAAATAAATAAATACATAAAAAAAAAATAATGATACATTATTACAAGTGTATTTACATGTGATGGTTTGCTGTGAACAGTCTCTTAAGGAAATCATCTTGTCTGTCTTTCTCCTGGAAATATAACTTTTCTTGCATTTTTGCAGTTTTCTAAATAACAGTTACCTGGGGTTTGCATACCAGAAATGGTATGCAGGTGGTTAAATTGTACTGTAGAACTGTCTCCCAGTGCAGTTTGATGGTGATATCATTGTCTGCTGTAAAGCATAAGCATATTGCTTTCGTTCTTTCTTTTTGTCTTACATTTTGTTGAATACTGTAACTCTTACCTTGTTGTCTGTTCAAATACAGAAAATGCCTATATTTACTATATATACATAATACTGTACATAATAATACATTTATACTGATTACAGATTTACTCAAATTGTCAAATCCACAATGCTTCTATTTGTTTTATTCTTACACAATTTGATTGAGAAGAAACAGTGACTGTCCTCTCCTTTTTATTCTGTCGAGAGTAATAATAATGATATGGTAAAGATGTCCACTTTTGCAGTTAAACACTTACTCCAGTATATTTCAGCTCCTGATTATAACATCTGAACCAAGAGAAGAGAGATGATAAAGAAATTGAACAAACTGAAATTATGTTCATGAACTCCTGAACAGCAAATCTTCAAATACATTTGGTGGTCAGAATGACACAAAAGTGCTTCAAATTGCTTAATTTTTTTTTCATCTTCACTAAATTCTTGCAAATTATCCTGATTTTAAATTGATTATTTATTTGTTTGTTTGTTTGTTTTTTACATTAGCAATGACAAAAATAGGAACAGTAAAAATATAAAAACCACAAATGACAAAAAGATGTGATGCCTTCTGTTTTTTCTATATTGTGTTGTTCTGTGTGTGAAAAAAAATTTAAGGTTGAATGACCTAAATTCACTCTAGGAAAGTATATTCAATTCAATTCAGTTTTATTTATATAGCACTTTTAACAATGGTCACTGCATATATTGATGACTGTATAACTGACGGCATTTCAGAAAGCTAATGCTATATTCAACCCTACTTGGTTTTAATACTCCTATCCAAGCTGTCAAGTGGAGCATTTTTATATTTTATGTTTCTAGGGTTGGGGTCATTTGGAAAGAGTTGAGGTTTGTGTGTTTTTATAGTAATTGTGACTTTCCTCACAGAATGTCTAAAAATTGCGAAATGTTTCACCTACTAAACTCTCAATGTCACATAAGTCTGAGGATGTTCTGATCTTATCTTTTCCTTCTCAGTGAAACAGCTTATGTAAAAATTGTGATTTAGGAATTTGTAGGCTAACCTTAGTGATCTGTGTGTATTTTCTTCTGTTTATGCAACAGTTGTGATTGAAGTCTGAGCTGGAGCATATACAGGCTACTACCAGCACCAACACAGCCAAAGCTCAAAAACAGAAAAAAAAAGCGAGTAGAGCTTGAACACTGCCAAGTTAAACTAGAATGTAGGAGTTTTTCTTTCTGCGTATTTTGGCCTAACTTACAACATAGCAATAAAAAAAGAATAGACATGATGTGTGAAAGTGCAAAGGTTTTAAACACATGCGAAGAAATGCTAAAAAGCAAAGATATCTTAAAATAATACAACTAAACCATAAGGATCTCAACAGTACACAGTAAAAAAAAAACTAAACTAAACTAAAACAACCTGCTTTATTGGTGCTGCTGCTGTTGTTGTGCAGCATGCATTGTATATAGTAGATTGCTTTTATTGAAATACAAAACTTTTTTTGTAACAATTAACATTTTACTTTGTAAAAAGTAGATCATTGCTTCCAAAATCTATTTTAAATTACTTCTATTCTGGAAAAGCTTCCCAATAGATTTTGGAGTGTGGCAGTGGGGGATTTATCCATTTACCCCATGAGCATTAGTGAGTTCAGGCTGGGGGTGCAATTGGCACTCCAGTTCGTTCCTAAGATGTTAAGTAGAATTGAGGTTAAGGCTCTGTGTTTCAGTGCCTCTTAGTTCCACTCTTAGTTCCAGTGAGTGGAAACTATAATGCAAATATTTTATACAGCTGTGTGATTCCAACATTATAGTTATTATATTCATATAGTGCACAGTACATTAGTGTTTCCATTTACAGTCTCAAAGGGATAACAATTCCTGAATGTTTAGCACAGTTTCATTGATTGTAAGATAAAGAAATGTGATATGTTGATAGAAGTCTCCAGTAGGTAAATGTTTAGCTCACTGTCACATGCTGAAAATATTGTGATTATGTATGAGTCAATAATCAATATAAAATGTTTTTGAAAAAAAATCAGCTGTGATTTTTCTATTTAACTTCATATTAACTTTATTATGTAGACTGTATGCAGTTAGAAATGGATCTTGGTGAAGCTTCAAAACTTTTTATAAATTGATTGCATGTGGACAATGTGTCCACCCAGCAGAGTAAGTTTTTTGGTAGACAATTTTCTGTGGTCTTGCCCACAGTAAGCCCACAAGCCCCCACATTTCATGGCAATAACAGGGGCCACAGTGGACTGCCCACAATGAGCAAGTCCACTGTGGGCAAGATGTACTGATCTTTCCTTTCCCTTCTCAGTGAAACAGCTTTTTTAAATTTACACAGAGAGATTTTTAGGCTAACCTTAGTGATCTGTCTGTATTTTCTTCTGTTTATGCAACAGTTGTGATTGAAGCATATGCAGGCTACTACCAGCACCAATACACCCAAAGCTCAAAAACTGGGAAAATAAATAAATAAAAAAAAAAAGATAGAAAGAGGGTACAGCTTGAACACTGCCAAGTTAAACTAGAATGTAGGATTTATTTATTTTTTCTGTAAAGTTTTAGCTTAACTTATACATGGAAATAAAAAATAGACATGATGTCTGAATATGCAAAGGTCTTAAACATGTGCAAAGAAATGCTGTAAAGCAACGATGTCTTAAAAAAACTAAAATAAACATTGCTACATAAAATGCAGTAAGAATGTAAAGACTACACGGTAATTAAAAAAAAAAAAAAATTCTGCAGAGTCTAACTGTAACACCTGCTTTTTGTTGCTGCTGCTGTTGTGCAGCATTCATCATGTATAGTAGATTGCCTTCATTGAAATACATTATTCTGTATTTTAAGTTAATATTTGAAAAGTAATGTTTGCATTTATGATTATAAATTTTTGAAACAGCAGATTTTCATAATTGTCTTTAAAATCTAATTTAAATCACCTCTACTCTGGCAAGGCTTTTCAATAGATTTTGGAGTGTGGTAGTGGGGGATTCACCCATTCACCCCCATGAGCATAAGTGAGTTCTTGCCTAGGGTGCAGTTGGCGTTCCAGCACATCCCAAAGATCTTAAGTAGGATTGAGGTTAAGGCATTGTGCAGTCCACTCAGGCTTCTCCACCCCATCCCATGTTTTTATGGACCTTAATTTGTGCACAGGGGCAATGTCGAATTTGAACAGTTTTGGGCCTCTTAGTTTCAGTGAATGGAAACTGTAATACAAAAATTCTATACAGTTTTTATACAGTGTGATTCAGACATTATAGTTATTATATTCATATAGCACACAGCACATCAGTATTTCCATGTAAAATCTCAAAGGGATAACAATTCCTGAATGTTTAGCTCAGTTCCATTGATTGTAAGATAAAGAAATATGATCTGTTGATAGAAGTTAATGTCTTCACTAGATTCGAGCTATGTGCTATGCTTGTATTTAAATAAATAATGCAGTTCAGTTGTCTCAGGGAACAATGAATCATCCTTCTAGAAAAAGCAGACCTGATGACTTTTCCCAGTCTCAGGGTATACAGTATGCCTGTTCTGTTCATCCAAAAGCCAATGACCCCTTGCTTTCTCAATTGATCCCACACCCTCAGGATTATGATCTAACTGGAGACAAAAAGCAAGTGTATGAAATGTGTCAGATAATAGTTACTTCATCAAGAAACTGTGTGGCAAGGTACGAGATTAGCTCACATGCTGAAAATGTCACATGCTGTAGCCCATGCAGGGCCCACAGTAATTTTGCCCTTTTGGGACCCTATGAGTGCCCCCATCAGAGCCCCTAATTATGTTGTCCACATGTGACTCACATTTCACAGCAGTAACAGGGCCCATAGTGGGCTGCCCACAATGATCCCATGGACCTTCACTGGACCCGCATTGACATGTTTGCTGGGAGTATGGACACCAATTTCAGAGACATATAGAAAATATGCATCATTAATATAAAATAGAAAATCTAATGATTTTTTTTTAAATGTTTGGAGAACAATAAGAATGTCTGAAAAGCATTTTAATTTTGTATTGTTCAAGCACTTGTTGCACTCTCTGAAGTTACACCTGAAAGAAAATGGTATAAAATAAGGGAAACATGTTTGAGGAGACTTTTAACTGTATTGAAATGTGTCTAAATGTTCGGTCATTTATAATAAAACCTCAGAACTTCATTATTTTGTAATATGTTTACTATAAATGGATGATTTTGATGTGGACACCAAAGGGACTTTATAGTGTTATTAGCAGTATATTAAGAGTACAACAATATTATTTACAGTAAATGTAATAAGATATTGTGTTTAGCATGATACATTGCAATTGTATATGAAAAATACTGAGGCAAAGTTTAATCTACGGTGTTGCCATCAGATACCTTTATAAAACATTGCAGTAGTACCATAGTGCATTTTTGTAAGAGTTTATTGTCCTTTTTGTGTGGGTCAGTTACTACACTGGGTATGTTGTATAGAGAACCGGTAGACATTCTGGATTCAACAAATAACCTGATGAGGTAAAAACAACTCAGGTGATTTCCTATTTTTGCCACAAGATGTCAGTATTGTTTAACTTTAAGATGTTTGTGGCTAAGGCTGACGTTGCACTTAAATCGGTGTTTTACATTAATTGATGGAAGTTCTAATCATTTATGTCAACTTTAAGGACATTTTAATAGCCTATCAATTCTTTTTTAGCTAAATATTCCTTCAAAACATGTATATCCCTATTTTTGCCTTTATAACTACCTTCAGCCCCTTCCATATCTCCTGAACAGCTCGAGATCTTTCCAGTACAATCTCTTAACATTCGCCCTGACACCTTAGTTTGAAATCTGCCAGACTGCTTGCACAATCTTTGCATATTTGCTTTGACACAGATTTTAAACTACAACCCTGCAGCATATACAAAACGTTTTTCATTTACAAAACGACTTCTATCATTTTGTGTCTTTCGAAACTATATATATATATATTTTTTTTTTTTATGTTTCAACTTGCGACACAGACGTGCATTTACTCATTTGACGCAGAAACGTAACGTTTTAGAAGCGGCAGTAAAGTTTTCATCTCCTCCCCCATTAAAGTTGGAGCGAGTTGCAGATGAGAACGAGGAAGTACGAAGGGCAAGTCGAGCCGAGGCGTGGTCTGCGAGTTATTTCACCTCCATCTACCTGAACACGAAAAAAGAAGAGTTGCACCTCTGAGAAGGACTCGCTTAATGACATGATCGGCACTGAGGGCAGCATACAAGGTGAGTGAATCATCAATCTGTTATGACTTAAAAGTGCGCACACTCAAGCATTTAAGATTAGAGTTTAGTTATTTTTTCCAATTAAATCGGTCAGGTGCCTGTGGCATGCGTGGCTGTGATTGCACAGAACATACATAACGTCCTCCTCTCCGTCCTGGATATAACATTTCTCCCATAATGCAATTTTTACACTGCGATCATACATAATCTTTCATTCGAATTCTGAAAAAATAATAATAATAATAATTCTGTGATTTCCCTGATGTATAGTATATAGTGCTCCTCTCGGGACAAGTCTGCGCAGGCCAGGTTGCTGCACTGCGCATTCCACTGGTGCCAACAACCTACTGCAGTCTCAGATATAAAAGTACTAAACTGTACTTTCCTTCTCTATTCTCGATCCTGATACCTAAACTATGCATTTTTTTTATACTGTATTGTGAATCCAGTGTTCTTTTAACCGGATTGTGTCATTGGACCTTGGAGTAAATACATTAAAGGTAACATTTTATGCACCTTACCACATCTCACACACACAGACTAACCGGCGCGGTGGCTTCGGGGGTTAGAACCGTCAACTTGCACCATCAGGGTCCAGGTTCGATTCTTGCCTTGAAATGGAGTTTGTGTGTTCTCCCTGTGCTTGGTGGGTTTCCTCTGTGTAATCTGGTTTCCTCCCACAGTCCAAAACCATTCAGATTAGGCTTATTGGTGTTTATAAATTGCCTGTAGTGTGTGAACACGGTTGTAAAAAAAAAAAAAAAAAAGGAATAAATACAATGTTCATCATTGGCCTTCACCGTCTCTAGTTGAGCTACAAAAGGTTCCAAGATGGATAGATGGAAAGGTACTGTACTACTGTATGACTAAAGATATAGGTACTACCCTAAGAACAAGCACATAAAGTAGATTTTAGTACAGAAAAAAAAAAATTTTGAATGATACTCAAGCTTTCCTGTCGTTTTCCTGGAGCATTAAAGTATTTTCTGCACTCTTTAAACAACTTGTCATCTAATAATAACTGAAGCTTGTCTAAGTAGGCTTAGTCTCTGTAGCCTATTGTGTTGTTAAACGTGATATCAGACAGGATTAGCAGAACAACACAAAGTCATTCAGTCTTGTGTTTACCTTAAACCGTTTATAGTTCTGCATTGTTATCTGTTGGCTCATAGAAGGTCAGGTGCTGGAGTACTCGGAATATTTTCTATACTGAGTGAGATTTCTGCCTGCAGCAACTTGATTAAATCACGTTTAGCAAGTTCTGACATGACCGTCTGCCGAAAAAAGTTTCCTTCTGTTGTTACATATTCACCTAAGGTATATACCGTAAATACACTCTGCAAAATAATATGCTTTATTAAGAAAGCTAAGGGTTCATTTATTCCTAGCTTCTTTAAGTACTGTAGGTTGTGGCTAGAGCTCGGTCTGATTGGAGACAACAGTATTTTGGGGGTTTAGTGGTTAATGGTACCGCAGGGACAAAGTAATTCCAGATTTAGTCATTTATCCACAAAACAGAATTTCTTGTTCATGTAATAGTATTACAAGTGGAACATTGGAGTTATTAGCAAGGAACATCACTAATGACACTCCTGTGAGTGCATACTAATGGAATCACTGCTGTAAAGTAAAACAAACAAACAAATGAACCTGCACTTTACCTTTGAAAAGAATCGAGACAGAGCAGTGTTTCTGTGTAGAGCAGAGAGTGTGTGTGTCTGTGTGTGTGTGTGTGTGTGTGTGTGTGAAGCCGAGAGGGGGTGGGGGGGTGTAAAGGTGAGAGAGTGTGTGTGTGTGTGTGTGTGTGAAGGGGCACGGTGTCAAATGACGCACGCGCACACATATCGACAGGCTGATACAGAGAAAAAAAATGGATCTTTAGCTTCTCTAACAAGACTTTCTTTTGCTTTACACACGCGCACACACGTGTGTTATAAGAAACAGTACATGCGCGCTGTACACACGTGCTTACAAACACAAAATAATATATGTTTTATGCGCACACACATGGTCACAGTGTTATAGTAAACAGTACACGCGTGCACGGATGTTCATTATACCAGTGAGAGACACGCTAGGACCCAGCAGGGGAGAAGATTCCGCAGTGCAAGAGAGAGACAAAACATTGGCTCAGTTGTGATCACGTGACGCTCAGCGTCAAAACAAGAAGCGCATGCGTGCTACATGATACTCCATACTCGTAAACCAAGACTTGCTCGTTATTCGAGTCAAAATTCATTCAAAATCTTTGCTCGCCTTGCGCAACACTCGCAAACCTTATTACTCGCAATCCGAGGTTTCACTGTATTCTGGAAAGTTTAAGTTATTGCACAATATTGCGGCAACCACATCCAAATAAACAGCTATTTTATCTTTATTAGCAAGCTCAAATTGTGAAAGAGTAAAGACGTTTTTTACTCTAGACATACTTTGACTTAGCAAACAAGCTAACTTGAACAGTTTGCTGACTACAACAGCTATTATATGATCTAAATAAAAAAATATTACCTTTCATTCAGCTTTGGAGGGATATATGTACAGTATGTCCACCTAATTTTAAAATGGATGCCAATAGTGAGGCATCAAGATATGAACAACTAGTGGCCTGTGAGGTAACAATGATCGGATTTAGGAAATTCTATACAAACAAGAGGACACCTGAAGATGTGATTATCATTTTATTTTATTTTTCACAATTTACTGTGGTGATGATAAAAAGGGGTATGCATGCTTTCTTGTTATAAAGTATTCATTCATTTGTATTAATCAGTGTTTTTTTTTTTTTGGTTTTACTCATTAAAATAACCATTTAAATCATTATATGTTGACTTGATTCTAAAAAAACTTTCTCATGTGAACCGTGCAACAAAAATGCCACTGAAGCGATAGGCACAGAATATTGCATGCGTAATACAGTGTAATAAAAATGTCATCTAGCTGTTTTCTCAGCTAAAGTCAAATCACAGACCCAGGAAAGGTACAGTTAGCTAGATTTCAATAATGTTTTTTTTTTTTTCAGTAAAATAGTTGCTTATTCTTTCATCATACAGAAGGCAGAAATTAGAATTCTTGTTTAATACTTTTTCAAAAATGGTATTCAGCTGTTCTGTAGAGAATCCTTCTACTTGTCTTTCTCATTTCCTGTGTGTGTGAGTTGTGCACTTTTCTAAAAGTGGTATGTGTTATGAGGTCAGATCTCACTCATGTGTTACCATTTTCAATTTCTCCAAAAGAAGAAGAAGGTATATGTTGTGTGGGAGGATAAAAGATCATTTTGATCTTTGCAAAGCAATTGATTACAATGAATAATTTTAAATATAACATATAAAACACATAAAAGCATCAGTAACATCAGTACTGTATGTACTCTTTGTAGTGCAAGAGCTTGACTTAATTGCATTGTGAATAGTACTTGGTTATTCCCTCAATGGATTCTATAGATAGTATGACAAGCTGTGAGGGTAAAACATGTAGCTTCAACCTAGTGAGGAATTCATTGCCTCAGGCTTGCAAAACCAGCAAGGCGGGACTCTTTACAACACACACACACACACACAAACACAAACACAGTGCAGACTCACAGAATACTATTCCCTTCCCAACCTGGGAACAACCCCTGCTGATGAATGTAAACATTGACAGTACAAATAGCATTCTAGGCAAGTCATCTACTCTGCGAGGTTGTGAGGAGATAGGGCTCTTCAAGATTGTTTGAATTAAATTTTGCAGCCTGTCTTGTGTCCTGTTGAGAGATGAGATTGCCACCAATCCCTAACACGTTTTACATTATTATTATTATGTGTTACACCATAATTACATAATTAGTATAATCTTGTTAGCTTGGTAACTGATTAGTTTATATTTCTGGACAACAGTGTATCATCAGGATAAACAGCACAAGGGTTCTATTAGAAACCCTTCTATTGAAAAGTGACGTCATTTTCATAGTGAACCACAAGTCACATAGGTTGTGAAAAAAAATATATGGGCAGAGATTAAACAAGTGTTCATGTATTGTCTGGAAAATGGTTTTCAAGATAAGAAGAAGATTTTTTTTGCAAACTTTCCACCGTACTGTAAGCTACTTCATTTGCTTTAAGAGTCAGTTGGTGCCAAGTGCCTCTTGCAGAAGTTCAGGCATTTCATACTACATAAGCAGGCCTGTACATGCAATGTCATTAAGCAGTGCCTATTCCTGGCCCTGGATTAAGACCAATAATTATCTGTAATATTGACATTATTAATTACTAGAGGCGTTCAAGTCAAACTGGGATTTTAGATTGTGCAGAATAACAGAACACAGTTATGAGAGTAAAAACTATCATTATTTATGTGTATAATCTCCTGCTACACTAATGCACTTATCCCAGTGTTTCATTAGTACTTGGATACCATCAAGTTAAAAAGAAAAGTTTTCTCAGTATGCCAAAGGCATGATTGGACTGCCTGCTTCATGGGCTCCCAGGAACTCCTATAATCCCCCACTCCTATGAAAATGGCTTGGAGTGAGGTCAGGATGTACTGTACATGCAATGTAGTAGTAACGCCGAGTTCCTGTAATGTGCATGTGGTGTGGTAGGCAGTATGAGTTTGTGTATTGTCCTGCAAAAATGGAACACCTTTGGTGATCAAACCAGGCCTTTTTTTTCAGGTAAAGGAGAGGGCTATTAAAAGATTTCCTGAGAGACCAATGTTTCAGCAGTGATGATGAGAAGCTGACAGTCGAATCATAGCTCTGGCATGCTGAGAAAAGTTTCTACCTTGATGGTATCCAGGCACTAGTGAAACGCTGGGATAAGTGCAATAGTGTTGCAGGGTATTATGTAGAGAAATAAAGGGAGTGTTTGATCTGTTATTCTGCACAATTAAAAGTCCCGGTTTGACTTGACACCACTCGTATACTTCCATCAGTACTTTTATGAATATGAAATAAATCATAAATGTTTTCAAGGGATGTTTTAATGCGAAAGAGTGAAACTGACAGGTCAGCAAAAGAAAACAGAGTTGTGCAAACATGCACATTTTGGCTTGAGGGATTTATGAGCTCTTAAGTCCTGCATAAGGACCCTTTGAGGTAAACAAATAACAGTTAATCTGCATTTTTCAGCTGTTTCATTTTGCTTGGTTATCTACATGGAAGATGACATCTTTTAGTATTTTTTATTTTTTATTTTTTCACATCACAATTTCCCAGAACTCAGTGGTGGTGTTTTTTTATGTGTGGGTGTGTGTGTCTTTGGTTGTGTATTTATAGATTGTTCCTCTTCTTTTAGTTCTGTTAGATAATCAACAGATTGAAGAATAAAATTATACTGGCAATGTAAAGAACAAACAGCCAGAAATAACAGTATTAGCATGTTAAACCCATTTTCCGTGTATGTGTTTTCCACAGGCCTGAAGTGGGTGTGATGGTGTGCTTTTTGCCATAAAACCAGCTTTCAAAATGGCAGGTGATACCAGCACATTGTCATGGAAGGTGCTAAGCCCAGGAACGGATGGGCCACAAACCCCTGTGTTTGCTTTTGCTGGAGCGGGAGGTCCTGTAAAAATACTTAAAGTATGCTTCAGCAGCAGCAACAACCAGAAAAACTTCAAACTTGTCAAGTGCGATAGCTCCTGGCAGATAAGGGTAAGAGTCAATAGATGGTGGAATGTGCAAGAAATGTTTTCTGGAAGAACTCTTCTCTAGAAATTGATATGAAATAATTCTCCCATGAGCGAATGAAGATTTTTAGGGTGTTGCGTCTAAAAAAGGTTGAAGTACAAACAAAATTAGTTAAAATGTAATTACTGTAATGTAGCAATATTTATACAACAGACCTGTTTAAATATGCAATACACACACAGGAAAACAATTTTGGAATATTGATTTATATATTGATTTAATTCCAAATTTCAACTAAAATAAATAAAATTCTTAAATGTCCATAATTCTGTACAAAGGTTTACCATTATTTATATTTGTTCAACTTACATGTTTTACTTGAGAAGACATACTGCCCTTAAGTTTAAATTATGCCCTTAATGTAAATACCTTAATATTGTTTTTAGTGTACTAATTCTTTTTCTCCCAGAGCGAGGGTTAATGTAAAGGAACAAGTACTGTGGATGGTGGAAACCAATATAAGATTAGGTATAATTTTTTAATATGGTGAAGATTGATGTGAGGAAACTAAAGTTATACTGTAGAAAGCGTCTTCAGTGTCTGGGCTGTGTAAAATCTGAATTAATATTGTTTCTGTATGGGTTTTGCATTTTCCCCAAAACACGCTGCATTTTTGTCTTATTATTCTCTACAGAAAGTGAGGGACACTTACTGCCTATAAACTGATAAAAGAACTGTGAAGGTTGTTCAGTTCAAACCGGGATTTTTGATTATGTAAAATAACAGAACACAGTTATGAGAATAGAAATTATTTCGCTATATAATCCCCTGCTACATCGACCATGATCAGAATGGTGGCCTCAGGAACTCTTTAATGGCCCAAACATGTGAAAATGGCATGGAGTGAGGACAGGACTGTATAGGGGATGTGGCAGTAACTCCCAGCCATGGAGTCAAGTAATGTGCAAGTGTTGTTCGAGAATAATTGTGTAGCATTAATCAAAGAGAGATGCCTCTCTTCCGTAAGTTGGTGACAAGTTCAAGGATTTTCAAGGATCAGTAAGATTCCACTCACTGAATATTCAAGGGAACGGCTGTAGTGGGCTCTGAGCCACCTCGGCTGGGATGTCAGCTAGTGAATATACAGCTTTTTAAAAACATTTGCACCATTCAGATGTTTTACTGCTTAGAGTCTCATCACCGTACTGTGCTTGAAGTCTTCTGTAAATGCCAGTCAGATTTACACCTTCCATGAGAAATTTTATCACAGTCCTGATTTGACTTGAACATCTCTTGTTTTAAGGCTCTTAGACAACATGAATTATAACTAAAAACACAGAATATGCTCTTTATTTGTAAACAATATCAGACTTTTCATTGGAGGATTCAGACAATGTACATGATCATATATTTCTGCTGGTAGAATGTTACAACCACCCTTAAATTCAGATTTTGAACAATGAGGACACATTATAAATTTTTATTTTAAGGTAACATAAATATATTAACATGACATTATGAAATGAATCATTATACAGTATGTAGCTTTTTAAATTTGCACCTGCACACCTAGCAGGAAGAACCTTTACTGGTTGATCTATTGAATTTAGGTTACCAATTTCTAAGTAGACACAAACTTATTGTTTTTTTGACAATTACCAGGCCATCATCCAGTCCATCCTGATCAGTGGTCGTTTGGGCCCCAATGTGCAGAATGCAGCTTGCTTTGGCCTGAGACTTAAACATCTGAAATCTGAGGAGTATCACTGGCTGCATCCCGATTTGACTGTAGGTGAGGTGGAGCAGCGCTATGAAAAACTCCATTTAGAGGCTGAGTGGAGGTGAGGAGCAATGCACAGTATATACACAGAAATCTATGTGAAATAATATTCACAGTGGTTATAGTTTTATAGCACATTTCATGTATCTGTAGTTACAAATGCTTTACAGGATAACCGATCAAACCTAAGCAAACAAAAGAAACCTAAAACAAGGAAATAGCAATTGCTAAATATCTCTAAACTAACAATTTAAGCAATTGGAGACCTCAAAATTCTAGGATCTGTTAACAGATTTTAGTTATTAGATTGTTAATAATGCAATAACTATCACAAAGCAAAATTATCTTTTCATTATGTCAGTAGGTTTATGTAAGTTGTATCTGTCTTTTTCTATCGTTATCTCTTGCTTTTCAGATATGACCTGAGGATTCGCTATATACCTGCTAATTTCTTGGAGAAGTTTAAAGAGGACAGAACTTCACTGTTATATCTCTATCACCAGGTTAGCATGATAACTCAAGAAAGACCAACACTTTTTCTTTTTTGGGACTGATTTATTAATAACTGTTATATTAATATATTGGTGCTTGATGTGGCACAGGTTCGCAATGACTACATGCAGCAGTATTCTAGTAAAGTCAGTGATGGCATGGCATTGCAGTTGGGTTGTCTGGAGATCAGGTATGACTAATGGTGCCTCCCAAGCCATTTTTGTAAAGCAGTTACATGCATAATTGTTATATTAATAAATGCTTATTAATCTATGCATTTATATAATACAGTGGAACCTTGGATTATAAGCGTAATTCAGTCCGGAAGTGGGCTCATATTCCAAAACATTTGTAAATCAAAGCAAAATTTCCCATAAGAAATAATGGAAACTCAAATTATTAATTCCACAACCCAAAGAAATAAACACATAAAAATAATTAATATAATAATATAAAGTAAAAATAAAACAAATTAACCTGCACTTGACCTTTAAAGGCGAGTGTGTGTGTGAAGGGGCACGGTGTCAAATTACGCGTACGTACACACATAATGACAGGCTGATACAGAGAGAAATAAAAATGGATCTTTAAACTCTCTAATGAGACTTTCTTTTGCTTTACACGCGCGCACACACGTGTGTTATAAGAAACAGTTCACGCGCTCTGTACACACGCGCTTACAAACATGAATTAAAATATGTTTTACGCGCACACACACGGTCACAGTACACGCGTGGACAGATGTTGATTATACCAGTGAGAGACGCGCACTAAGACCAAGCAGGGGAGACGATTACCCACAATTCCGCAGCGCAAGAAAGAGAAAAAAACATTGGCTCAGTTGTGATCACTGGACGCTTGGCGTCAAAACAAGAAGCACATGCGTGATACTTGATACTCAGTACTCGTAAACCAAGACTTGCTCGTTTTTCAAGTCAAAATGTATTAAAAATCTTTGCTTGTCTTGCGGAACACTCGCAAACCTCGTTACTTGCAATTCGAGGTTTCACTGTAAATTCTATTACTTAAAAAAACTCATTTAATTTTCTTCATTATGGCTGATTTTATGTCATTTCTTTATTCTTGGCAGGAGGTTTTACAAAGACATGAATGCTAAAGGCCTTGAGAAGAAGTCGAATTTTGAATTGTTAGAGTAAGTCATAAATCATTTAAGCATTTGAAATTCTTAATTGAAAATTCCTGTTACTGTATGTCAAAGCCATTTTGTTTAAATAAAAAATTACTCTGTAAAAAGTAAGTTTGCAATTTATGCTTAATGATGTGCAACATCAATTGAACAAGTTTATAGTTATTATCACATAGAATTACTTGTAGTTCTTGAAATTACAAAGGGCGTTCAAGTCAACCAGGGGCTTGTGATAAAGATGCAAAACTTACAGCAAACTTTGAGCAGAATACGGTGATACGATTCTAGTCAAGCCACAGTAAAACATTTAAATGGATGTAAAGGAATGCCTTACATCCCTGAATGACGATCCCAACCAAGGTGGCTTGGTGGCTCACTGTAGTCATTCCTGTGAACATCTAGTGAATGGAACTCCTGATCCTTAAAAATTAATAGATAACTGGCCGCTACCTTGCAGAAATGACATATTTTGTTATTCTGCACAAGCAAATGTCCAGGTTTTACTTGAACACCCCTCAAAAATGTGCAGCTTGCCAAACCTAAAAGCCTGAACATTTTTCTTTCTTTTTTTTTTTACAGTTGAAACTGTTAAATAATTCCAGAAACACTAATTCCTCCACATGTGAAACTTTATTATGTGTACATTCCTACTTATACATTAATTAAAATTAATGGATAAAATACAAGTATTTTAATCTGTTTAAGTACTAATCTGTTTAATAGGTTTATGTTGAGCACTTGCTGTGCAAATATGGTGATGTATTAGAATGTTTGTATTAATATATAAAACCAAGCAGTCCAAGACAAGTCTGAGATATGCTGTCATAGAAAATGAAGGTTGTAACAGGACTGTGGTATTTGTTTTTACATAGATCATAGATCAGTTACACCACATGTACTGTAAATGTATTTTTATTTTCTGTATCTTGGCAACAGGTAAATTGTGTTTTATGATTTCTTCCAGGAAAGATGTTGGGCTAGACCTTTTTTTCCCACAGAAACTTATTGACAGTATGAAGGTAAGCATATCAGATAAAAAGCACACATATATATATATATATACACTGTATATATTAATGCATGACTGTAATGTCAGAAAAATGTGCCACAATACCATTTTGAGGATTTATAATATCCCTGGTTATACATTTTATACATGAACAGTCAACATTAAGCAAGCATCAGTAGCGCTCAAACAAGGCCAAATTTAAAGTCCATCTTCTTCGGGTGTCCTAGTGTCACATTGTGTTAGATTTAATCCTATGGTCAAATTCCTAGTGAACACCTTTGGGATGAATTGGAACACTGACTGCACCCCAGGACTCCTCACCCATCAATAGTGCCTGACCTTGCTAATGTTCTTTTGACTGAATGAGCACAAATCTCCACAACCACACTTCAAATTCTAGTGGAAAGCCTACTCACAATAATGAAGATTATTATACTAAATCTGGAATGAGATGTTCATGAAACACATGATGTAATGGTCAGGTATTCACATAATATTGTCTGTAAGCTCAGCAGTTATCAGGGTTTAGTAGTTGTGCTGGACTGAATGGAGAGCTTTGTTTTTTTTTGTCTTTGTTTGCCCTTAGCCGAAGCAGCTGAGGAAGCTGATTCAGCAGACATTTCAACAATATGGCACACTCAAAGAGGAAGAGTGCATGGTCAAGTTCTTTAAGACCTTTGGTGAATTCATTAACTTTAACGAAGAGGTTTTCCCTTGTGAACTAGTGGTGAGTTCAAAACAGCAAATTATTTAATTGACTGGTTAATTAATTGAGTTAATCGAGATTGATTAGTGTATTAGCTCATCTGGTTAATTAAATTATTTACATTTGAGAATTACTTTGGTTTAACCCAGTGCTTCTCAACCTTATTCCTGGAGGACCGATGCCCTGCATATTTAAGTGTTGTCCCTGCTCTACCACACCCACTTCATTTAAGAAAAGGCTGTTAATTAGTTTATTAGTTAATTCTGGTGTGCTGGGATCAGAGAAAGCAATAGAATGTGCAGAGCAGTGGTCCTTCATGACTTGAGTTGAGGACCATTGGCCTAAGCGATAAGGGGATGTCATGTTGTTGCTGTCATTTTATAGCAAGGCTGGAGCCTGACGGTGGATTTAGTCATTGGAGCAAAAGGCATTCGCCAAAGAGCACAAACAGATTCATCGGTAAGACAAACACCCCAGGGCAGAAAAATCTCTCAATCTTTCAAAACTTATATTCAGAAATAACCTAAACTTATTAAATTACCTATGGTTAAAAAAATAAGGTTTCTTAGCCTTGAATAACAATTACACAAAGCCATTCATTACTATTTGAGCAAATGATACCATTATAAATTATTGTGAATGCATTCCTAAATTACTGTTGACAGTAATTTAACCCAATGTATTACAACAATGAAAACTTTCGATACTTTTAAATCTTTATGATATAGTCTGTCGCTATTCTGGTATTTTAATAAATAAGTGCCAATAATAAGTTAGTAAAAAATTAAGTCAAAATGATTGCCATTCCTGTGCTTATTTTGGTTTAGTAAGGTAACAGTGTGAGAACATTTGTCTCTAATGATTTCTTATTTTGGGAATTTAACATAGCCGCGGTCCAATTCAGTGTTTTTGAAATATTAATAACATTAGGTGGTCTGGAGCTGCAAAGGGTAGTAATGCTGAGTTACAGTCCCAGGGATTTTACATGTTCTTCCTTACTTTACACATGATTCCCCAAAAAAAGTGCAGTACAGTAGGTGTATAGGCTATGCCAGACGAATGAATCTGTGAATACACATGTCTATGGGGCTCTGTGATGGACTAGCATCCTTTCAAGTGTCTGTCCCCTGACCAGGACAAAGCACAACATGAATAAATTATGCAACCCTTTTTCATTATCTGTATGATATCTTAAACAAACATAAACTATTAATGTAAAAATTTAATATAAAGACAGTGGTGGCTCAGATGGTTAAGGCTACCACAGTTGACCCTTGAGCAAGGCTCTTAACCCTATCTGTTCCAGAGCTGATAACTGGCTGACCCTATGCTCTGACCCCAGCTTCCTAACTAGGATTTGTGACAAAAATCATTTCACTGTGCATGTAACAAATAACTTAAATCTTAATGGTATATGGCAACACTGCCTGCGGATGCATGCTAATTACTGTAGACAGGCCAATGCACGCACGTTACATGTAGCTTCTGTAAACCACCTTTATTTCATGAAGATATTTCATGAATTCTGATGAATTGTCTGTAGCATACATTTTGTGCAGCCTACTTAGCATTTATAACTATACTATAATGATACTATACTTGATAATGGTATCAAAAGAGAAATGTTAGTTGCAATTCTTACAAGTATTTCTGAGAATTATTTTTTTTTTTTCCAGACAGTATGTCTAGCAGAATTTAAACAAATCCGAAGTATTAAGTGCACTGTAAAAAGTGAAGGCAAAACTCTGTTAGACATTGACATCAAAGGAGCCAAACAGGTAAGCATTTTATTTTGGGTCCAAGCTATAAAATCTAGTTGAGTAAATGCCTCTTGCCTAACAACATTACTGTGCCTATTTGCTCTTCAGCCTCTTTCAGTCAATGTGCCTACATTGTCGATGGCAGAGAACATGGCTGATCTGATTGACGGCTACTGCAGGCTGGAGAACAACACAGATTCATCACTGATCTCTCGGCCTAATAAAAGTAAGCCTGGGGTAGCATTTGTCTTTTTAGATCTCATATAATATAGTTCACCAATTATACATTTCCTTAAAAATGTGTAAGAATAATTAATGAGCTGTTGCTGAAACTACAGACAATTTAATTTGTACTTGCCTTATCTCAAGTCTTAATTATCTCAAATTTATAGCAACAGTCATAAACTTATTTTTTATGCTAAATCAAAATGCAATAAAAACTTTGGTCATAAGAAAAAAAACTATGTATCCTTCTGTGGGAGATTTTTAGTCTTTCACGTGTTAATGTTACCTAATTATAAAACATTAAACAAAAGCTGTATCTCTAGTTAAAAGAACCAAAGAACGACTCAGGACGCAGATCTGGATAAAGCAGGATTTATTGCAGCAAGAAAATCTAAGTGAGCTGCACTTGTAATGCTTAAGTCAGAACTCCAAGCATTATCAAGAGCAGACTGTCTGATAGTTACATGCATACTCATTATATACAGTTTTCAAGGGGAGGGATGTACACCTTGTCCCCTCCTCTGTACAGTGAAACCCCGGATTGTGAGTGTTCCGCAAGACGAGCAAAGATTTTTAATACATTTTGACTTGAAAAACGAGCAAGTCTTGGTTTACGAGTACCGAGTATCATGTATTACGCATGCGCTTCTTGTTTTGACGCTGACCGTCACGTGACAGCGGTTTTTCTCTCTCTTGTGCTGCAGAATTGTGGGTAATTGTCTTCCCTGCTGGGTCTTAGTGCTCATCCCTTACTGGTATAATCAACATCCGTGCGCGCGTGTACTGTTTACTATAACACTGTGAGCACGTGTGTGCATGTAAAACATATTTTATTTTGTGTTTATAAGCGTGTGTGTACAGCGCGCGTGTACTGTTTCTTATAACACAAGCGTGTGTGTGTGTGCGCGTATAAAGCAAAAGCAAGTCTCATTAGAGGGTAAAGATCCATTTTTTCTCTCCCTCTCTGTAGTTAGACGTTATGTGTGTGCGCGCATGTAATTTGACACCACACTCCTTCACACACACACACACACACACACACTCTCACGCCTTTACCCCCTCCTCCTCTCGTCTTTCCACACATATACAGACGCACACTCTCTGCTCTGCACAGAAACTCTGCTCTGTCGCGATTCTTTTCAAAGGTAAAGTGTGCAGGTTCATTTTTATTTTTTATTTTTTTTACTTCACAGCAGTGATTCCGTTAGTATGCGCTCACGCGAATGTCATTAGTGATGTTCCTTGTTAATTTGTCCAATAAAACAGTCTTTCCGTTATTGTGTGTGTGTGTGTGTGTGTGTGTGTGTGTGCATGCACATTACACACACACACACACACAGCGTCTGCGCGCATAAACGGAAACACTTACCTGTCGGGGTTCATTTTTACTTTTTTAAAAGGTAAAGTGCAGGTTAATTTGTTTTATTTTTACTTTATATTTTGTTTTAATTATTTTTATGTATTAATTTGTTTGGGCTGTGGAACGAATAATTTGAGTTTTCATTATTTCTTATGGGGAAAATAAATTTGGTTTACGAGTGTTTTGGAATACAAGCCCACTTCTTGGAACAAATTATTCTCGTAATCCAAGGTTCCACTGTACTTCTTTTTCCATTCCTTACTAAAGTTTTAACCCATTATAATCTATAATGTATAATAAAAACTTTTTCCAATAAATTCTCCCATTACTGTATCTCCCTTGTCATCTGACTCCCTATGTGATCTGTACCAATTGATTATATTTTTTCCCATTATAATAAATTTTTCTGGCAAATTACTTCCCATTATCTTACACTTTTTTTGCTTAGTTTATAAAAAAATAACAGGGCGGTGTTTATTTTTATTATACATGCCCGGTTTTTCCTCGTTTATTCTACAGTTCTCAAGAGACTGACCATGGGTAAGCATCTCTTTCGCACTATTTCAATTACTTGTCTTGTTTTCCCAATTTGTTGTACTTACGTATTTTATTTTAATCTTATAGCTGATTGTACTTGCCCAAGTGCTCATTGCATCCCTCTGGATGACTCGGACAGCATGGACAGTACAGATTACAACCCTACTGAACCTGTCATGGACCGGGCCTCTGTGGGCCTCATCCAGGCTGAGTGTCAGCCGTCTGTGTCATTGATGCAATTTCTACAGGAGAGAGGGCTTACGTATTTCAGGAAGAATTACTTCAACCCCGGTCCTTCTAAGAGACTTCGTCTGGAGGTAAACAGCCCTTCTCCTCATGCCTTTAGGCCTGTACGGCCAGAGTCTGGCACTCCAGCTCCTTCTGTTCTAAGGCCTGTTTGTCATGTAAGTGTTGCCACTCAGACCGATTTCAAAGTGTCCGTTAGTGCACAAACTAACAAGAGTGCAACTGTTGGTACCCAAACGGATTTTCCTCCAGCACCTGCACCAATTCTGAACCGTGGCATTTGTGCTTTTTGTCCCCCTTACTGATCTTCCTGTGAGTGTTGTTCTGGCTCAGAGAAGGTTGATGTTTGATATGTAATTTCTCATGCATTTTATTTTGATATTGATGTTTTTTGTACTTTTATGTTGGGTCATATACTTTGTATTTTTATATCGAATTTTTCATGTATCTCCTTGTTTGTCATTATGTAGATGCACATGCTATTTTGTGTTGTCTTTACTTCTTATTAAACTCAGTATTCTTAAAACTGATTGTGTGTCTTTTGGTTATTTGTCTATATTCTTACTTAGACATGTGTGCACGACTGCAGGTGCACGTGTAGCACATGTATTCAACACATGTTTCAATCCTTCATCAAGTCTGGCACCTGGCGCCTTATCTCATGGTCGTGTCTCTGTCGGGTCCGGCACCTGGCGCCTTATCTTGTCTATTTATCTTACATATGACAGCTAATTATAAAATAAGTACAGTTCATGTCTGTGTCAGTCTAGGGTTTTTTCCCATGTACTTTGGGTACACACTATACACTGAGTATCACTACCCATCCCCTTACTGTTTATGTTTTATAACCTGTCTCATCGTCGTCTACTTTTCTTGTCTCGCCTCTAAGTGAACCCAGTATGTTTTATGACTTGTCATACTCTCTACCTACTTCTATATTATTTCACTAAGATTAATATTATGTTGATTAATATTATCATATTGTTACATTGCTGCATACACAAGAATTTTTACTAAAATATGCCTTCACTTCTACTGTTTTAGGTCCAGACCTCCGTAACTCGCTACCTGCAATCCCATCAAGGTAAGTGCAACTTCCTTTCATTCATATGTATGCATTTGATTAAAATATACTATACATATTGCAGAGTATTACAGATTTCCTTAAATATATTTTTCACCTCGTTTTATAGTTTAGTGTTGCCTGAACTATTGAAAGAGCCTGAACGGCACAGCAGGAGTGAGTACCCATATGTTTGCTCTTCCAAACATTAGTCATAACAAATCCACCTTTGATTTACTGCTCAGCTTTGGTTTTTATAACAACTTTTTCATATAAGTTTATGCATTTTTCAGATTCTGATATATACTGTGAAATTTTGGATGAAAAACCTCCACCTCCTGGTATGTAAAAAATTTTTATTTTTAGGATGTAAGTGCTTTGCTTAATATTGTTCATCTTCACATTTTTAAAGACACAAATGGATTCTTTCTGTTTTGTGTTCAGCTATCAAATACGGAATCTCTAGGAAGTCCATTGTCTTGGGACCTATTTTGGGCTCTGGGTTTTTTGGAGAGGTCTATGAAGGAGTTTACAAAAAAGAGGTGGTTTTCAAATCTGATTCTCGTGTTAAGTGGAATATTTGTTACCCAGAAGTTTTTTGAATTAATGAATATTGTAGAAAAGATATTGGGATTATATGTTGTATAGTATTATATGTTATATGTATAGTATCTAATATATAAGAGTTGAAAGACAAGCATATTGCATGTCTAAATTAGAATGGTGAGAAGATCAAAGTGGCTGTGAAGACCTGTAAAGAGTGCTCACCTGATATCATGGATAAATTCATGAGTGAAGCAGGTAGGAGTACAAAGTTTTCTACTGTACAAATTTACATTTATAGCATTTAGCAGACACAACTATTCAGAGCGACTTACATTTTATTTCATTACACATCTGAACAGTTTAAGGATTGAGGATTAAGGGCCTTCCTCGAGGTCCCAACAGTGGCAACGTGTTGGCGATGAGGTTTAAAACTAGAGCCTTCTGATCAGTACTCCAACCACAGAACTACCACTACCCTTTATTATAGTTATACTTTAGAACCCTTTAGTACACTTATACATACAAGTCATATACAGGTGTTAATAATTAACCTGACCTCATGCAGGTATCTCGGTCATTAATAACTCTTATATGTTGTTGACTGTATAGGGTTTTTTTCTGTCACTAAACCTGTGTATGTTTCTTGCTTATCTAATGCTCTTAGCTCTTATGAAAAAGCTGGAGCACCCTCATATAGTAAGTCTGATAGGCATCATAGAAGAAGAACCTGTGTGGATTGTCATGGAGCTCTACCAGCATGGTGAGGTGAGTCAATAGACAATCCATATACAATTCATCCACATTCAATCCAATTTTAAATGCTTTTCCTCAATTGTAATGTTTTTAATGTTTAAATACAACAAGATACTATATTATTAGGAGTAATGCATTAATGCTTAAAATGTACATTTTTGTAAATTGTCTATGAGCAGTAGTTTTATGCAGCCTTTGTTAAAATGAGTCTAGATTGATTCAGGGATCTGACATGCATTTTGCTTGATCATATAGGTCCAAAATCAATAATAATGGTCAGTTCATTGGGAGAGTTGATAAACTAGTATGAGCCTGACAGACAAAGGCAAAGAAAAATAGTCTAAACAAATGGGATCAATTGGATGGCTTTACTTAAGCAAAAAAAAATGTCCATCAGTCGACAATTTAAGTAGATTTTATAGTCAGACTTTATTGTTTTTTTCATGTCCATGGTGGCAATAAAGGGGTAGAGAAAAAAGTACTGCATAAATTGTAAGACAAGATGTAAGGAAGATGGTAACCTACACTGGAGAGAAAACACCCAAATGACACTAGACATTTCAATAACACTAACATAAAGGGAAGGTAGATGTTTTGTAGAACGTTCAAGTTTTATGTGCAAGCAAAATTATATTTAAAAAAAAGTACTTTACTAAGCTGTAAAAGCTTAGCCAGGAGGGTGTTGATTTTGAGTTTGAAGTGCTTACGTGTTAGTGTTTAACATAACACATTTATTGCAGATGATTTACATATCTAGTGAATTTGTTCCTTAGTCTGTATAATCCCCTTTTTATTGGCTGCCCGCTACTATGGTGAGAAACAATGTAGGATGCATTTTTCCTGTCTGGTTGAAAACTGTTCCCCAGCTACCTCTGTTTTGTACAGAGGGTATAAGGATGACAGCTTGTTACTGGCATTAAAGATGGCATTAATGGTATTAAAGATACATCTGGTTTTATATTACAAAATGTCATTTCCCCTCTAACTGCTCTGTTATTGAAATGCATTTTAGTAGAACTGTAATGAAAGCGTGTTTTTTTTTAATGCTGGTTAAATTTATTTAAATTGGGCAATATTCATCTTAGATATGTTAAAGCATAGTATTTCTTAAAATATTTTCTTTTTAATGCATTGTTTTAAGGGCTAAAGTCTTTTAAACACTTTTTACTTTCAGCTTGGGGACTACTTAATCAAAAACCAGAACACTTTGACAAATATCACACTAGTCCTGTTTAGCCTTCAGATTTGCAAAGCTTTGGTTTACTTACAGGGAAAGAACATGGTACACAGGTATGTCTACCCGAGCCTTTTCCGAGTTTCTGTCCTTCCTATACATATTTAAATTAACAGATTAAGTGCATATTTCCACTGATATCTATATGTGCAACAGGGACATCGCTGTGAGAAATGTGCTTGTCGCTACACCAGAGTGTGTGAAGCTCGGTGACTTTGGCCTGTCCAGATACATAGAGAATGAGGAATATTACAAAGGTAAGCCTTGGCTGATTTGTACGCACATAAAAGCACCGGGCCGTTCAAAGCCCTGCAGCTGCTTTATCTTAGTCAAGCAACCTCCACCAGAATATTAATGATGACAAGCTCAATACATGTACTGTGGCATCAATTACCAGGATGGAATGACTGTATAATCCTATTCATTCGTTTATCACCCCTGCCTTTTATTTAAAGTATGGTTTTGTGTTATCAGAACTGTTCTTGTCTGACTGTTGTGGTGGTCGCTTCGGTCCTTGATATCACAGCTTTCATTAGAAAATGTCACATACTGTACATACATTGACTGATGAAGACTGGTGGTTGTTCCAAGTCTCTAGAGTATCTCAACAGTAGGAGGCATAAAGTTTAATCTTTCTTTCTTTTTGCATATTTGTCACACTTTAATGATTCAGGGTAAATAAATTTTAACATTACACAAAGATAACAGGGGTAAATACAATTGGAGATAAAGTCAGAGAGCCAGATTGAGGTGGTTTGGACATGTTCAGAGGAGAGATTGTGAGCATATTGGTAGAAGGATGTTGTGGTTGGATTTGCCAGGCATGAGGTCTAGAGGAAGACCAAAGAGGAGATTTATGGATGCAATGAGAGAGGACAGGAAGTTAGTTGGTGTGAGAGAAGAGGTTGCAGAGGATAGGGTTAGATGGAGGCAGATGATCCTGAGTAAATACAAAATGCAGTTTTTAATGTTTTTATGTGAAAAAGTAATTGCCCCTAAACCTATTAACTGGCAACAACTGCAATCACGTGATTGTGATAACTGGCAATGAGTCTTTAACATAGCTGCGTAGGATTTTTGGCCCACTCTTCTATGCAGAATTGTTTCAATTAACCCATATTGGATAGTTGTTGCATATACGGTCTGTTTTAGGTCATGCCACAGGATCTCAAATGCCTTAAATCCGAGCTTTGACTAGGCCACTCCAAAACCTTTATTTATTTATTTTTTTTTGCCATTCAGCGGTGGACTTGCTGGTGTGTTTCATATGTTTGTCCTGCTGCATAACCCAAGTGCACTTGAGCTTAAGGTCACAAACTGATGACCGAATATTCTCCTTCAGGATTTGGTAGAGTCTGGTAGAGTGCAAGACTCATGCTTCCATCAATTATAGCAAGTCATCCAGGTCCCAAAGCTTTCCCTCTTTTCAGCCCAAACCATCACACTAAGACCATGTTTGATTGTTGATAGGATGTTCTTTTTATGAAATGCTGTGTTAGTTTTATATCAGACCTTCCCGAAAAGTTAAACTTTTGTTCAGTCCATATCAGTCCACAGAATATTTAGACAAAAGGGTTGGGGATAATCAAGGTGTTTTAGGGTGAAGGTGTTCCTTTTTTGTCAGCAGTGACTTTCACCTTGGAGCTCTCCCATGGTCGTCATTTTTGCTCTGTCTCTTTCTTAATGTTGAATCATGATTACTGTCCTTAACTTAGTAAGGCCTGCAGTTCTTTAGATGTTGTTCTGCATTCTTTTATGAGCTACTGGATGAGTTGTTGTTGTGCTCTTGGAGTAATTGTAGTAGGCCGGCCACTCCTGGAAAGATGTAATAAATGGTTTACTGATGTTCCAAAGCCCAGACTGATACATGTCAGTTACTTTGTTTTTTTAGATCACGGCATGATGTGTTCCTTTTCAGATCTTTTAGTGTGGTTCACTTTGTCAGACACATCATAGTTACAGTAAGTGATTTCTTGATTCATTCGGTCTGGTAGTAATCAGTCCTGGGTGTGGCAAGTGAAATCTTAGCCTTCCAAAAAAATTATTTTGCAAAAATTAGCAAAAAGTTAAGAAAAGAAAGAAGTGGCAAATACGTTTTCACAGCACTGTACATTCATATGTAAATGTGTGTATGGCTATCGCATGCGAAACTTTCCATCTCCCAATACCCAATACAGTACTCAGTTATTAACATTGATGTTCAATAATGATAGAGTTAAGATTGAGTCACTAAATCAAAACTCATGCATTTTTTCATGTACCGATTATGTTACCATACACATCAGTCTTTTCATTATTGTTTTCCACACAATTTACTTGTCATTAATCAATCTTATACCTTATTTACTTACATTTCCTTGAGTTTTTTGACAGGCCTGAGATCCATCCTTTTGTATTAGTATGTGGCTCCAGTTGAGTAATGAGCTCTAGAGCCTTATAAAATGAATGTCAACATTGCCGAAGTCATCTGAGGCAGCATCATGTCGATATCACTAACATTTCAGCATGTCCATGTACATAGACTGATCAGGACGCTTCACCGGAGATGGATCTTTCTGTGTGCATGGCAGATTATATCAGTATAGGCAGTAAATGAACCAGAAATAGGAGATAATGCAAAGATTACAGCTGTTACGATAAAGAATAATTTGAAAGATTATATGAAGATATTATGCTTATGCTTTGCTGCTTGATAAGTTATTATTTTGCATGGCGTGAGGTTCTAGATTTGTTGTCTTGCAACAATTTCAAAACACAGCATAGTTATTGGGAAAAAAAGATACTTGATGTATGTGTTTTACTTGTCATTTGGTAGACAATAGCTTACAAAAGTGCTGCTGTGAGTGCAGATTTGTTTTTCATTTGTACACTCAGCTATTTCTACAAATGTAGATATTGTTAGCATATAATCATACATCATAACAGTCATAATGTAATAAGCAGGTCCATAACTGCTTATGCGGAACAGAAGCCTCCACTTATACTGACACCATTGATTTGTAATGGCATCATAATACCTGTAACACCAATAACTGTGTACAGCCATGTTGTGTTGAGAAAAGATTTGACCAAAGCTTTGGGGAGGGGAAGACCTTATCTGCTTTCAGGGGTGCAAACAGGTGAAGGTCTGATGGATGCTGTAAAACCTCAAACTGAAGTTTTTGCAGTGTCGACAGTGTGGGCAGAAGTTTGCATCCTCATACAAGATCACAATGCCGTCAGATATCAGTCCTCCGCATTTAATCAAAAGTTTAGGCCTCAGCTCTTCAATAACCATCTCACTGTAACGAGTACTGCTGATTGTTGAACCTTTTTCCTGATAATGTTCCAATACTAGCCCTTGAGAATCCAATTAGCATCAGTAAGCATCAATTTCCCAGATGATGGTTGACTTTTTAACCTTCTCTTGAACGGCAATTGAGGATGTTTCCGTTCCATACTCTGGACCAAATTTTCTGCTATTATTTTATTTAATAAGAAATGAAAAAGTGTATTTTAATTAAAAAAAACTTAGCAATGATAAGTGATTTTAATTTTCTTGTCCATTTCTTCAGCCTCTGTTACGCGATTGCCAATCAAATGGATGGCCCCTGAGTCTATAAACTTTCGTCGGTTCACAACAGCCAGTGATGTGTGGATGTTTGGTAAGCTGTCTAATTTTATATGTAGTCAGATTTTTCTCATATTGACTTATATGAGTTAGAGAATTAAGATGTGTTTGTGGGCAAGTGATGGAGTTAAATGTACAAGAAGAGTTTCATTTTTCTGTTTATTTGTGCCACTAGCTATGAAGGTTGCAAAATGATTACCCACCATAGCCATGAAATTCTTTTATTGAGCAAGGTGAAGGATTAAAAGGACAGTAATTGTGGATCAGAGTAATGTTATCCAAGCACACATTTGTGCTATTTCTGTCGAATTTATGCAATCTACGGTACAACATATCGGGATCTTTAAAAGCAAAATGTCTAATAGACACAATTACATATATCCCTCACTGAAAAACAGTAATAGTGGGGTTAGGAGTTGTGGGTTAGTGTAAGACTTATGAGAGAAGTCCAGATTTACTTCCTAAGCAAGTATGGTCTTCAAAATGTAGAAAAATAAAATGCAGAGTTAAACAAATGTGAAAATCATACGTTTGTAATTTACTGATAAGCCGCCTTATTCAGTGTTCCAGAGCTAAGGGTAGATATTTCAGTGACTGTGCCTGTGGGTATAAAGACAGACTTGACATTGTTCTTTTTAAGACTAACATTCCCCTTGAACCAGAGTTTGGAAACTGCCTGTGATATATTGAGATAATGTATAATGCTGCTAGTGGGCTTAAATAACATTAGACTGGCCTGCCTTAGAGGACCTATGCTATAGGCATTTTAGAATTATAATCATGGACTCAGTCTCTCTGATAGATAGTTATATATAGAAGAAGTGCCCTTACAGATGTCACATCATCAAGTTTGAGATATATGTGCAGCATATGGCTGATCCCTCTGTGGTCTGCTGCTAAAAGTCCATGAAATGGCCTACAGAAGGAACTTTTAACGTGCTTTTCTGATTAATTTCGCCCATTAATTTTGTACTTTGCAGTACTTTTACTAATTGAATTGGATCAGTGTTCTTTTGTTGTGGGTTTTTGGTATATTCAGCTTGCTCAGAGAAAAATAATATTTGCTGAACTCTTGCTGCTCAAATCCAGCTGTCTGCATGTGGGAGATACTGAGTCGGGGACAACAGCCTTTTTTTTGGTTGGAGAACCGTGAAGTTATTAACCAGCTGGAGATGGGCATCAGGCTTCCTAAACCAGAGCTGTGCCCTCCTGCCCTGTATTCACTCATGACCCGCTGCTGGAGCTACGACCCTAATGAGAGGCCCAGCTTCACCGAACTTGTCTGCAAAATCAAGTAACCTATACTCTGTCTTTCACATCAAGTAACACTCTCACTCAGTAATCTATATAAATAAAAGAAAGATTTTGCATGTACATTGGTCAGAACAATATGTATGTCGGTCCAACAACATTTTGTCACAGCATCAAGCAAAACTGGCTAGATAGAATTGAATGAAACTTTGCCAGTCCTTCGATATCTGCCTGAAGTTAAACCTGCACCATAAGTAAAATCAAATTGTTGAGTAAAAGCAATGTTATTAATTAATTAATAATGATTTAATAATCTTTAAAATAATAATATAATATAATAGTAATAAAATTCTATTTTGAAATACCTTTAAAAAAAAAAAGCTACAAATAAGCTATACTTGCACAATGTAAACAAACACCTGCACCAATAGATATTAATTAGAAAATCAAAACTGAATACTTTTACTTGGATTATTAATCAAATCAAATTCAAATTCAAATTTTATTTGTCACATACACAGTCATACACAGTACGATATGCAGTGACCTTAAA
>JAOVVA010000035.1:2570692-2592372 GCA_028565275.1 Leiocassis micropogon
TTCCTGAGCACCTTGGAGGGCAGTCTGAAGTCTCTCAAGCGCCTGAGGTGGTAGAGACGCTGCCGGGCCTTTTTTACCACGGTGTTGATGTGACAGGACCATGACAGGTCCTGCGTGATGTGAACACTGAGGTATCGGAAGCTGTCCACTCTCTCCACTGGGCTCCTGTTGATGACGGGGGTCTCGTAGTTCCTCTCCTGCTTTGTACAAAAGTCCACTATCAGTTTCTTTGTCTTTGTCTAATCCAAGTTTATCTGATTTATTTTTCGTTTTACTGTCTTTCCCATTGATTGTAATAAGATGAAAAGACAGTAGATTGAAAATCTTGCTGTGAACTAGGTGAATTTTGAACAATTTACAAACATTTGGCTACCAATCCAGTGGAAACCATTACCATTTAATGTAAAAAAAATTTGTGAAATTACAATTATAAAAATTAGGGGGTTCATCTTTGTTGCAGACATGCATGTACGTATGATTACATTAAAGCTGATCAGATTATTTTTAGCTTTACTTTTTAATTATCTATACAAACTCTTTTCCCATCAACGACAGGTACTAATGCTAGTTGTTCATAAAACGTATTTATTTATTTTATTTTATTATTATTATTTCTTTTTTCAAAATTCAGAACAAGTGCATTTGTGTTGGTGGGACATTGTTAACCTAAGATCTCTCTATGGTTTAGTGATGTGCATAAAATGGAGAAGGACCTGGAAGCAGAGAAAGGGAGAGACCGACAGAGAGCCACCAGGTTTCTAGAGCCCAAGTTCAACATCACTGAACCACCACCAAAGGTACCAAAGGGCCTTCCATTTATTTACTTCAGTGTACAACTTGACTCAAACATGAACCTTAGTTAACTCCCTGCATTCATAGCTGTCTATCTCTGTGTGTATACAGCCCACAAGATTGAACCCTGGTCGGTTTGGGAACACCCTCAGCATCGGCCTGCACATTCAGGTGTTGTGGCCATTCATATATGTCATATTAATTTATTTATGTTTAGAGTTCAGACCTTGAGTCCTTGTGTTTGTTCTTCTCCAATGCACTGCATTTCGTTCCACAGCTAAACGAGGCATTGTGTGCCAGCTCACCGGATCTGGCTAGTCCATGTGACTATCAGTCTCCTATAGACTCCGCCAACACCCTCACACTTCCCAGCATGCCTGCTCGGCGCCTCAGTCTGGGAGTAAGCCTACCTTACATTGTAGTTTTGTGTCAGTATTGTGTAATTTGTTAATCCGTCATTTAAACTGATTGTGTGTCCTTTTAATGACTTTGGAATGTACTGACCTTTATATTATTTGCCTGGCGTAGGAGGGGGAGTTCAGTGTAGGCCCCTCCAGCATGGAGGATGCACAGCGCTTGTGGCAGTTGGAAAAGAAACGGATGCAAGACACCATAAAGAATCAGAAGGATGAGATGGTAGAGGACAAAAAGTGGCTAGAGAAAGAGGAAAAACTTTTGGTATGAATGAAGATACATTCTCTTTAACATACACAATAGAACTGTCCTATACCTTATATTTTATGTTACCGCCATTCTTGGGTATGTCTGGTACATGCACTATGATTGATGTCATGTCTTGGTTTTTTTTTTTTAGGACCCTAAAATAAATGAGACTACAGTGGTTAAGGAGGTAGGTGGTTTTGAGTTTATATTCATAGAAATTTAGAATGTCTAGAATGTCCTTCTTATTTACTGTGTATGGACCTTGTGTTTAAGGTTGCACTGTTTTTGCAGATTTCCTGTGGTGGAAAATATATAGTCTAAACTACTACTATACTACGGTGTAAAATCTAGAAGGCCGACATTATAATAGTTATTTTAGTATAATAGTATATATATAGCCAAGGAAATCTATACACACTTCAGGAAAAGCAAAACTTGAATAAATATTTTAATACTAAATGTATTGCTATATAGTACATTATACATTGATAATATTATTTAAATAATATTATTAATAATATATATTAATATTATATACATCATACTAGTTTTCTTTTCCTGAAGTGTGTATAACTTTTTTGGCTGACTCTGTATATTTGATTAGATATGTCACAATATATTGCACCTTATGTATTAATATTGCATGTATTCGGAATGTATACAGTATATGCAGATAACAGGAGCATAGAGTGTTGTTGAGCTGATACTAGTCCTCTAAAACAAAGCTCACTCTACTTACATTGTCTACTTAGACCTTACTCAAACCTTTGCTGTTCTGTTCCCTATTAGGAACCAGACCCTCTGCCTAACAATGGTAAGACTTCATTTCAGCTTAAATTAACATATAGAAGAGTATTACTCTCTGTCCTAAGTATTTAAATGCATATTATGTTCATGATTCATTGTTTAACCCGACCAATTTTTCATTACAGACGAACTTTTAAACGCTCCTGAAAAACCCCCAAGAATTTCAGTGCAGGTAATGTACACATATACGCACGCACGCACGCACGCACGCACACACACACACACACACACACACACACACACACACACACACACACACTTTCCATAGCCATTCAGGAGACATTGACTGCAAGTTCAGTCAGAGTTCAACCAGAGCCACTTGAGTGTTATAATACTTTGGATGACTGATCAGCCTTTTTAATGTGCTGTTCTGAATCATTGCCTCTCTCTCTCTCTCTCTCTCTCTCTGTCTCCTTTAGCCTGCCCCTACAGCAGAGCTCGATCGCTCTGAGGACAAGGTGTACCGGTGTGTCATGGATCTGGTTAAAGTGGTGGTGCAGCTGAAAAATGACGTGAACACACTACCATCCACTGAGTACATATCCTTAGTCAAGGTAACACTCTCAGAAAGTTTAAACCTACTTTAGGATGATGTAGAATGTTGCTATAAGCTGACATTTGAGTGATATATATACCCAGGTAATTAAGTTTATTTTATGACCTTTTCTTTTTTTTTTTTTCTTTCAACAGATTGTCGGAATGACTTTGAGGGATTTAATTTCAAGTGTTGATGAGGTTCTTCCATCTTTACAAGGAGCTATTAAGACGGAGGTAAATTCCTAATACCTTGAAGGCATTAAAAAAAATCAAGTCTAAGGTCTTTTCCTACCTAGTTTCGTACTTTTCTACTTTTTCTTCCTTCTCACTTATCTGTCTGTACTGTAAAATTACCCTTAAAGCTAAACGTTTTCCACTTACAGCAGGAGAGTGGAGCTTAGGTGATAAGAAAGTGATTAGGAAAGTGTCCACACGTTATCATGTGGTTCATGTTGTGTCTATCTGTTCTCCTAGATTGAGGGCACACAGAAACTGCTGAATAAGGACATGGCGGAGCTGATCAATAAGATGCGGCTGGCCCAACAAAACGCCATCACCTCACTAAAGGAGGAGTGCAAGAAGCAGATGTTGGCAGCGGCTCACACGCTGGCCATGGATGCCAAGAACCTGCTGGATGCAGTGGATCAGGCTCGGGTACGCGCCAACCTGGCTAAGCCCAGACCTGAGGATGCTGTTTTTTCCGACACCGACTAGCAATAGACAGAGAGAGAGGAAGCACTTGGTTCAGTTTGTTCCCGCTAACAATCTGGTTCATAAAGTATTTTCTTTGCTATGATAAAAGGTACGGTAAAGGTATACGTTTAACATCAAATGTACAAAAAATGTAAATGTACCCTTAGAGGTACAACAGGGGATAATGTAAAGTGAATGGATTTTAAAATACAGTACATTGCAATCTCTAAATACTGTACAGAACACCCTTGAGGCTATAATCAAATCAAATGTATTTTTAGTCAGGAAACCTCAGTGTCCCTTGATATACATTCTGCTACAAAGTCTCCAAGAAATCTAATCTTTGTAACAGGTACGTTAAGTAGCACATTTTAGATTGGGAACATGGAGCGGACTAGATTTCATCTATATCCCGACAAGATACCTTGTTTCTCTACAGGAAAGTAATATATTTGTCCCATCTTTCTGTACTGAGCTGTCAGCTGCTGATACAATACATACCTTTAAATGCATTTTTTCATTATGTTGCTGTATAATGTAATGATTAGCTATTAGTATAATACTGTTGGTGTTAAAGGTTTAAAGACGTACAATGGTCGTGACATTTCTTTGCTGATTACAGAAATATGCACCCAAATAATATATATCGAGCAAAAGAAAATATCTATGTTCATATTATTTCTCAACTTAGTACGGTTCAGGGATGTGAGATAGAAATATATTTAGAAGCAAGTGTTGTATTAAATTCTTTCAGATTTCACAAGTCATATCTCAGTGTTGTATTCTCAAGTCTATGTACATTTTTGCAACAAACTGTGAGCTAATAAAAATGTCAGTGAAATACATGGTTTCAAAGTGAACATTTATCTTTTATGGCATCACAATCTCTGGCATTTCAAAAGTATTTTTCCAGCTGTGCCTGTGAGAGTTTTTAAATGATAAGTATTATATTAATCAAATAGGTACCTTGATTAGAGGTAATTAATCATAATAATAATAAGAAAGATTTCATGAACACAAGGTGTAAAGAAAAAGAATATAATTCATGTGAAAATAGGATGAATGTCTCCAGTCTATGGACTGTAAAAAGTAAATACTTTTTGCTTTGAGCAAATCTATTTAATCTAAATCTATCTATCTGTAAATATAAATTTTTGAAGAAGAACTTGTAGGTTTAAATAGTTTGCCTTGTATCACAACTATGAACTTGTTTGGTTGTGTAAAGTAAATTTTGTGAAAGACCCATGGAATTCCTGGTACAGAAGAATAAAATAATAATAATAACAACAACAATAATAATAGTAAAAACATGAACATCTGCCTAGATGCTGAGTGTAGTAATCTATCATAATAGCTTCTATGTATACTGTGAATATACATATATTTCTGCTTAATATGTATCAATAATATATTGGATTTTAATATCATAATCAACCGCAACATCCGTTTTTCTTCAGAAAACAAAGTGGGACCGTCTGCCGAAAAACCATATGTGTTCATTTCAGTAGCTCCTAAAACTAGCAGAACCAATTTTTGAGAGCACCGTAGGATTATTTCTTTGCACCTGAATATTGATGTGAAGGGCCAAAATGCAATCCTTTCCTGTCAAGCTTAAATTTGTGCTCATGCACCATGCATTTTTTTTTAGTTTGGTGATTCGTGTGTGTGTGTAGACCAAGAATTGTATTCTTGGTCTACAGGATTTTTGTCATGGTCTTACCAGAGACAATTGGATGTCAGTGACACTAATCGTGTTTATGTGCAGTCCGTGTGTATTATGTTATTTGTTGGAGAATCAGTTTTAAGTCAATTACGAAACAGACAAGAGAAAAACTGAACAAATTCTAAGCCTGGTCAGTGAGGGATCACACAGTATTTCTATTAGAGCTGTGAATCCCAGGGAGACTGTCGATTCGATTCAAATTTTGGGCATTGTGATTTTTTGATCCTTGAAAGCATGTACTGTATCAAGAACCTATAGTTCTTACAGGTTTTGAAACCGCAAGTATTGAAATGCTGTGTAACTTGTCTTGTGTAACTTGATTATTTAAAGGTCAAGTCTCATACAAAGCGATAATACTTATACTCCCTAACAATCTTCTGCTGCACACTCTATCCCAGTAGGTGGCGGTATTGCAAACAGCCAGAAACTCAAAAGAAGAAGTGATACTATTACAAAATTTGTGTATTTGGGGAAGATGGTAGCAGTTTGTCTTTTCTGCAAAAGCTGTGGTATATTTATAAGAAATTTATCTATTTCAGACTGACCCATTGATTCAATTACTTGAACTAATTAAGTTCAAGTAATAAAAGTGATTAAGTAAAAAAAAGTGATTAATGAAAGTGCAAAATTGCACTTTATATTGCAAATATAAATAACTATAAACTAAAAAACCTACAGTAACCAGTACTTATTTTATTTTAATATACAGAACACACACTGGTAAATATAACTTTCCATTACACAGGAAACACTGTATTCTATTTTCTATTCATTCATTCATATTTTTTGAGAGCTAATTTTCCTGGTCACTGTCATGGTGTTAAAGCATGAGGCAGAGACACACACTGAATGGGAAAGAACACTGTGTTTTTATTATTAAAATGCTGTACGTCATACATAGTAGTTTCACAAATCTGGCTCTTAGACCCAGGCTGGTGTGGGATTTTAAACGAAGCAGGGCACACTGCAGCATTATTTTTCTTTACAGCTGTTCTCCAAGGGCCTGCCATGGTGTCAGTACATCACATCCTTTAAATCTCACTGCATCAGAAGTTAGTCCATTGATTCTTGAGAGAGAAAAATAGATGGACACAAAATTAAAACCCCTGCTTGCACACTCATTTCCAAAGGTGCCACATTTTATTCATCAGTATTCGTTGCAAGCCTTTACATTCAAAGATAAATTTGCTGTCTGGGATCTTGCACAGTGCTGATAGACATTCTGCTGCATGATGGATTTCTTGCTCTTCATTCAAATAGTTTTGCACAGCTTCCATATTATTCATCCACCTGGGATGCTCACTCACTGTCTGTAATGCTGAGTATTTCCACAGCGCCTGTACTTCATGTCTCTAAGTTTATGTAAGTGACACTAGATCATGCCAGCCAGCCACGGGGGAAGGAACAGGCCAATGGTACCCAACAGACACACGATGATGAACATCCACAGGAAGATCCGATCAATCACCATGGCAACATACTTCCAGTCCTCTTTAACCTGCGTTAAAAGATCAAAGAGTTTAAAAAGGGGGAGTTTAAAATGTGAGAGTTCTCTTGTCTGTTTATTTGCTATGTAAGTACTTTCATCAGAGAGGCATCAAGAGGAATAAAAGCAGACACATCGAATGATCTTTAGCAGGATCCACTATTATCTACTAAGTCAATACAACTAGACATGAGGTTTAATCTTGGAGAAAACATTTTTCACTCACCTGGGGAATTGTATCACTTAATTGGATACGACCTTGAGATTAGATAACTCTTAGAAGGTAAAACATCATACCACAGATATACAGTATTTGCCCTGACTTTTCTAATACAAAGTACCCTGAGACATTTTTCCACATTTGCTTAAATTGTGTTAAGAATATGGTAGTACACTGTTTTATATAACACCCAGTCACAAGTGAAATAAATTATTTGGACAAATTTAGGGCAGTAACTTCTTACAGTAAAATATTTCAATGTATTCCTAGTGTCCTAGGATCCAACATGCAAATTAATTTTCTCAAAAGTAAACTTTCATATTAGCTTCAAATTGTACAAAATTATATAATTGTATAATGCTGGTCATGTATCTTCCTCATACATGTGAATGTGCTGACTGTGATATCATCCTTGGCAGCACAATAAAAATGATGTTTTTTTGTTCACTAGTAAACATCATGAATCAAGTTATTTTTATGCACGTGGACACCAGCTGACGCATCCTGTAGAAGATGATCAAGTTTGGTGCAGAGAAATGTAAATCTCTTCATCCTTTGTATAATTATGCGTCAAAATTGCTGTTAAAATGTTTTCGAATATTCTGTTGTACAATAACTGTTAAAACCGACTCACATAAAATAAATAGTTTACGTTATTGTGCTTCTTCTCAAGTGTACTTCAACCGTATGACTGACTGTCCGTCTGTCTGTCTGTATTAATCATTTTTCAGCTGGCAACAATCCCTTTAACTCCAATGCAAAACTAATGTAATGAGTACCTTCTCATTTCTTGAACAACCATGTCGGGAGTTGTATCCCATGGTCATAGAAAAGATAAATCAAATCATTGCGCAGGATAAAGCAAATATATCAGCTTTGTGCAATTTGGATAAGAACTGTCTGACACTCTGTTAACACCAAGGAGGATAGTGATGAAGCAACAACTTCATAGAGTAAAGTTGCATCGTAAAAAATTGACAGCTATGTGGCCATAAGAAAGCCATTGCTTAGTAAGACTAATCATTAAAACGCTTTAATTTGCTAGGAAGCATAAAGATCATGGTCATTGGTGGTCTGATAAGTCTACACTAGATTCCAGAGCAATGTGTGCGTCAAGGTAAGAAGGAAAGCACATGAAGCAATGCACCCATCATGCCTACTGTACAAGCCTTTGTAGGCAAGGTTATAATCAGTTCAGTTCTTGGTAATAAAATCAAGTCAGCTTACTACATATATTTACTGATTATTCCATTTTCCCCCCTTGATTGCACAGTCATATTCAATCTGTTAAAAAGTGGTTCTGGGGGCATGAGGAATCATTTTCACACTTGAATTGGCCACCACAAAGCTCTGCCCTCAAGCCCAGTGAAAATCTTTGGCATGTGCTGGAGATGACTCTCGTCTCCTAGATCTCAGCCAAAATCTAAAAGTCTCTGGAAAGAAATACATTTTTAAGGTTGTTGAAACAATGCCACCATCCAAATAAATATTGAAGGGTGCAACTTTTGTTTTCTTGGCCAGACAGCATATTAACAAATTTTTTAAGTCAACAGTTGCATAAGCCAATCACTCTCCACTTATGTGAATTTGTATATACTTGACAGTTTAAGTGATCTTTGTGTAAGACCTTATCTCCCATTCATTATGGGCCAAGGTGGATTCTTACCATATAATAGAATATTTATCATTTGTAATCATTCATTCATTCATTCATTTATTCATTCATTCATTTACTTAGGGTAGCATTTCCAACCACATTCACAGGCTCATTTATACCCAGGGGCAAATTACCATAGTCAATCTGTGAAACTTGATGCTTTCTGACAAGTAAATAACCCGCAGAAAACCCATTTTAAGCCAAGGAGACCATGTGAAACATTGCAAACCATGCAACCCGTGCTCAGAAAATCAAATGCAGGACCTGAAACCGCAGAGGCAACAATTCTACCCATTGCACCATCACCTCCAATACCGCCTCCATTGTAAATATCTAATTCCTGACAACTTAGTTATGTTGTTTTTCCAAGTAATTAATTTACAGTTGAAGATGTAGGTGGGAGGTCTTTCAGTGGAAATTTTATGAAATCTTTAAATGTTGTCTCTCTGTTTTCACTTCTCGAAGTAACTAGATTTTAAAATAAGCTACCTTTACTTCTGGTTGAGATATGTGCAAAAGACAAATATTTTTAGAACCATGTGAAGGGACATGCTAAAAAACAGTCTAAAAATTTTATCCACCATGGTTTCAGAATAAAGATTAAGTTCACGTTGGTGATACTGACTGCTCAGTTTTTGTGATTTTTTACTCACGCTGAAATCGGCGTCTTGTGCTCTCAGGTGATCTGCGATGTAGTGAACTCCCTCCAGAGCCTGCAAGATGCTCGGAGAAAAAGAGAATCTCTCATTGTCTGATTGTCGCATAGTATGGTTCAGTCTACCAACTGGATGTCTGGCACCCAGTACAGCACCATGTCTCATAGTAAGTCCATGTTTCAGAGGTAGCAAAGGAGGAGGAGGAGGAGGAGGAGGGAGTGGAGGAGAAGGAGTTGGTGTGGAGCCAGGTGGACGAGGAGAAGGAGGGCGGAAGGAGAGAGAGAAATTAGAAGACAATGTGCCCAGCTCTAGATCTTCATGGGAGCATTGTGTGTGTGCTTCCTTGCCTGAACCAGTCACCTCCCTGAACCAGTTGGAGGAAGTGCTCAGACATGATGCAGAGGGATGCTTGAGTCCTTGTGACCTTCGACTTTTCAGGAGCAACAGCCTCTGCCGACGACGTCCATAGGGAGCCGGTCTGCACATGAAAAGCCAACGTGGGATAATGTTAAGGAAGATGGTATGCACCCAGTGTGGCATCTTATGAGTTCCTGGTGAGCGGTGGTGCACATTCAGCACAAACACGGTGATGATAATGGACAAGGTGACAAAGATCATGGTAAAGAGTAGGTACTCGCCAATGAGTGGTATAACTAGTGATGTTGAAGGAATAATCTCTGTGATGAGCAGCAGGAAGACGGTGAGCGAGAGGAGGACAGAAATGCACAGTGTGATCTTCTCACCACAGTCTGATGGAAGGTAGAAGACAAGCACAGTCAGACAAGAGATCAGCAGACATGGGATGATCAAGTTGATGGTGTAGAAGAGAGGAAGGCGTCTGATGATGAAGACGTATGTGATGTCAGGGTAGATCTCATGGCAGCAGTCATACTTTTTGGTGTTGTATGTTCCCACAGCATTGACAATGGCCCACTCGCCACTCTCCCAGTAGTCTTTAAGGTCCACAGTGGTTTCTAAGCTCTCCAAGTCGATCTTGGCCTTGTCATATGTCCATGAGCCAAACTTCATTTTGCAGTTCTGCTGGTCAAAGGGGAAAAAGGTGACATCAATGCTGCAGGAGCTTTTGTAGATGGCAGGGGGAACCCAGCGAACTTTGCCAGTGTAGAAGAGGTGAGCTTTGGTCATGTGGGTCACCGCAAACTCCCCATCTGCACTGAAAATTAAACAAAATCTCGTTTTTCAGATTATATATGGTACAACAAGCAATCTGTAATACCACTAAATAACACCAGGTGGTGGTGTTTTTATATGATTTTTTTTTTATTGAGCTTATTGTGTTACACTAGTGGTGACAAAGCAGATAACCTTATGTCACCTTCCTCAGTGACAGCCACATCAGCATCAACACTTTTGAAAGTTTAGCTTAATCATTCATGATGCTCACCCTGATATTTATACAAATTCTGAGACAGTGGTGAATACATTTAAAAACAGTGACTCTGTTATACTTTGAGCTCAGATGCTTTGGTTTCCTTTGTTCATTTCGAAGTTCAATGCAAATTTCTTCTGACTGTTCGACTTTATTATTATGGGACACTTCTATCCTAATTGGAATGGTTTCTTCCAGGATGATAAAGCGCCATTTACAGGCTCACTGATTGGTTTAACAAGTATGAATACGGTATAATTTATTTTTTTAACTGTTATGGCTTTCACTATTACTAGATTTTGGACTGATGTGTTAGACAGTGCTTGCCACCAACATCATCACTGAGAAAGTATTTTTATGGAAAAATTGTGTTCATTTCACCAGTACAGTTCCTCCATTAAAGATCTTCTGACAGCTTGTGGTGGCCAAACTGTTTAATGCAATTATTTTTGGTTATAAACTATTAGACATCATTTTATTATCACTTACTTGTTGTACAGCACAATGTCTGGAACCCAGATAAGCTCTGATGGCACCCTGATGGACGTCACATTGTCATAATCAGAGGGATTCCAACGCAATTTGTAGTCATTCCACTCCTGTAGAAAAGACTAAGAGCTTATTATTTCTGCTTTTTATCACTGTGTAGATTTACACTTTCATCTTCCCTGAACAATGTGGATATTGTATGACTGCAAGTCAGTCCTATTTTTGTCACAAATAGCCCAGGCTTTATTTATGGATCTGGAAGGCATATGGGTTTGACATAATCCAGACTACACTATAACCCTTAAATATGAATTCTAAATCTAACCATTACCCATTAAATCTAAATAGTATTAAAATCTAAATGTAATAAAATACATGGCTCACCTGCTTCAGCCAGACATTGGTTGTCATCATTTGATTTTTCTCATCCTACAGAGGAAGAATAAAAAAAGAAAAAGTGGGTGGAGAGTGTGAGACAGGAAATAGGGTTTGTCCAGGAGCAGCATCTGAAGTGTAATATCCTGATGGACTGTTGTTAAGGAACATCTGACTCATTAGGACTATTGGGTTAAAGGTGCGAAGGTGGTTTCTGGGAAGGAAGAATTTTCAACCTTAATAAAATTAATATTTACAATGTGTTAATAGCAGTTTGGAACACTTCAAAGAAATCGAGAATTTGTTTTCCATTCTCTTTAGAGTATTTAATTCAATTTCGATAGAAAGACTAAGTTGTGCACATCCACAACAACAAGCCAGCTTGGTCAGGTGCAATTTCAAAAGCTGGCACATACAAATATATAATTTATTACTCTGCACATCAGAACTATCTGACAACCAAGCAAGAGGTCTGAGATGGCCTGCTTGTATATATTATATTTAAATATATAATATTTATATTAAATATGTTCCACTGAATATATAGTACATCAATATAAAGTGGTTGGCTTTTGCGATGCAATGTAATTGGTAAGGTTCTATCGGCATACTGAGAATGTTTAAGATATTCAGCTTCAACGTTTTTGCACTCCAGATAGCAAAACTTTGCTGTGCCAATTAAATGCATATCACTTAAAAAAACACCTCACATCATGTTAATACACTGCCTGATTAAAAAAATAAAAAATAAGAAAAAGAAAAAAGAAAAAAAAACAATGAAGTAACGCACTCATCATGCCTAATGCCTACATACAGTACAAGCCCATGGGGGCAGTGTTATGATCTGAGGTTGGTTCTGTTGGTGAGGACTAGGTTCAGCAACCTTATGTGTATAAAAAATGAGGTCAGCCAACTACATGAATACAGTATACTGAACGACCAGGTTTTTCCATCAATTGTTTTTTTCTTTCTTGATGGCATGGGAGTATTCCAAAATGATTATGCTAGGATTCATCTGGCTCCAATTGTGAAAGAGAGGTTCAGGGAGCATGAGACATCATTTTGACTCATTGTTTGGCCACCACAGATTCTGGACCTTAACCCCAGTGAGAATCTTAGGGTTGTGCTGCAAAAGGTCCAATTAAAATTTTTTTTTTTTTTTCATTTTTCTTTTTTTCTTTTTTCACCAGGCAGTGTGTGTTGTCACAGAATAGGAAAGTGTGAATAACATAATTGTGAGAAACAAAGAAAAAAATCTATAAAGAGGTCCACAGTGAAGTCTCACTAGTGCACAACATCTTAGTAAAATGGAAGCAACCCTTCTGCCATAAAGCAAAGTATCAATATTGTATTTGATTACAAATTCTATCGAATTCAGAAGAGAACCTTTTTATAATCATATTTCTTTGTTGACGAAGGTCTGACAACGTGAAAATTTTATTTAAAAAATCAATTCTGTTATTTATGTCAGTATTATCTTGTCCTTATGTTATTGAGAGGTTGTCCGTTAAACATGTACTTTTTCAAAGTAATCAATATCATATTGACTCAATCAATGCTACACAATATTTCAGAAAACCTTATAATAGACCATGTGTTTCATAATATGAACATAACCAACATTAATCTCAATAATAGAAATGCAGCATCACACAGTGATCCACACTGATAATTACAGAGTATATGCAATATGTCTTGACAAACAGATCACAATAAAGGTGGAAGGAGATGATCAATCAGCAATTCAAATGTAATTAATTAAAAAACAGAAATTAATAAAAATAGGAAAAAAGTAAAACGAAATATGTAAATAACAGATACACTTTAATTAATATTTAGTTTTGTTACCACATCGATAAGCTGGGCAATGGACAAGCCAAACTTAACGATGACTACGTCTGTGGTGTTTGGCACAGGCCGTGACCACTTGTTGTATCCACTAAACAGCTTCTTGAAGAGATCATCCTCAGCATGTGAATGAGTCTTCTCATAACAGGACACTGCCAATGTAATAAAGACTTGTTTCAGTGACAGGGCGGAGTATATTAATTCACAAAATCTAACAGCTTAATATCATGAAATTTAAGCACATGCATGCCATGTGCAAAAGCAAATAATTTATGAGCATTCTACACACATATACATAACCGGTATTAGGGGAACAGTGTGGAACCTTGTGAGCAAGTCTTTAGAAAAACATAAAGTCATTAGTCATTTTCATGTAATCTCAAGATATAAATGACATTTTTGCTAATTTTTTTGGCATAAAAAAAAACATAAATATTTGTAACTAAGCGATTATTGGAATATATAGCTAAATTAAATTAATGAAGATGACAGTTCATTTAAAGATTAAAGTAAATGTTGAGAGTTTGCAGTACTTACATGTTGAATACATCAACAGACACCCTAATCACCTACAATTACACAAACCATGGCCTTAAGCATTTGTATGAGCTTTTTTCTAATCTTCATGCTTTTTTTCTTTCTTTTTTGAAAGCACATGCAATAGTTAATACATATTCCAATATGCATTGTCATTATTAGGAGGCTCACAGGTTTTAGTGTGGTTGGGACAGCACAGAATCTAATCTTGACGCTTTTATTTTTGAGTGGACATGTTCTGCAGTCTCCATGTTGCATCATTGCACCTGGCACATCTGTCCTGCATATCTGTGACTGACAACTTCCTTAAATTAGCAGAAAGGTATTTTGGGCATAGCAGCCGAATGGCCAAATTCAAGCCTCACTTCCAAGCTGCAAAGATCTTACCGTTGAGCCCTGGGGGATTGCACTGAACGTGAGAGGCCAGCCGGGTGGCGTGGCTAGAGTAGCTTTCACAGGGTAGTGTGATTAGCTCCTTCTAGCACTGAGCTCCCTGGGGATAAACTAGCTTATCGATTACAGCACATTAAATAAATCAACATCTGAGCGAATTGAAGCATCTCGTTATTAAGTCAGATTTATGTGCTACATCAAAAATTTAGCTCTGTAAATTTTTTTTAACCAAATGATAAACCATCATGCCCTTACAAATATTCACAAACTCTGGTTATTTGTACATGGATATGTATAATTATGAGTAAAACTACTCCAATACTGACTATGTAAACTTATGTAGACTCATGTAAAATTTAGTTAATAATTGTGTTTGGTTAAACATTTAGCTGCCAAGAAACATAAAGTCTTAATTTTAGGAGACTTGTCCCCACTGAAGATCTGGACCAAGGATTTGTGGGAGTCTTAGATCAAATGAAAAGATTCATCTATTGATATTGATCTATGAGAGGGGTAGGTCAAGCCTTACATCACACTAGATCCTGCAGTAATAACACTGCTCATGTCTGCTTTTGTTGCTATACTCTATAGAAACATTAGAACCCATGAAATGATGGGTTCTGTGCATAATGCACATAGTGTACTGTATGCCAAATATATATATTTGTCTTTCCTTTCCTTATTTGCTTATTGACATTCTTGTGTTTGCTTCATGCATGGTTCTCCACCAAACCGTCAGGTTGCTGAAAAATATTTACTCATTTCTATAAGCGTTAGTTCCTAATGGGCTGACTAGATGCTGAAAATGGTATGGGGTAAACAGGCACAGAATGCGAACTTGAGAGGAGCGTTGTCTTTTTCACCAGAATAACGGTTCAGTCAGATGCAAAGGTTGAAAAGACAAGTCTGGAGAAAGGATCTTTACAGCAGATAAATTTTAATTGTAAAAAAAAAAAAAAAAATTATAATAATACATCTTTTAATGGAAAATAATGAAATTGTCTCCCTTGCTGTCTAACTAAATGAATGAAAGTTTACTAAATAAGTACATGTATAAACACTAATTGTGTGATAAAATGAAATAAATAAACTAATCATTTTTTAAGAAGTCAGTCACAAAGTGTAAAACAAAGCAAGCTAAAGAATGTTTTTCAGTACAGTCTTTGAAGTTCCCAATTAAATGCACATTTGGTGTTTCCTCTGACCTTATTCAACAGCTCATAACAAGTGGTCTATGAGGATGCTCAGGAGTGGGAACACTGGATTATAAGGATACCAGTAAATGTCTGTCTATGGTATGATTTAGTATTTGATTCTGGATATTCCCATTTTAGGATAATCTGAAATGTGGTAAACTTTTTTTTTTTTTTTAACAATAATACAACGTGTCAGATGCACTTACTTGATTGCCACAGGATGCTCCAGAGCAGAGCGCTCCTCAGTGAGACCAGGAGATTCCCAACGCGCTCCATCATCCGACTACATTTAGCTCTCCATTTGCAGTCAGAGTTTCGGGGTGAACTTTTCTTCCTGTGCCATTTCTAACGTTTTTTGGTTTAGAAATTGTTTTGTGTCGATTCAGTAGCTATTGACAGTAAGCTATCTCTGTCCTTAACTTCAAAATCACTTAAAGTAATATAATGCAGGTGCTATATTATTAAAAGTGTATGATCATCCTGAGCGCATGCCAACTATAATAATACGTATCCCACAATTCGTCCGTGTTGCTCCAACCGATTTCGCGCCTCCCACTCCAACCAACAGACCCCCGCTTAGCGCACCTGTGCACTCATTTTCGCTTTCATCCCAGATGGAGACTAAATGACGGACGTTGTCTCGAGCTCGTGGAAAAGTTTTGTAGTGAGCGTCTCGTGCATTGTTCCCCGCGCGCGCGCCTACTCGTACAGTAGTTAAGACCACACTCCTCAGCCTCCCGTCTCCCAGGCGACCATGCTCGCGCGCAATCTGTCCATCCGAAGTGATGTCAGAGAAAGGGGCGGGATCTTAGCGCGAGGTTTACGGTCAGGGCTTCTCACACACACGCACGCACGCACATGCAGACAACGAAGAAAACGTTCATAAATGCAGCGTTTTACTCTATAAGTAAAGATTTACGCATAAGTCTTTACTATCCTATGCGACAACAGTTACATAACCTTGTCTTTTCATTGTGAGAATGTCAACTGCTAGTGGAACTAATACGCATATTGAATGACAGTATATCTTTTTATAATAATTCCTTTGAATCTTGGCACCCTGGATCAGACAGCAGAAAAATAAAGCCATCGGGGCAGCCGGTGTTTTTGCCTAACTGTAACTGACTGTGCTGAACTGAGTCGTGTTACTTAACTCGCTCTGATCTATGATAGATGGCAGGCATTCAACCTTTCATTTGTCAGAAAAGAGACTTGAGAATTTGAGTGGAACACTCAGTGTGGAGCCAAGAGGAATGTTTGGAAAGCAGAAAACGTGCCAAATGATCAAATTAGGGTTGAGAAGAGAATTCTGTTCCATACAGCTCTCTAAATTTGAAGTATGCATCTAGATTTAATCTTATAGTCCTATACAGTGTGGTGCATAAGTATTTACACAGTGGATACATTTTTGTATTTATACTTCTGTACAAGGTGAAGCAATCAAGATGAAAAGCATGCTCAGCTAGGCTGAGGTCATGTGACTCCCCTTTAAGAACATCTATCTGAACTGTAAAGCACTGTCTTATCAGTTTAAAACATCTGAATGAATCTGAGCAGAAAGTACACTGTAGGTCTATGAACACCAGAATTCATCCAGCTACTTCTATCAGCAATTACATCATCAATAAACATCAGTTCCCCTGGGCGAGATACATGCCTATGCTATAACACTGACTCCATCATGTTTGACAAATGATGTGTTATGCTTTTGAACATGGCATACATTACTCTCTTCCAATCATTCTCATAGAAGTTAATCTTGTATCAGAATCAATCTTGTTGTTCTTAATGGGTTAACAGTGGTTTAAATCTTGAGGTAAAATGCCTATTTACATTTATGAATGCGTTTCTTGATTGTTGACCTTGATAATGATAGGCGTAACTAAGCAGGATGTTCTTGACTTGTCTAGATTTTGTGAAAGCAACAAGGAAAGAATTCTGTGTTCTTCCACATTACAATAGCTATCTTCTGGGACCTTCAAGGATTTTCTGTGTTTCTGAGCTCATCAGTGCATTCCTTCTTTGTAAGAATGTGCCAGATTGTTGTTTTGACCCTTCCTTCTCCTATTTTTCTGATAGGTCTGTTCTGTTTTTATTTGTTTGTTTGTTTATTAGACCATCTTCTACAGACAACATCAACAACCCAACACAACACCATTTTGGAAAAGAAGGTAGCAAGGTCGAAGAGGATTGTGGAATGTGTATGCTCCATTGTTTTACTCAGGCAGAAAAAAGGACAGTGTACCTTGTGCATGTTTTTGCATGACTTATTCCAGCTGGATCAAAAACATGAATTGATAAAAATAAAATAGTTTCTTATGTGGAGCTACAGCAGTGCCAAAGGTTCATTGTGGTGTTATCTCCAGTCTAAAGAGAGATTTCTGTTCTCATCTTTACCGTTCTATTATCACAGCTATGCTGTTACTTTTATGTGCAAGATAATACTTACCACAGATGACTGGGTGACCACTGATTCTTACTATTTCCTACAACAGTTAATTTGTCCAAGCAATTTGATAAATTGATTTTGATTGAGGCATTCCACTGGTGCTGATATAGAGTATAACAGGACTAGGACTTATATATAGGACTTATATAGGACTAGGTGTTCTTATATTCATTAAACTCAACAACAAAGGCATTACTTGGTGTGTGGAACAAAAGTTTCTACACCCTACATAGTGCACTAGCTTTCCATTTTATGTCACTTTGGGATTCAACCCTAAAACGGTTAGGGTATTTTAAAGAGAAATAAATGTGGACATTAAGAGAAACATATGAGATTCACAGGAATGTCCATCATCTCCATGGTTTATTCATCTCACCTTTGGCTACATAGTACCAGTAAGAATTAAAAACTCATTTTCAACCCCTGTTAATAACTGTCAGTTTCTAACTGTCAGTTACCAGTTTAATGCTAGCTTGAATCAGACATAGAACACTAGCGCCATCCATTTGTAGAACTGTTCTAAAAAGGCAACATATTCCACCCCAGAGATGGAAGTCCTTGGCCCCTGAGCAGGAAATCTGCATTAAGTAATTAATGCCTGCTCACCCTGGCCCAAAACCCTCCACATGCAAATAATATGCATACATTACTACTTTACCCACCCATTATTAGAGTCATTAGAGACGTTTCATTCATGATCATAAGCTTTATGTTATGCTTTATCATTCACTTAAATTCACTTTATATATTCTTTTTTCCATTCATACCATTAAACTGTATACTTTCTAACCCTCTCTCTCTCTCTCTCTCTCTCTTTGTGTGAATTGATCTTATTCTGCTCCAGCCAGTCTGTAAAAAAAAAGTTTCTTTTATGTCTCATAAAGAAACTTAAAAGAGTGGATTTAAAATGTAAAAAAATTCTAGATGCACTCTCAATTATGATTGCTCAGTCACTGTGGGGGATAAAGGAGGATCCGCTTGTGACATGTGACATGACCAATTTTTTTTTCTTTTGTTTTCCATAGTTAATTCACCACAGAAGACAGTAGGCTAGGTGACTATTTTCATAATCACCTAATTATGAAAATAGGTCTTCTGTACCACCTTAAACTCACTAAACTCCCTGCTTATTAGTCAGTAACTGACTTAACAGCACAATATTCAGTTTCTACTATGAATTATTCAGTGACTCAGTACAAAGATATATACTGTATATAAGAAACTTGAGGAGTCTGCAACTGGCATCAGCTCGTGGATGTTCAGGGATTACATTTAAAAAGGTCTACTGTGATCTTTGATGCATTTCATAAATCGGATTTTATATTTGCACATTATTCAGGGGAAAAAATTGGTGAAGGCTATGTTAATAATAAAGTAAATTAGCACTTTATTCTGTTCATATTATTAAACCTAAATGAGCTAAATGATGTCCTAAAGCATGTAAAAAAGATATGCATACCCTACAAGGCATCCACGTACTTGTATCCTACAACTAAGCACATATACAGTCTGCACACAGCCTGTTTACAGCTGGCCAACATAAATCATACTTTACACAATGTTTCATTATGATTAATAGGGATGAATTAAACATTGGTGATAACAAGCACCCTTTCTGCTTTGGCTGCCAGATGAAGTTTCATTTGTTTCTCTATGACTTCACTGTCGTTTCCCTTTTTTCCTCCCAGCACACATGTATCTGCTCTGACTGTGGGGCCCAAGCTGTCCACTCTCCATCTGTACCCTAGCACCAAGAAAGCCACAACACTTAGCTAGCTGCCTGGAATTCAAACAGTTCAAAACAGTATGAGATTGCAGTCACTTGCTTTTGCCAAGATTTTTTTTCTTTTTTTCCATAGACCATTTTGATTCATACATTTTATGCTTTGAAATAGCGTTGAACCTAAACTATAATTAAGTCATTTTCTGGGTGTTCATAACACTATTAAAATCACTTAAATATTAAAATGATCCTCTTGATATCTTTTGTCTTTGTGCCATTTGGACGTATTACATTCCATTAACATGACAGTCTTTCTTTTGGAGGATTTATGTCTTTTTTAGTTTTAAGCTCTTTCTCAGCTGCTCTGTTATCTGCATGTGAAGCGTTCGCGAGGAGGTCTCCAGTCTATTGGCGATGTCTGCTGTGGCACGCAGCATCCCTTCAGAGGTCACAGACTCTTCAAGGATTCTTATAGAGAGACACAAAGAAGAGGAGTCAGGGTTTTTTTTTATTATGTTTAAAAAGGGAAGGCATGCACAGATGGAATCCAACATGCTCTGAAACAGCTTTAAATTTAGAGGCCGGCAAAGGGCTAGACCCACATTCCTTTCAACTGTTAATGCAGATGATGGAAAATCCAGAGAGCAGAGACTAGGCAAACCTGGCAAGCTGTTTTTTTTTCCTTATGCTATTGTCATTGTCCTGAAAGTTAATAAATGTATAGATTTCTAGAGTATACAGAAAAAATAATAGCAAGGTGTCTTGTCACAGTACACTCTGCAGGTTTTTAAACTCTTTAAATCCTTTAATATTTAGAATTTTAAAGTGAATCAAAGAAAATATAGAGCTTATTTGTAATGTGAACTACAAACTATAAAATTGAAAATAAATACAGTATTTTGAACCAAACTGCTAAATTGAGTTGATTTAACTCAGATGTCTTAAAACCTACAATTTTTCATTTTATTTATTTAAAAAAATGTATTACTTTAGTTCATTATATTATGGCCTATTAATGGTTTAACTTAAAAAAGCTTTAAAGATTAAAGAATTTATTAATTGAATTATGTATTCTCCTCCTAAGAACGGGCACTGAGCCACAATTGTGGAGGTATTTTAAACCTTTCATTAATAACTAATTGTTTAGGGATTTATTATTTGTAATTATTCTGTGTTGTAATTCAGTATCAGGTGTTTTCAAGACAAGACATGTACACATGGTGCGGGTACTTCATCCTTTATTAGACCAGTTATACTTACTTCTGAATTCCAGAAAAGTCAGCTCCTTCTAGCTGGTTTTCCAACTCCTCAGTTGCCTTTTTCAGGTCTCCCATACAACTTGCAAGATTCTCCTTGATCCCAGCAATATTTTCTTGAATAATCTCTTGGTAACTCTGATCCCCCATTTCTGCTCCAACAAATTGGATCAGATTCTCCATCACTGCCTGATTCCCATGCTGGAGGGCTTTCAGATAAGCCATCTCCTCTTTGGCCACTTGTAATCGTCTGAACATAGTCTGGCTGGTGTGGAAATTGACCGAGCAGCCATCAGCTTTGCTGTCTGGAATAACTTGAAAAACAGGCTTGGTCCAGTCTGTGCTCTTATAGTTGGCTGTTTTATTACAGACTGTGTTTGGAATAGGAGTCGAGGTAGTGGTGAACAAAAGCTCAGGCATATTGCCCGATCCCCAGTCCCCTCCATCACCACTTTGGCAGTGGCCTAGTATCAGTGTGGCTATGAATAGCAATGCACACAGGGTCCAGCGCTGCTCCATTCTAGCCTAGGAAAAAGTACTTTTTTACTATGGTGACCTTTCAAAGCTTTGAAAAGTTATATAAGAGAACACAACAGCTGAAAGATGTAAGACCTTTTCAATCTTGTCAGCACTGACCACTGTATTGTTAAAACATTAAGGTGTTTTTGCCAAGACCTGAACCCAGCAAAGACACGTGTAGTGGGTTAATAAATTATATTTGTGACTTGTGGCTCTGCAGGGACAAGTAGATTTCTAAATCCGGCCTGGAATAAAAAAAAAATAATGTATA
>JAOVVA010000035.1:2592472-2605303 GCA_028565275.1 Leiocassis micropogon
TATTAAAACGCCAGCTTGCCTCCTGCAATTATGCCACAACCGCGCAGACACACACGCCGATTGAGGGATCATGACAGTAGCAGACACATCTCACCATTATACACACATATATATACATATACACACATATATTTATACACTGTATATACAGTATATATATTAAAAAAAATCATTTTCCCCCTACAATCTAGAACAATAATGGATTTTTTCTAAACTATGAAATAACATAAAATATTGAGTAATTAAGTACCAGAGTATTAAGCAACAACAACAAAACTAGTCAGTTATTATTTTAAGACATGAAAGTTAGCTGGCCTTTTCCCATTGGGCATTCTGATATCATATCTTCCTACAGGCACACCTAACCATCCACATAATGAAAAGAAAACCTAAGGGCACCATTTCCATTGCTTCATTATCACGTGGCCAACATGGGCACCCTAATGTTCCACATGCAGCAAGTTGCAGTGTACTTTGTAACATGAAACTTTTCTAGCAAGTGTTAACTTTTTTATCAAGGTACTTCCACAGTAATTTGTTTATGGGATATGGCTGGCCTTTGCCTCACCTAATGCATCAGTCGCTCAACATCATCCTCAGAAAATTTATATATACTTTATTGTTCAGTCCAGTGTTCAGTCAGTGCTGGGTTGACTGACAGCTTTGGTTCCAGACATTGCGTAGGCCCTCCTACATAAATTCAACAATAGTATTTTTTAATTTCCAGGTTCTTCCCACTCACACTTTGACAGCAGTGGCTTTTGCGGAATTAGTGAGGTCTACAGAAGGTACAGTACAGACATTGGGTCAATTGCTTTACAAAAATGGTGCGTTAAACAGTATTAAAGTATTTTAAAAAGTTTTTATCATTTTTTTCCCTTTAGAACTTCATGTTTTTCACTTAAATTTGAATGTTTGCTATTGCAAATTAATGAAATTAACCAGGGGAGAAATTCTGACAAAAATCACCACAAAAATCTGCAATTTAATAACACTGTATAGGGTACCCCATAGTTATTTGAGTAATTTTGCAATCATTTACTCTAGTTGTAATTAAAAGTGTTTGCACTGTAAGCTTATGTGTGAACTGATTAGTTTTATGATGCATTCATCTTCTTAACCAAACTTTTTATATAAACAAAAGTGCAATTACCAATTAAATTCATATACAGAAGATGGAGCAGGTTGGCAAAGAAAAGAAAAACACATCTCTTTTAAAGGCACCCAGAAGGCATAAAAATAATCCTGTCAGGATTTAAAGTGTGTTGATAAGTGACAGCCCAGCATGATGACTGAAGCCTCCAGCACCAGCCCAGTGGGAAGAAACAGAGATGGCCTGTAGGTGATATTGTGAAACAAGTGTGAGCATAATATCATTCCCTATTACAGAGATAGCAACAGAAAGCAAAATTTCACCTTAATAATATCATTCATTACCTCTAAAGAACTAAAGAAAGTCCCTCCAACAACTACTGCCACATACAGTACTAAGTAACACAATAGGGATATACAGTATACGGTATACATATTTTTTTAAAATGCTGCTGAGAACAAAATGTTTCTGACACTTTTAGTGGAAAATGCAGGTCATTGGCAGGTCATGTTAATGAGCCAAATAGACACCTTTGGCCCTTTATATAGCACTCAAATACGTTGGAACAGTTCTAGTTTTGTAGAAAACATGTTTTGCAAACATGTTCAGCAGCTCATGCCCTTATGTGTCATCAAACTCAGGTGGAAAAATATGGATAATAAATCTCGCAATAACCAGAAAAATTGTAAAACTGTACATCTTAGGCAATGCATGTATGCTAGCAACAAATAATAACAGCTAGAAAAGGCAAAAAGAATGGACAAATGTGTCTTTTTCAAGTTGGAAGTTTTGGAAATTTTGACGCAATGGGGGAAATTATGGTTTTGTATAGATTTAAGTAAGTAAAATATATAATTACAAATACTCCCTACTCCATGCTCTCTCTTCAGGGGAATGTAAGTGGCTGGTTGTGATAGAAAGGTATCAGAACAATTCAATTAAATTTTATTTGTATAGCGCTTTTAACAATTGACATTGTCGCTAAGCAGCTTTACACAATCAAAAGTTTGTATGAAATGTGAATGTTTATGACTCAAAATGGTACGATTGTCCCTGATGAGCAAGTTGAGGACGACGGCGACAGTGACAAGAAAAAACTCCCTGAGATGGTAATACTGTTGGAAGAAACCTTGAGAGGAACCAGACTCAACAGGGAACCCATCCTCATTTGGGTGACACAGAAAGCAGGGATTGATCTGTATCACCAGGATGAGTCAGTCAGGTCCAGGGAAACACACAGCGCATAACTGTTATGGTGGGGAAAAGGAGGACCTACTCAATATTAGGCTGGTGTTCATAAAGTTATGGCTGATCATGTATATTGTATACTGTTAAAATGTATTAAACTGGTGAATAAATGTTATTTGGCTAATTAAGATGTATGTGTTTTTCTTAAAGAGATTAATATTGTGCATATTATTTACAGATTAATAGCCTATGTAATATTATTAATTTATATGTGGAGATTATTTACTAATTATTATGAAATATTAATATTTTGTCCCTGAATGGCACCCAAAATTTATGCCAGGCTTAAACTCCTTTTTTGCTCCAGTGAGGCACTGACTGATTAGTAATTTTGCCTGTCAGCTTTCAGTGAAATAATGAAAATGCTGTTTAATTCTTCACAGTTCCCATTGAACTGAGCAGTTTTTCCCTGTTGTTCGGCATCTTTCGTAACACGGGTGAATACCCTATGCAGTCCACTATATGGGGTTGTGTAGGGAAAGGTGTGCATAATCAGTATGTAGAACTATTGAAAGAGACATGTGGCCTGGTTGTAGACTGTGAGACTGATGAAAAAAGAAGTTCAAAGCAGGCTCCAGTATTTCAATATTGTTGCATTCACCATGTCTCCGCTTAGCACTAAACAGTATGCAACAGTAGTTAACATGAACAGTTTGGGAACCATGGTTTCACCCAATCACTTAAAATAAAAGCATTTACCAAATGACAAAATGAAAATAGAAACAGAGTCTACATGTCTTTAATCTCTCAGATGTTCTCATAACAAATTTTAAGTAGCTCTGTGTACAGTAAGTACACATAGTGAAACAAAACAGCATTCCTCCAGGACCATAGTGCTACATTAGACACAGAAGTACACAAGACTAAAAATATATAAATTAACCCTAAAATAACCCCAAAATTTATTTAATGCACAAAACAATGCGCAAGACAATGGGCACAGTTATAGACAGTGCAATGTCAACCGGTGCAAAGTTCTAGTGTAAGTAGAACTGTAAAAACAAGATATTGCAAAATATTAACAATAAATGCAATATGGTATTCAATCAGAAAGTTGAAAGATGAAGGAATATAGATTCTACATGGCTTTTTTTCTTTGGAGCGCTGGGTGAAATCACCCTGGAGAAATCACAGGATCAGTATAAGCCTTTGCTCATGGCAGTTTCCAAATCAAATAAAAAATAAATGTGATAATATAATGTATATATCCTTTTCTACAGTGTGGTCCAAAAGATTGAAACCACATTAATAATTGTGTTATTATTTAAATTGGAACAAATTTGAACCCAGTTCTGTTGGTTTATTGAAATGCTATTGTTAGCTGTTAAAGCACTGGTAATAACACTCAAATTAATATCTACAGTCAAGAAACTGTTTTTGCACCCAGGTAACTACTGTATGAGTCCATCCATATACACAGCATTACCTTTATTTTTGGTAATTCCTCCCCATTAGAAATAAAAAAAATATGGAATGTACAAGTCAATGACTCAAACCATCTATCTTACCAGACATAAACAGACTTACTTGGCCTGTCTGTTGGTTGGCCAAGGTCTTTACTATTTACTGAAGCAAATAAAACATTCCCTAGAGATTGTAACAAATTTTAACATGTGCCTGACTTTACTCACTAGCTACCAAATTTTAAACAACACCAATAGCTTTTTGTCTTCATTAAGGACCTTAAAACCTTGGCTGTAATTGGTGTGAGGGAATGAGTTATTGACCTAGGGAGACCATCATCAGCTCAAGGCATAACAATGAGATGAGGTAGCAATAAATCATCATAGATAAAGATGACACAAGTAGCTGAGGTTATTTATTACGCCCAAGATATCCTGTATGTCATATACAGCATGACTTTTATAACACCTTGTATTAAATTGGATGTACTGTAGGAATACAGAGTAATAATTGTTTGGGATAATCCAAAATGTCAGAGCGAAAGGCAGTGGAGGTCAAGAACCGATAAAAAAAAGAAGGTGAATATTTAGAAAATAGACAAAGATCAGAATAATTAATTCTTTCATTTTTGAAAGGTATTAAAAATGGCTGTCTGACAGAAGTATTTACTGCAAAATATATTTTCTGTCATGTGTCACTTTGTGACATTGTAGAAAGGTCGTGACTTGCATTCAGACACGGAGAAGAAGGTATTCAAATGAATTTCACCGCCGCTGGCAGGCAGGATAGACAAAATTGAAGTATATTCATACCTCACGCATGCTTAAAGCAGAATTTTGTCTTGTTTGGGTTTGGATTTTCAGTTTGTCTGGTTGTAATCAGACTACAAATTCTCATGTCTCTGCTGATTACACTGGTCAGACATGAAGAACCTTCTTCCCAGGTTAACATTTCATTCCCTCTATCAAAGTTACAGCTTCCCCACACCTGTTTTTTTATATTCATTGTAAAAAGGCAACGGCAAATGTGGGTCATTTATTGAGGGTGAGGCATATAATTAATGCAGGTGTAACTCTATGTAAATGACAAACAAAACAATTAAAAAAAGCCAGCATGAAAACAAACAGAGACTCCAAATAGCAAAATGAACCAAATAAAACAAGACAAACTAAACTCAAAAGCATGGTCTTGAATAGTACAAATAATCAAGGATAATAAAATAACCTGAACCCAATCAGGAACTAACATAGGAAATGTTAGCACTAAAATCTAATTTTTTAAAAATCCCATAAAGTCTGTACTTTTGAGAATCCTTATAAGGTGTCTCGTGACACACTCACAGGTGGACCAGGGCAACCAGTCTACCATTTCTGATCATTTCCTCTGATACTGATGTAGGTCATAGAGGCTGCTTGGGACTTTGGCATGAGAAATGTGACAGAGCTTTGTATAGAGATTGAGCCAGGACTTGGCATGAGTGCTGTGATGGAGCTTGGCACAATGGAATTTGAGATGTAAACAGGCCAAAGTTTGGGACAAACTAGACTATTTTGTGATCTTGTGACAGAGCTGGAACTTGGAACTTATAAGGCCATTTTGTTTAGGGAGATTTCTGCATGAGTACGATGTACTCAAAGCCAAGCGGTGGCAACTGCACAAGGTACTCAAAGCTAAGATGCAGTGGGACCTGGACTCAAACCTTTTTCGTTTCTCCAAAGTCCTAACCTTTTCTCTCATAAGAAATACTAACAAATGGTTTTGTTTATGTGCCATGCTGCTGCTTAGACACAATCCTGAGTGTTCCTGTCACATTGAGCATGCGGAAATGCTTACTTTTAGTATTAGTCATTTCTACTCAGTTTTTTCCACAAATGTTACTTCACCAAGCATTTAAGTGATAACACGATTTGTTTCCAACCAAGTTGACAGTTCACCATTAACCTTACAGGTTTTAATAATGTGTGCGAATGGTTCCCAAACCAATTCTAGTAGGCTTGATGAAAGGTAATAACTTTTACAAATTAACTTTTTTGGCCAGGCAGTGTATAAAACAGAAAGCTTTCACAAAGAGGGATGCCTGTAGACCAGCTGTTCTCATTTGTTGTCCTGGTAAAACAATGCCATTTTTCTAAGTTTTACATCCTCTTGACTGTTGATCCAAATAATGATGGGCTTATAATAGTTACCTAATCAGGTGTGGAAGCAACAGAGAAAACTCTGAAATCTGTAGGGCAGTGGACCCGAAGTCTTGAGCTGAAAAACACTGTTGAAAAACAGTGCTCAAATGACCAGAGCCATATATTAAGAGGAAAGGCAGAGAGTGGGAGTGTATGTAATAAACTACCCGGCCTGGACAGACGACTGCTTTAGTCATGCTATTGATTACTGGATGGGTTGAAACTCAGGCTAGGTAATCCATTAGCTTATAGTTGACTTAATTACACTTCCAAATTACTTTTACTCATAAAAGGTCACTCATATCTCATCCATGATGTCTCAGCCAGTCAACCCATGCAATAGGAAATCAATAAATGTTTCTGATGTTTCTTGGTTGGAATTTTGGCCGTGCCTTAACTTTTATTAGCAACCTGAAACAGAAGTTCTTAATATTTGCAAGTTAGATGAAAAAAAGTGTCAAAGACTGTTGTTTAATGCCATTCATGAACAGGACGAATGTAACAGCAATGTGACGTACATATTATTGGCAATACTCGAACTTAAAATACAAGTGCAAGTACAAGGTACCTCACTTGGATTGTTTAAAGAAGCCTAGGGAAAAAAAAGATTTTTTATGCAGCTGATATTGTACATTTCCCTATGTTGTTTTACATGCTTTATGAATAAATGCCTTATATAATAGGGTTCACTATAAAATTAAATAAATTAATTCTGGAATTTGGAGACAACTAAGATGGAAAAGTATTACAGATCATATTTTGTAAATTTCTTTTAGTCACAAGGCTATTAAAAAGGCACAAATATCAATATGAATGTTTAATATATGCCGAAATTGTTTAGTCATCTCCATGCTACAGTATACTGTATGTTTCTGTAAGGAAACACTGGCAACAATTTTTTTGTTGCACACAAATCCTTTTGGATTACAAAGATTGATGATGATCGTGAGAAACAAAAACTGTGCAAAAAGTTCAGTTTAAAAAGCATTATCAGCATCCTCTACCAGTTTCAGTGACTTTGCAGTATAACACATCGTATGCCCAGGATACAACCTTCTTTCTGTTAGTGCAACAGTGTTTTGTTATGGTAATAATTTTAACAATTAAAACATAAACAATAAATTATGGTAGTCTGTGCGGCCATCTGCCAGTTCATTATTTTCTTACAAGTGCACTTCTTATTTAAAAAAAAAAAACAAAAAACTTTTTTTTTGTAGATTTTTTTTTTTTTACCTTTCATTTAACCAGAGTATTTTGTTCGGGAACATTCACATAAAAAGTTAGTGCTCTTAAATTATAGCAGCTAGGATTCTCTCTCTCTCTCTCTCTCTCTCTCTCTCTCTCTCTCTTTCTCTCTCTCTCTCATACTTTAAGTTATTCTTTTTAAAAAAGGAGACCCAAGTCTGGCAAAGAAAAAGGGGCGGGGGGGTGGGGGGTGGAAGGACATTGTGCTCAATGCTTTAACAATGAGAATGAGCTATCTTCTTGATAGAAGACTGTGAATGAGGAAATTAAATAAATCAGTGCACTAAAAGTTCCAAATAATAAATCTTGGTATCATTTTACACTATTTATGTGTGGATTAAGGAAGTACCATCTGGAAGGTATTTCCAAAGATACAGTCTATGAAGAAGGTAGCTCATTTTCATTGTTAAATCTTATTGCACAATGTCCTGTTTTTTATTTATTTTTCTTTGCCAGACTTGGGTCTCCTTTTTTTTTATAAATGCTGGAGGTGAGACTGTGAAATTTCTCACATGTAGAGGTTGCCCACTAGTAATTAAACTAATTAAGAAATAATTTATAAAAAGTAGTCAACATAGTCTTTCTCAACAGTTGAAGCAAAATATCTTTTTTTATTATTTGTGCAGCAAGAACCTGATGATCTGCTCTTCAGCTCTGCAAGCTACACATGACACTTCCAGCTTCAATGCTTTTTAACGCTTCACTGTTAATGAGTAAATTAAATGAATCAGTGCACTAAAAGTTCAAAATAACAATTCTAGGTATTATTTTACACTATTTATATATGGATTGAGGAAGTCCCATCTGGAAGGTATTGTCAACAATGTTCATCTCTTGGCTCAGTTGCATTAAAAAAAATGGAATCTGGATAAGCTTCTTTGAGCTTGGATGCTCCACTGATCTGACTTTAAACCAGATGAAAAGAATTAAATAGTGACGTGCAACCTGGGGCTCTGAAAGCTCTTGTTCAGCACTGGTCAACCCAATGCCACAGCACTAGGGTTTTCTATGAATTTACTTTTAGCTTTAAACACTATCTAAATTCATGGTGACCGGAATATCTTAATGATCAGGAATGATTACATAAATAAATTATAAACAGTCCAGTAAAGCAATAAATACATACAAAAATAAATAAATAAATAAATAAATTCACTACAATAGTCTTGTGTGTAAAACACCTGCCTATTCACTTCTGAAAAATAGTTCTATGTCTGGATTTGTTACAATACAACCAGGAGCTTGTAATGAAATTTCTGGTGAATGAATAATGACATAAAACCAATTGAGATTTACAGAAGACTCTAAGCACAGAATCATGATCAGACCCAGTACAGTAAAACATTTGAATGGCGCAAACGTTTTAAAGATTCGTCCGTAAATGATGATCTTGACCGCTGTGTCTCAGAGCACACTGCAGCGTTCCTGTGAACATTTAGCAAGTGAAATGCCTAATCCTTGAAAATTGATGGATAACTCGTCACCAGCTTGCCAAAGAGACGCATCTGTCCGTAGGAAACTGCACACACAATCATTCCTGAACACCACTTGCACTTTAAATGAAATTGACACAGACAGTCAGATCATGCGGCTAGATTACTGAGAAACCTTTTTTCCTTGATGGTATTCAAGCATTAGTAAAAAGCTGGGATAAGTGCATTTTTGTAGCAGGGGATTATATAGAAAAATAAAGGTAGTTTCACTCTTATAACCGTGTTCTGTTATTCTGAACAATCAAAAGTCCTGGTTTGACTTGAACATCCATGTACAATGATTTCTTACAGTGTGATTAGGAACACTATTTTAAGGTATTTAAAGGCAAAACTCACTGTGGTTTTGCTCGTACGGATTGCTATTGCTATTGTCACTAATCTGAGAAAATGTTGCTATCAAGCAATTCACCAGAGCAGTCAAACTCCTAGTCTGCCTTCTTATCATTAGCATTTATTGATTTATTCCTTTTTTTTTTGTTGGAATTCTGGTCATGCACTGCACTCTTGTTAATTAAGGACCATCCCCCAGTTAGTCTGGACCATGCCAAGTCAGTCTGATATCACGCTTGCTCTGATACCATACAGAGAGGTGCAGAGTTTTTAATTTGATCAAAGTGATGGCTTTTCTGGAAAGCTTCAAGCTTAGTCAACACTTGCTGATGGACAGTAGATGTGAGCATGACCACTTGGGAGAGGAAATTATCGTTTTATTGTAACATAATCAAAAGTACATGTTCAGTCTAAAGTGATTTTAGCTGAGGAGCTTATCTTGATCAGGATGCAACCTTATTTTCATTCAGTAAGGCAGGGGGAAAAAATGCATTTTTAATAGTCAATAAATCATACAAAAAATTGGATTCATATGTAAATACTGTATGGAGATGCACATGGAATAGTGGATTACTTTACTGCATTACTTGATGGAATATTTATAGGGTTTAATCAATGGTAACTATCTACTGGATGTATCTGACCATGCATTACTGATCTCTAATGTTCTCAAGCAACATTATACTGTAAGTTAAATGGTAGAGCATTAAATCCTACATCCTACAATCCCACTCTCCTAGATATTAATATCTTAGCATTGTAATGCTTTTCAGATAACACCTTAATTGTTTTTATACATATATATATATATATATAAATCAAACCAGCCTGATTTGATTAATGAGGAGGCAAGCTTACCCATAAGCTAACCTCATCACACAACAGTGTTAAATATTTTTAAGTCTGTGAACATGCTGAAGCTGGGTTCCTAGCCTGTTTTTTTTTATTATTATTATTAATTTGTATTTGATCTGTATTTGTAAGAATACACATGATTGTCTGGTCCACTGTATTTAATTATTTAAGGGGTATTCAAGTCAAACCAGGACTTTTAATTTGTGCAGTATAACATTACACAGTCATAAAAGTAAAAACTCTTTATTTCTCTAGATACTTCCCTGCTACACTAATACGCTTATCCCTGTGTTCCACTATTGCTTTTCTCTTTTTCTTACACACACGCGCACACACACAAACCCCCTTACATAACCAATAAAATGAACTACAAGGTAGCGAGCATAACATGCAGGTGCTATAGCGCTGGAAACAGATTGCAATGGTGTTGGAGATCTTATCAAATATGCCCAGTACCAAATAAACTCTGTAAATTCTTAAAAATTAAACTATAAACATAATTTATTATGCAATCTGGGTTCTTCTATTTACATTGGGTGCAAGTTATTTACATTGCGTACAGTGTGTTGTGTCAGAAAAGTATAATGCTTTCATTCTTTATTTCTTCCACTGCTACTACACTAGGGCTTCAAATTGAAATATAGCTAGATCATGAAAGTTATATCTGCACTACATAGCATGTTTATAGTATATTGGATTATATTGGTGTTTTCCAGCAAGCTCCAAATTATAGTCTAGGAAGTGTATAAATATGTTTAGTGCTAACATAATGCATACTGCATGCAGCTAGTGTAATTGCTTGCACTGATTTACAAGTCATACCGTTTGGTGTAAAGCCTATTTGCTGTCACAGGGCAATCATCATACGTATCTTAACACCGAAGCTGTCCGACTTGAAATATTGCTTGAAAACATGTTGAATAGCCTTTTATCTTGAGTGTCATGCTAGCAGACTTGAGATAACACTGCTGTCACATTGCTGGTATGCAGGCTAAATCTAAAGTGTCTAGGTTTTGTGAAGTTTTGTTAATAATGGACTAAGCAGACCAGCTCGTATAGAATCCTAGTGTAATTGATTTAAAGTTCTTGTGGTTTATTTGTTAAATATTCAAACTGTCAAAAATAACGTAAAACGCACATCCATAATTTGTGAAGTGCGTAAGCTGTGTACATGGAGCATAACCATTTTATATTTAAATCATTTTCTAGTCAGTGTTAGCCAGATGTGAAATACACAGAGGCAATTTGACTCCTGAATGCATTTGAGCTGCGGAGGAGTTCCAAGAATGAGCATAAATAAACATATTCAAGGTGACAACCAGGTGTCATTTTACTGAGTGCAATGGGCATGCATGGAATGAATTGTAGAGAGGAACAAATGAGATTGCTGCTGAAAAAAGGCAGGATCTGTGATTGGATGACAGATGAAAATGGCTTTGGGGTGTGATAGATGACAAAACTAAGTGCCACCTGAGATTGCCTTATTGTCTACTCACAACAAGCCCCCCATCCCTCCCAAAAAAACAGCTTCATTCTCTCTCATTTTCTCTCTCACCCACTTTTCTTTCCTTATGTCTATCAAACACACAGATCCAAGTCTTGCTTCCGTAATCAGTGTATTGTCCTTCTCTGAGTAGGAAATTATATCAGTTATTATAATGACTGATGAGGAAAAAGATTGTACTTTTATTTTAAAAAAAATAATAAATAAAACCTTTTTTTTCTACCATCTTGAGGTAAGTACAAAAAAGTAAAAGAAAAAAGTACATGATCATTGCTATTATTCGAAATGGTTATTAAAGTAAGAAAAAAAATAGAAACTACAAAACATAGTTGATATGAATGGAACAAACTGAATTATTTTACACAGTACAGCAACCTGCAAAAGAAAAGCATATCTAACAGCACTGGCGGCTTGTGCAAAAACTTTTTTGAGGGGCGCAAACAAAATTAAAATGAAATTTTTAATAATCGCTTGTAAATAGCCATAAAAAGTGCTGGAAAAGCACCGAGTGTAAGCTGGGCTGCAATCACTTGACTGATGCTAAATTAGAAAATTAGTTCGATCTGGTCCAAGCTCTTTAACTTTTTTTCTTTCTTCGTCCGATCGCCTTGCGAAGTAGTATTTTAGCAAAGAAGTTACAGAATTTTCTCTCATATTTAGCTGGCTTCCACGTCAATCACTATTCAATACATTAACTAACAATCTGCTGACCGTTAATAACACTCGTTGAGAATGGTCCAATCACATGAGCCCAAATATTTAAAAAACAATATTGGTTCACTAAGAACAAAAATGGGAGGGTTTTACGTGCCTACATAGACACTCGTTTGTCCAGCGCCCCGCGAACACGAACACAAATGAACGGAATACAGTTTAGATTTTTTTTTATTGTAAATAAATTATATTAAGAAATACAGCGGAATATTGTGACTAAATGACTTTATTTCATTATTAAAATAAATAATGATTATGTTAAATAATAACATGTTAAAGTAGCATTCTTCTCTGTCTGACTTTGCACTGTCTAACTGTATATCACTTTTAATTTTTTTTAAAGACAGCTGCCATGGATTCAGAAAAAATGCATGGGATATGTGGTGAAAGAAAAAAAGGAACAGATCTTGTTCATCTAGTATCAGTGTCAAATAAGTGTTGATGTCATAGTGTTACAAGATACGAGCCATTAAAAGCATTACCTAAGTACCAGCAAGCTTAGATTAAAGTAGAATACTGTTTAAAAAATATGCATTTATTTATTTATTCTTTTTTTTTTTTATGACCAGCTACCTTAGTCCATGTTCCCTCTGTATGTGAGTGGGTTTTCCCCTTAAAACATAAAACATACCAGTAGGTGGACTGGCTATACTAAAATGCTTAAGGAGTGAGTGTGCTTGTATGTGTGTGTGTGTGAATCGTGCCCTGTGATGGACTGGCATCACCTCGCATAAAAGTTAGCATGACTCACAGAAGCACATCTAAAGG
>JAOVVA010000035.1:2605403-2618396 GCA_028565275.1 Leiocassis micropogon
CTCGGGGCAATTGATGTGCCACGCAAGAAGATGGCCTCTCCAGCTCCCTTGGGCTGGACGGCCATCTAAGACCGCACTCCAGCCCGTGAGGGAAGCATCTGTCTCACGATGACAAAACACAGATAGAGTAGGACCCAAAGTAAGAAACCAGGGTCTGAACCACATAGAAAGGGTACGAAGCCCCTGGCGCATAACCCTTATTTGCCTCTGGGGATTGGCCCTTGAGTAAAATCCCCTGGCTTTTTAGCCACAACTGAAACGATCTCATGTGCAGAAGGCCCACAGGTATCACTGTGGACGCAGCTGCCATGAGACCTAAAAATCTCTGGAAGTGATGAACATTGCGATCGAATCCTACGTGGCACCCAATATGTTGTGTGCTGAGCAGGAACGAGAACGCTTTTTATGGCGTTGTGTCCTAAAAAATCAAGATGAGCTAGGACGACATGCCGATGTCGAAGCGCTAGCTTCTGAGACTGAGCCAGAATCAGCCAGTCGTGTATGTCATTCAAAATACGGTTGCGGGTGACAGAGCTAGGCCAAATGGAAGGACCCGATACTGGTAAGCTTTGCCCCCGAAAGCGAACCTCGGGAACTTCCTATGTTGTGGCAATATTTCTATATGAAAATATGCGTCCTTCAGGCACCCCCACGGTCCTGGGCGAATGAGCCTCAGTGAAGAAGACAGTACGTAGGACCGGCTTCTTTGAGGTGGATTACAAAGCGCGGCACTCCGCACCCCAGTCTTACGAGGGGGTGCCCGGCTCATAACACTCTTTCTGTGCTTCATGCCTCGCGAGAGTCAGACCCGGTCGGGACTGGGTGGCCGACAGCTCTTGAGCACGGCGGGGAAGGAATTCCCCGAAGACTTGTTCATATAGTTTCGCCTCCCGAAACCTAGTGGCGACAGAGTTAACGACGTCGCCAAACAGGCCGGAAGGCGAGATGGGGGCATCAAGGAGGAACACATGATCCTTGATGCCCGTAAGATTTAGCCACAAGTGCCTCTCCGCAGAAAACCACAGCAGCCATAAAACGGCCGATAGCAGGGGCTGTCTGCTTTGTTGCACAGGTCTGTGGCTCGGCGTAGTTCTAGGAACGCCCTATCCTGAAGAGCCCCACCAGTGCTCAAGTCTTTCAGCAGGTCAGCCTGGTAAGCCTGCAAAAACGCCATGGTGTGCAGTGGAGCACCAGCCTGATCCGCTGCCTGAAAGCTTTTCCCCACCACGGAAGATGTCACTCTACTCCACTTGGTGGGGAGTGTGTGCTTTTTCAGGGAGGATGATGTCCCAGGAGAGAGATAGCCCGCAAGCGTCTCTTCTATCTGGGGCATCATCATATAACCCCGCGCCTTCGCATCAACGATATTCGAATAAATCGAAGTTGATGGCACGAAAAACACGGGATGAATAAGGCTTATTCCATGAAAGAGTTAACTCGTCATGAAGGTCGCCAAAAAAAGAGAGAGAGAGAAAGAGAGAGAGAGAGAACGTCGCTGAGGCTCCTCCCCCCAGCCACCCGACAGAAACCTGTCGTCTAAAATGTTTTGGGTTTTTTTGGGAAAATCCCGCTTCCGCGGCCAGATGATATACAACCGCTCGATCGCATGCATTAGTTACCTGAAGTAACTCCTCCATATCCGCGGAAGCGAGAGAGTAGGTCTCTCGTGTCACGCAAACACAATGCAGTCCTGAAGACAAAAAGATTTGAGGAATGTTTCCAGTTCACTCCTATTTATAACCTGCAGGTTCACTTCATCAGATGATGTCACCTGACCGAGGTTACAGTATATAAGCCAAAAATTTGGCGTGTTTGATACACACATGCTTCACAACCGGCAACACAAAAATATTTTGTTTTCATTCAGCATTGAGTGTAGCTTTTGAAAGGGGACTGAGGTGTATTGTGGTCAAAAATCAATTTAACCTGGAACTGTAAAAACACAACACAACAAAATTGGATAAACCATAAATATTTCGTTTTATATAGATATTCCCTCCAATACATACACAAACACCAATGTCAAAAATCAAGCAGCTTCAAAATCACCCTGAGTGCAATTGGAGCAGCACTGATTTATTAGTTCAGGTACAGCAGGGCTTGCAAATGGTGCGTATTTAATCTTTGAACAGCTTTGATGTCTGGAAGAAAGATCTGAACCTTTTCATCATTTGCTCACACATTCCCCACATTTGCTCCCACTTCCCTCAGGCCACGCATTGTGTTTGAAGGTTCCTGTTTGTACTTTATAGTATCCACTATTTTATGTCAAGATTACTGTGGCCCAGAAGACAAAGGCCACTTGTCCTATTACTCCTTTTTTTTTTGACTAAAGCAAATTAAACTAAATTCAGCAAACGTAGAGTTTAGGAAAGTAGTTTTGGGTTAAGTAGCATTAGCACTACATATAAACCATGTAAAATACTTTTGATTTTGTGTTGTTTTTTCCTTACAAAGGCAAATGAATCATTCTCTAAGCCCTTACAGTATGACAGCGTCCATGGTCACTTTAGGATAATGACCGACTTCCTCCTGGGGAGCTTTTTGCCCGTCTGCTAAACAGTGGCAGAGAAAGAACTCAAATCCTGTCCCTGAATGAAAGTAGAGATACATCAAGTAAAATATTACTTCAGTAAAAATACAAAACTACTACTTTATTCTTCAAAGTAGTGAACCTGTATTAGCTTACTGTAGCATTATAGTAAGTGTAAAAGTTAAATAAATCTCTCTCAGGAGAGGTCACACAAGCTTGTTGGCAAGGAGTTCTGATTCTGGTGTGAATCTCATATTTGTCTGGTTTACTACTAGGTCCTAAAAAATGCACAGTTTTAGCTAAATTGCAACAGATTACAATATGTTACATTTGCTTATACCTTGATGTGTTTTCTCAATTTTATACTTGAACTCATGAATGCATTTATTTAATTCAGTTTTGTCAAATAAGGTAGACATTTCATCTTATGAGAATCACTCTGTACACTAACAACATAAGGCATTTGATCTAAATAAGGCCATGAATTGTCATCAGTGCTGGTTTTGCAAGTGCTCCTTTCATTTTAGTCACTATCTCCACCCATCTCCACTTCTGTCATTTTAAGCACCTGATACATGATTTGGCATATGAGGATGGGAGACTAAAATATCTTGGTATAATAGTCTGCAGAAGGCAATATTGCCATCTCTGTATAAGCTTTTTATATACTTGAAAACACAAAACGTATGTAAAATTATACTGTTATAATATATGTTAAATGATTGTTTTGTAAAATATAAACAGTATTCAATTTCTTCACAATATTAGATGAGTATAAAGTAAAAGATGGCAATATTGCTAATATTCTGTTATCACCTGCAGAATATACTCATCACCTGCAGCATGAGATCAAAACCCCTCTCATTGAAATTGTGGGTTAGCACCACTAAGATAAGATAAGATAAGATAAGATAAAATATACTGTACCTTTATTTGTCCCACAATAGAAATGTCTATTTTACAGCAAAAAAGAAAAATGTGCAAATATAAAGTAGAGACATAGTACAATACTCTATATACAGTGCAGTGTATAAATACAAAAGAAAAGAAACAAACAATACAGTAAATACACTTTCAAGTGAATTGCAAAAGCTAATATTACACAATTTAAAATGGTGATAACAGTGTGCATTATGGTGACTGGTTCACTGGGAGCAGCTCTAATTGTACAGTCTAATAGCAGCAGAAAGAAAAGACCTTCAGTATCGCTCCTTCACACTTAGGATGTCAGGCACTCAACAGTCTGTCATGGAAGGAGCTGCTAAAAGATGAAACAGTTTCATACAGGGGGTGAGAGTCATTCTCCAGCAATGATGATATCTTAGCTACTGTACCATCCTCCTTTCTCACACCTCCTGTACATTGTCCAGGGGAATCCCTAGGACTGAGCTGGCCTTCCTTATCAGTTTGTCCATTCTCTTCTTGTCTGCAGCACCAGCAGACCACTCCATAAAAGATGTCTAAGGCCACCACAGAGTCAAAATAGGTCTTAGTGCTCCCTGCACTCCAAAAGACCTTAGACTACTCAGCAGAAAAAGACTGCTCTGTCCTTTCCTATAAATTGCATCCATGTTGTCTGTCCAGTTCAGTTTTCTGTTCAGAGGAACACCCTGGTATTTATAAGAGTCCACCCTCTATATAATTTCCCTGAATGTTCACTGGTGATAGTGAAGTGTGTTTGTGCCTGCGAATATCCGCCACCAGTTCTTTGGTCTTCCCCACATTTATCTGGAGGCACCTCCATTGGCACCAGTCCACAAAATTCTGGAACAGTCCTCTGTACTCCCATGACATCATCCTCCATGATCAGGCAGACAGTGACAGAGTCATCAAAGAACTTCTACAGGTGACATGCTGCTAAGCTAAACATGAAGTCAAATCATGAAGATGGTCCATGAATATTGTGGTCGGTCTGTGAGGTAAAGAAGCCAAAATGTTTAGAGCCAGCATTAATCCAAAATCCAACTCCTGCTCCAGGCTAACACTTTACCTAACAGACCATGCACCACCACAGTGGATGGCCAAAGCTAAAGAAGCAGGAAAGCTTATTGGTTTCTCTATTTTTTCTGTCTTCATTTAAATAAAAAAGAATTCAGTGAGGCACTCAGCTTGTCCAGTTTGGTGGTCCTGGTTCCCTTGGTGTATGGTTCCGTCTGGTTCAATGTGATCTCTAAATTTGATGTCTATTCTATTGCCCTGCACCGATAATCTTCTCGATTGGTCAGGTGCGGCGCACTTTTATTCTCACTAGATTTGACTAAAGAATATTAGCAGATCTCCTCGACTCCCATGCCCTTTGAGAAAATGGATTTTTTTTTTACTCTGGATTACACCAATTCATGACCCTTACTTTTGGGTTGTTTAGTGCTCCCATGATGTTTCAGGGACTCATAGATGGAAACCTCCACCTGCACAATGCTTACACTGCTGCCATTCAGGATGAAATTATTATTCACATTATTTATTTAGTTCTTACAGCAAACCCAAAGAATGTGCAATTGGGCCATGAACTTTTACTTGGGCCATGGGAAGGTGTGTGTCCCCAAATCAGACAGGAAAAGTGAGGGGTAAGGGAAAAGAGAAGAGCAACAGAAGAAATAGCTGACCAGCTTAGAACTAAGTGTTTGTGTACTTGATAGAGCAAAAGTTAAGAGCCTGTTTGAATTTATCCCAAACCAGCCTTCTCATTTTCGCCCAACTCACAGAAAGTGTCAAAATAGTGGAAAATCTTCATAGAAGAGTGTTGGTTAGTATAATCTCTTATTAGGGCTGCATGATTTGATTACAAAAATCACATTGAGATTATTTTTGACACACATTGCAATTGCAATGTGAAAACTATTAAATGTACAATTTTGTATTTAAACTGATTAATCTATACAATTAATCTATACGATTGGCAGAAAAACACACAAAAAAAAAAACATTAACACTAGTTTTTGAATCTGCGTCCACATGTATTCCTTTACACTCCTAATGCATGCACATTCATCTGCAAAGAAAATACTATACCAAATGTTTTTTTTTTTGTTTTGTTTTTTTACATTTTACTAGAATAAATACACCTGATTAGGCCTTGGGTGGCACATCATGGTGCCACTCATAAAGGATTATATAGGAATTTCTTAGTCAATCTCCATATGAGCCTTGACATCTCGGCCCGTCTCTACAGTAGTAATTCACACACACACACACACACACACACACACACACACACACACACAAACACAAATAATTACACTACCCGAAAAAAGTTACCTGCAGTAGAGAAAGGGAGTACATGTGAAAGTTTATATTCTCCTGGATTGATCCAGTAATCTTCATATTTCCTAAGTTTTATGCTTATCCCTCAGTTCTCATCAAAACTTAAGACTAAAGACAAAACAACCTAACACTAATTTACTGCAGGTCATGCCATAAAGACATTCTCTTTTACTGTCTATTTCTCTATTTCAGGTATTTAACCACCTGTCTAATGAAGAAATAAATAATGCAGACATCTCTGCTCTTCAGCTCATTGGAATGATTAAAATTGGAACTTTTTAAACATAAGAAAGTCTCTGTTTTGTGCCATTTCTCATTTCACAATTGGACACAACATGCTTGCGTACACTGAATAGCGAGAGTGTGTCTGTGATGTGTGTGTGTGTGTGTGTGTTTGTTGATAGCATAATGCATAATGGGGCCAGATGTTCCTTTAACAAGCACCATTTGCTCAGTAGCAGAACACGAGAGATTGGGAGGTAATTACCATCTGGCTTGGGTCATTCTGTAGATTCATTTCTGAGATTCAACATACACTTTTAGTGTTGCGAGCTGGTGCTGTGTTCAATTATCCAGCTGTGTAGTGCACTCTCACTGCCATCATCCAGTTAAATGCTGATTGCATGGAGTTTGTTGCATGTGTCTGTCACCTTTGTGTTCTCTCTGTGGACATGTCCATTTCAGACCCTTCAGACATTTAGTAGTGATTTGCTACAGGAAACTGGAGCCTCTCTTCACTGAGAAAAGGATACAGACAGCTTTCCTTAAATTAAAGCTTTTTCTTTAAAAAAAAAAAAAAAATGTGGGTCTGTTATTGTGTGGGGGCTTTTATTTCATGGTCTGAGTCCATTTGTCCCCTTAGAGGGAAGAGTCACAGAAAATCAATACAACCTTATTCTGATTGATGACCTTTATCCTATGATGAAATATTTCTATCCTGATGGAAGCAGTCTTTTTCAGGAAGAGACTGTCTATATCCACAAAACACAAGGTGTTAGTGAATGTGTATGAAAGCGTTGTAAAATAATACTCTGTGGCCTTCACAGTCACCAACTCATAATTCAATCAACCACCTTTGTGAGACTTTGGACCAATATGTTGCGACCAACACCTCCATCCTTCTTACATTAATTGAGAGGATATCCTACAGAAACATGCTGTTTTATAAATTCAGTATCATGCTAGAGACTTGAAGAATCTGCACCAAGGTGTCTTAAAAGTGTTCTACAGGCTTGTGGCAGCCTGATATCTTTCTTAGTTAGTTTATGTTGTGTATTTCTTTAATTTGTCATCTGTTTACATTTAAATGATAGTTTGACTAGAAACTATCGTAAAAATGTAGGTAACATAATAATAATTATTATTATTATTATTTTGAGTAGTAGTAGATGTATTGCTGTTAAATTTCTGTACAATAATAAATTAAAGTATAATAATAAAGATAGGCAGGCATCAAGGATGCTGTCAGATGTAGAAATGATTGCTGTATTATTTTTAAAAAATCTGGCAACATCAAACAAATCTAAATCACAAAGTAAAGTGAACAGGCAATAGGTCAGGTGATGTGATAAAGTATTCAAAAAACAAGCAACAATCTAGAAACTATAAAAACACAATGGAGTCAGAAACAGAACTTGCAAACATGGATAAACAGCTTGATGTGTTAGGTAAAAAGTGAGCACTGAAAGAATTCTTCATGAAGAGCTGGTGTCACAAGGGCACTTATATGATTGAGGAGGTGATTGAGCCCAGGTGTGTGTAATCAGTAATTCAGCGAACATGTACACGTTGTGTGTATTTTGGCAGAACAAAATTTTCATATCTGTTGCTTGAGGGTAGAAGTTTTTAGTGTCAAATCTGCTGAGATCAAGTTACACAAAAAATAAGTCATAAATGGGCAGGCAGGCAATTATGGGTGGCCGTGTGGTGTAATGTTGACCCTATCATCCAGAGATCACAAGTTCAATTCCCGAGTGATGCCGCAGCCATCCGTAGCAAGGAGTCCAAAGAGCAAATTTGCCACGCTCTCTGGCTGGCATACCTGTACCACTACATCAATCATTGCAATACAAAGCAATCATGGGAGTCACACAAGTGGAAGGGGTGGATAATGTTTTCCTCCTTGTGTTTTCCTGTTGTGTGTTACACCGTGCCCAATGTTTCGTATATGAACAGCAGTTTAAAAATCTGTGGTTGGTTGGTGGAGGAAGACGTCATGATAGACATCACCCTTGATGGTTGGAAGTTGTTGCCTTGATGGGAGAATGCCCTAACAGAGAGAATGACATTGGCTACTACAAAATTAGGGAGTAAATCAAGGAAACATTTTTAAAATACTGTAGTCACAAAGAAGTTTTACAGAAATTCAAAAATGGCACTAGATGTAGATCCTTAATGAGCAAATCAGTGCAGATGAAGGAAAAAGACTTCCTGACTAAGAGACGGAATTGAATTTAATTTGTAGTTTGGTGATGTACCCTAACCACTGTATTATGACTGAGATAAATAGTGTATATGCATAATATTTGGCCAATAATCAAATTCATTCCATAAAGTCTACCTTAAATAGATTTACGGTAATATTGACCTTCATTCTGAAAAAGTGTGGAAATGTGTGTTCATTTTGCTTAGTGATGGACTGGTGTCACATTCACGGTATATCCCTGCCTTACTTACAGGTTTTCTAGGATAGGCTCTAGATTTTACACAATCCTGGCCAGGATCCTGAAGATCGATAAATAAATGTATAGATATGCTTACGCCAGCACATATAGCTTGTTCGCCTAATCCTCTGGATAGTTTTTGAATAATGTCATGAGGGGGGGTCAGATAACTGAGGTAGGGAAAGTACATTGAAACCTCAGCAGACTGTAAATAGCACATGCAGAAGTCAGTAATAAGTAGCAAGCATGTAGGAAAAGACACTGTGAAGCAGCGAGTACCGGACTTGCAGACTGCAGAAGAGAGTGCAATATCAAACTGGAACAAATCAGGACGTGGAACTGCAGGCCATCTTTTAGAATCAATCAATCAATAGGTAATTCGAGTAACACATATAGCAGTGGGTCGAATACTTACTGACATGTGCTCCATAAAAAAGGCTCGCTACAGTGAATCATTGTGAGGGATGGCACAGTGGAGTGCAACAGCAGATAATGGAGGTAGCATGCAGAAAAATAAGGGAGACATAATACACCTCAACAGCCCAAAATAGAAAGAGTGAATGTCCTTTATGGGAAATAGAAAAAGACAAATAGGTGATCCAGAATAGACAATAAACAGTCTATAGTCTGTATGATTTTTTTTTTAAATGTGAAGCCATATTAAAGAAATATAAAGAAAACCATGTGATATGTGACTAACCTTAGACAAACATACACTACCAGCTTTAAACAAGATAAACTACAATTCAGAATTCCGAACAAGTTATTTGCTGTACAGCCTTTGCCTGTACATCATTAAAGATTAGATACACAGATGCAAAGAAAAAAAGAAATTTGACCATTAAAAAAACATAAAACCATTATGTTTGGTACAAACCAAACTGGCTTATTTAAAATGCACTGCATTCATATATCAGTACTGTTTTATGAAAGCCAATTAAAATTTACCACCTGAACCTTCGCTTTGCTTACACCACACTTTTAAAACATACTGTAAATTTGTGCATGTGTCACTGGGTCTTTTTTTCTCTCTTTCTTTTCTTTATCTGCAATGCTCAAAAATTCTTCACTTTCCATTTTTCTCAGCCTTTTTAAATTGATAATATTGTGCATTTTTTTTCGTGTCCAACTTTTACAAGTACTTCTGACCAAACAGTGATTGCATGCTAGGGAAAAGTATATAAATACTGTACGTATATAGATATAAAGATATTATTTTCTTATTCATGAGAAGAGGGCAGCAAAAAGAAGACCTTCTGTGCTACACAACTAACAAAGAAGGAATTAGTGTGCAGACATGAAACAGTGAATTATGTCATACATGCTATTTGGAGAACGATTTAGGTAGGGAATGCCTAGAGAGAACATTCAGGACTGACTCATCATCCTGCCATTCCATTGAGATTCACCCACCTTCACCGTACAGAGCAGCAGATCCCTCATCCCTTAGTGATACAGCCCACAGAGCATATGTGCACATATGCTGATCTAATAGCTCAAGGATGCATATCTGAAAACATGTTTAAAAGCAAAAACAAGCAGGTTTGCTCTCTGTTTTGTGTCTTTGTGAATTTAAAGTATCAGTGTTGCTCTGCCAAAATTCTTTAAAATAATAAATATGACAGATTGTCTACCGTCTACAGTGGTGTTTTTTTTCCAGTCTTTTGCCTTTAATTGCTAATATACTTGAACCGCATAAATAATTTATTCACATGAATACACTAGTTCCATAGTTCTGCTTCACTTGATATCAGAACAGCTTCTTACTGTACCTTTGAGCAGGTGTGGAACAGAGATTTATATGTGACCCATCATATCAAATCAAGTATCAAGTCGCACAGGGTTATTGGCAGAGGTGAGAGGTAACTGAGTTCATTTACTTTGTAACTGTACATATATCACGTATCTTTACTTTACTTAAGTAGTTTAATTGGGTGAACCTTTTTACTTTTACTCCACCACATCCTACAACAGATATCTGTACTCCTACTTAACTACATCTCTGCATGGCATAACCACAGTATTGTGTCATTTTGTCAGGAATTTTGTCACCTGCTGACTATTACTGTATGTATAACTACATCACTTTCTTATAAGCCTAATGACGTGGCATTTGTTTGTAATCAGAAGCAGAGCTGGTTGCAGACAGCGATGAAAACAACACATTCATAATTAGGGGGTGGAGAGAAAGAGAGATTTTTTTTTTAAAGTCTACTATGCCATAATATAAACCCTGTACTTTTAATACTTAAGTAAATTTGAACTTTTTTTTACTTTTATTCAAGTACATGTAAACACGTAAAGTACATGTAAATGGAGGGTATCTACTCTTAACTAAGGTACGTGATTTGTGTAATTTGCCACCTCTGCTTATTGGCACTATGGCCAATAGTGTTCAGGAGGTGTATTTTTCACACTTTTGTGAAAAAAAAAAATTGTACAGTGGAACCTTGGATTACGAGCATAATTCGTATTTCAAAACACTCGTATTTCAAAAAATAAATACGTAAAACGAATTAATACAAAATATAAAGTAAAAATAAAACAAATTAACCTTCACTTTACTTCTCCTCTCTTATTTAAGTTTCTCACACACACACACACACACACACACACACACACATTAACGGAAAGACTAACCATTTTTATCGGAAAAATTAACAAGGAACATCGCTAATAACGCTTGCCTGAGCACATAACATAAAAATAAAACAAATTAACCTGCACTTTACCTTTGAAAAGGATCGCGACAGAGCAGTGTTTCCATTAAAAGTGTGTGTGTGTGTATCTGTGTGAGCGTGGCGAGAGGAGGAGGGGTGTGTGTGTGTGTGTGTGTGAAGGCAAGAGGAGGAGGGGTGTGTGTGTGTGTGTGTGTAAAGGCGAGAGGAGGAGGTGTGTGTGAAGGGGCACGGTGTCCAATGACGCGCGCGCACACACATAACAGCAGGCTGACACACACAGAGAGAAAATGGATCTTTAACTCTAATGAGACTTTCTTTTGCTTTACACGCTCACACACACGTGTGTTATAATAAGCAATATAATAAAATGCTGTACATACGCATACAAACACAAAATAAAATATGTTTTACGCACACACATGTGGTCATAGAGTTGTAGTAAACAGTACACATGCGCACGGATGTTGATTATACCAGTGAGAGACGCGCACTAAGACCCAGCAGGGGACACGATTACCCACAATTCTGCAGCGCAAGAGAGAGAAAAAACATTGGCTCAGTTGTGATCACGTGAAGCTCGCCGTCAAAACAAAAAGCGCATGCGTGATACATGATACTCGGTTTTCGCAAACCAGGACTTGTTTGTTTTTCAAGTCAAAATGTATTAGTAATCTTTGCTCGTCTTGCGGAACACTCGCAAACCGCGTTACTCGCAATCCGAGGTTTCACTGTAAATGATAAGTAGCTTGTATAAATAAGCTACCTGATCCTTCAACAGAACTGAAAACTGTAATGAATACTATCCAACCTGGATACTCCAGTTGTCATAAATATATTTTTTTTTTTTTTCCCCCACTATAACTCTGCACTTCTGAGAAAGTTATTTTTGAAAGTAGAAGGGAAATTCTGGTGTCAAAATTAGGCTGAGGATTCCATTTTTCTTATTACATCCATCACAAAATCTTAATTTAAATATTCAACAGGTTTTCCAAAGGGCCTCCTTTTAATCAAGACAAAAAGATACCAGCAATGTATGTAAAATAAATACATAAATTCATTTATATAAAATAAAATATGCCAAATAATCGATAAGCATTTTTATACAAATTATTGCATTTTTGCCATCATGCTTTATGGCAGTGGGTTTAACTCCAATGAATAACCACAAAGTTTGTCTGTAATCTAAACTGCATGTGTGGAATCATTCCTGTTGGTTAAAGTTTCAATAAATCTTAATACACGCATACAAAAAGAATTTGTCCCATGTGTCACATCAGCCATACACTGTATCAGCAGGGAAAATCATTTGTACCATGCGGTAAAAAAATAAATAAATGTGCTTTGCAGAAAATATCCTTTGTGTGCAACCAGCTGTTGTGGATTTAATTAAATTGGACATTGGTTTTTGGCAAAAACTCCTAAGACCTCTATTGTAAGATTTGAACTATGTTATCAGACCATTACAAAGTTACACCCTTGTATTGTTGCTCCCTATTGCTCAGTGGGATTATGCTAGTACAAAGCACCAGTGCGTATTGCAATTGCTTGGCCTTTAAGTGTTATACACGGCAATTTTCAGTGATACAAATCTTTAAAATGTCAAGAACTAATCTGCCTTAAAAGAACCATCAATCTCACATTCACACAATGAGGGCACTTACTGAATCTTTTCTTTAAGTGAAGTAATGCAAAAGAGAACATCATGTACCATAATTTAGAACAAATAATAATTCTTATTCACAAAAACTGAAACTACCTGTATGACTTGAAGAAGCCACATACTGTACAGTACTGTGCAAAAGTCTTGATCCACTCACATTTTGTTTTCAGGGACTCAGACTTCCTTGTATTT
>JAOVVA010000035.1:2651186-2673799 GCA_028565275.1 Leiocassis micropogon
TCTGTGTGTGTGTGTGTGTGTGTGGGGTTCTGTCTGTGTGTGTGTGTGTGTGTAGGGTTCAGTCTGTGTGTGTGGTTTTTTTCCCCTCTCTCTCTCTCTCTTTTTTACATATGTCCGTGTGTGTGTGTGTGTGTGTGTGTGTGTGTACCCTGCATTATGCCCTTGTCTCCTGGATTGGCTCCAGGCCCCCCATGACATGAGTGAAAGAGTGACTTATTATTTGACATACTACCTTATTTGACATTTCCTAAGTATAAATGTAGACTATGTAATGTGTAGATTTCTGCATTTTTTGCATTCAACTGCAACTGGTAATTGTTTCACTAAATAATAATAAGAAGAAGAATTATTATTAATTTTTTTTTAATTATTATTATAGTTTCTTTTTTTTTTGCTTTTTCAATTTTTTCAATTGAAAGGAATTTTATGCCACATACTGTGGGTTTGGCAGCTAGAAGATCAGTATAACAAAAGATGTCTAAGTTAACATGAAACATCTCTGCATCCTCTTCTATTTTCTCTTGCTCTCATTATTATGACCATTCTTGTTGTTATAATCATTGCTCTTATTGTATTGATTGTCATTGCGGTTGTTTTTGTTGTTGTTTGTTAAAATATACTTTCAATAAAAAATTTGGTATGATGTACATTATTATATACAGTGTAATGCATTCATTATCGATTAAAGGTTTAAACATTCACAACACCCAACTAATCCTTTAATAATCCCATAAAACCAGCTAGTAGTTAAAAAATCCCCAAGAAAGAACTATTTTCCCAAAATAAAAGCATGATTTAAAAAAAAAAAAGGTTTTGCTGTATTTTGTGTTTCATATAACTTTGCTTTTCCCCCTCACCAAACAAGTATACATAGAGAGAAACGCAGTGAGTTTCCAGTCCACCAGTCTAACACATTACGGGAATGGGACAAACCTTTTAAAATATATTACATGTTATTAAATAATCCATGCCCTAGGCATCAGTTGTCACACTTTTTTCAGGAGATGTCCTGCTTTTACGACACGGGAGCTGACACCACTTGAAGCCACACACACACTCTGTCTTGACACCCTGTGTTTTTCATGTGCAGTAAAACAGGAGGTTACAGGGTGGGGCAGGTCAGAAAGGCATTTCCTGTCATATTCCCTTTTGGTCTCTTGCTATTTAGTGGTTTGCATGTGATTGCCCTTTTTCTTTAGCAGGGCATTGAGGCATAACATGCTTATAAAATGTATTAAATAAGATATGGGTGAAAATAGCATTAAATGATAATCCAGGAAAGCTTACTTCTAAAAAAGGAACAAAAATGGTATATATTTTTAGTGATCATTTTTCCTCTATGAATCCCTTTTGTCATTGTCTTCCGCTCTATGTATGTCCATGTTTTCTTCTGAGATAAAACTGTCATCTGCTGGCTCTGACTGGCACCTGTTTTAACTTTTACAAGCCTAAATACAGGTCTCCTTTGACCTTTTCTATTCTGATCCCTCTTGCTGTGTGCTGGGGCTCTCTGGGACAGCTGTTTCAAGCTCAGCCCGAGCAACTGGCATCCCCAAGGAAGGAATTCACCTTTAACTCTAACTGTTTTGCCAGCAACAGGTCTTAGTACTGATACAGGTTTTAATGCTACACTGCTAAAGTGATATTTGAAAATATGTTGAATATACTGAGTCAGCCAAAAAAATGTAAACACACTTTAGGAAAAGAAAAAATTATATGATGCATATTATATTAATATAACATTAATAATATGATCCTATTATTATAATAATATATATCAATATATAACGTACAGCGATAAAATTAGTTTTTTTTTTTTCCTGAAGTGTGTATACTGTACATGTTTTAGGCTGACAAGATTTGAGAACCTTGTATTTTTATGTTTTGTGTAAGATATCAGTATTGTGTGGTCATATTCTTATAATGTTATATTATAAGATCAAACCCAGTTTAAAGGAAGGAAGGTAAGAATTCTGCTATTCTCACTGACAGATGTGTTGCTGAGTTAAAGTTTATATGGTGTTTCCTATAAAATGTTGATATTCTGCACTTTGTTTGCGAGTCAGACATCTTAGTCCTGTTGCTCAAATGTGTTACTGTTTGTGTTTGTCATTTAATCGATAAAAAAATTATCTTAGATACAATACATGCAAAATCTAAATCTTTATAGGTTAAAAAAAATTTTTTAATGTGTACTGTTGGGTTTTGCAGATGATATGTTATTCAACATTGTTCAAATGATATGTACAATTCTTTAAATTATATGTATGCATTTTAACATAATAGTACAAATATTCTAAACATTTATAAACAATAATAATACACCCTAGATGTATTATTATTATTATTATTATTATTATTATTATTATTATTATTAAGCTGTCTTTGGCAATCATAGAGAATGCTGCATCCATCCATATCCTGTACTTTCATTTTATATACTACAACAACTTATTACAAATGTCAAAACTACAGTATAGACTGCTATGGATCTGTTTAAAAGGAATGTAATTAGAGGAAATGCTCTTAAGCAGAATAAAGATCCATCCACCTGCTATAGAAAACTTTGCTCAGCTGTTGAATGTGTGGGCCCTAGACAACACTGAGAATAGGAACATCTTAGGGGATTAGTTTAGCTATACATTTTATCTCATAGCAGAAGATTTGTAAGGTCTGAACTGCAATCAGTGGTAGGTGTCATGCATGTCTGAAATGGCTCTGAACCTTATACGTATGCCATCTGAGCCCAGATCAGCTTTCACACTCTATCATCTCCAGAGACATTACATGTTGCTTTTGCTGCTATGAGTAAAAAGAGCTGTGAGCTCCGAAATACAGAGGGATGCTGGCTGACGAATTCATGTGACAGAGAGGAACAAAGTTATTAGCAAGCTGAATCTCATGCGGTGTGTGTCTGAGGTAAAAATAAAAACACTTACCCAGTCTGGAACTGACATCAACACTGGGAAGTCTTGATTTGTGTTTATGTATTTATTGATTTATTTTAAATGGAGCTCAGTGAAAAAAAATATCACCTGTTTTTTTAATGCTCAGATCACACTTTTAACACATTTTTATAAAAAAAAATTTAAAGACAATGATATTGAATTTAGTATCCTGTATACAACCTGATGAAAAGCATCCATACTTTGCATAGTTTCGGGTTTGAATCACCAGCAGCATGATCATATGTTTTTCTAACAGAATATGTCATTTTTTAAACGTTTTGTTTTGTGAGTATTACAAGAGTCTAGGACGCTGATAGTAGCTATTTGTAGAGGGTTTACACAGTTGAAATACTGCAGGGCATTAGGTTTCAGAGTAAGCTTCGTCTGTAGCCCTGCCTTTCTGTGAATGGGTCCAGGGCTCCTGTTGCTCAGGCTCGTTTTAGAACACAGGTGCTGACTTCAGGATAATGCCATGCTTGCTGCAGGGGAAAATAGAGCTGGCACTCTCCTGTTTCTCTTCACTCTCACCAATAATAAGTCAGATGTGCAATCAAATCAGGATTCATTTATGGTAAAAAACATTTTTAAAAAAAGAAGAAGAAGAAGAAGAAAGAAAGAAATTGGACAAGCAAATAAAAAAATTCAAACTTGAAGAACTTTATTTTATAATTATTGACTCAATATTGGTGCTGTTGGTAAACAAGAGTTGACTTCATTTTCAGATTATGATAACAAAAAAAATGCTCTGTATATATTTAAGAAAATAAAGATCTACAGCATCATGTACTCTCTATTAAGTATGTGAATGAGTTAAAATATACATGATGGATGACACATGTAACTAATCAAAATTTACTGATCTGAGTCTAGAACACAGTAACTATACCCAGAAAACAGGTTGGGTGTAGCCACATACCTGCCCAATATCTGGTAATAAAATCATCCTACAGTTGTTTCCAGAGCCACGCATCAGGATTTGCTTTCTTTCAGGAGTATCGGAAATCAGCATAAAAAAGGGGAGCAAAGGGTGTAGGGTGTCTTAGGCCTAGTGTGAACAGCTGAAAGGTGTGACTTGCTCTTCCATGTCATGGCGCTGATTGGGCTGGACAGCAGGCGCAGGAGAGGCCCAGGCTTCTAAAGGACACCAACAGGTGGGAGGCCACCATGGCATGGGGGGGAGTGAGGGAGACGGAGGGATAGAAAAGGCCGGGAGGGAGAAGACATGCCTGAGCAGAAACCACAAGCTGGGCTAACAGGAGGATGGGACAAAATGGACCAGAGAGAGGGGTGTGAAGAAGATCGTTAACTTATTCGAGCAAACTTTTAGAGAAATTGGTGTTAAAATATTTAGGTTTTGTTTTTGTTTCGTTCTGTGGTCATGTGCTGCTAATTGAGCAGATAAATCTGGCTCGTAAAGATAAACATATTACCATGGCAAGAGTATTAGATTAATCCATCAAGATTTTTTCTTTTTAAGATAGAAGTAGTAGTTTGTTTGTAAAAGAGAGGTCAATTTAGTTTCCTAGGTTTCAGTAGCCCTCCATCTTTACCTTTTATCTAATGAAGACTTGAGTGAGGTTTTGGAGTTGAACAATATTACTGCATACCTGCTTTATTATCAAACTCACAAATGCTAGATATCACACGTTTGACAGAAGTAATCCATGTGAATAGGTGCGCTGGGAGGAAGCAGAGGTAGAAGTGCCATCAACCTCACACTTATCGTTGCTTACCTTTGATCTACTGTAGGCTAAGAGCACTTTTCCACACCTCTGCAACGTAAAAGGCAGCGGTACAGTTCACGGATGTCTTTCTAGTTCTGTAGATATTCAACATTCAAGCTCGAAAGGGGATTGTTCTACATTTGCTTACTAAAGCTAAATATACCTTATACACTTCTCTTTACTTGAAACCAAAGATGATGACAACAGATATACAACGCAGGACTCCAGTAACATTCAGTAAAGGTAACCTTCAATTTCAGCTACTATTTTACAATAACATTACATTTGAGGTTACTTCTTGAGTGACTGCTAGATACTTACCCAGAATAAATAGCCTTTTTCTTTGGTTGCATGTATATTAATATTTTCACCCTCCTCTTTACTGTTGCACTTAAATTGCTATGAAGTAATGTAGCAGAGATGCAGTCTGTGTAGTGCCCCCTAAGAAGACATGCTTCCTTATATCCCCATATGAATAATCCAGTTATGGAATGTAAGGAAGTGTGTGGTTTCAGGGGGAATTTATCATCAGGATTAAGGGTCAACAAGAGAAAAAAAGCTTAAACATTTATATCTGTGTGTGTTTTCTTTTTTTTCTTTCTTTCTTTCAGAAAATACGTTTATATGAGTGCATTTGTATCATTGCCCTGTGCAGGGTTGATAGGCAAGCCCTGGATACCAGGTGCTATTACTGTTGTGTATGTGGTTGGTTGGCCAAAGGCATGTGCTCATCACCGTCTGCTCTATCTGTCTCATTGAGCAGACAGAACAAGCAGCTGTTCAAATCTTTCTGTTTAACCTTATGAGGCCTGTCCTCTACATGTAGTCAGAATCTATGTTCTGCTGTTTTCTTATATTTACATTTACCTTTTTATTATTTGTGCATGTCATACAAAGTAACATGATAAAAACAAACAACTAAAAAAAAAAACTCAAAGATACACATCCCAACTATGCTATAAGTGCCACAAGACATTAAAACAGAGACATCCAGATACACATGAAAACTAAAGCTATAGTGAAACACTGGGTCACAAGGTAGTTCAGTCAAAACTGTGAATAATAAAACACTACAAAAGGGTTTAAAATAATTATATTGACATACAACTTTAATAATGACCTTGAATCCTGTTTGTTAGATAAAGGGGGGGAAGTTCATTTACAGATTGCATCGAGTAGCACTGTACATTTTAATTAGAATTTCTTTCTCTCTCAACAGGTAAATATCAAGATCACTAGAAAGGATGGAAAACAGTTGAACCCTGCTACTCATACCAGCTTTGTCCTTCTGTCTTTCCCTTATTTGTCATGAATCCACACACCTTGCTGTGGCTGGTCAAATGGAACCAAGTCAGGTGTTTCTGTGAGGTTTGGTCCCCTTCAACCAGCTACTGCGCTGTGAGTTCAGCCAGCAATTCAGACTTATAGCTAATAAAAACTGGCTATTTAAAACAAACCAAAAATTAAGTGCTATTTTTAAATTAGTCAAAAAGATAAAATAATTTTTGAAAATGCAATATTTAATATTTTTTTAACCTAGGTATAATATGCACAGTTTTTATGTTTATGTAACTTACAATTATAACTGAAAATACAATGTTAAATGAATAACGAATGTTGTGTAAGAATCACTTAAGTTTTTTACCATTTCATAATATTTTATATTCCATGCCTTTCATATTTTCTGTAAATAAAATAATAAAAAGAACAAATATCTTGTTTAAAGTGATTACTGATTTCTTGCTCTTGAAGCATAATTTTAATTGATCATGTTACTGTTATAGCAAAATTTTATGACAGCGTATGACAATAAAGTAAAAAAAAAAAAAATAATAATAATAACTGAAACGCACAACAAGCAGAAAGCTACTTGTGTTACAACATATTTTCCCAAATACATTCATCAATCACTGCGATATTATGCTTTTATTTGAAATAAAAAAATAATAAATAATAAAAATCTGCTGCTGCTGAGTCATATCACAATCAAATTTCATATTTAGATCTGCAAGTCAGCTCATACGTATAACCAATACAAAGATCCAACTTGTTCCCAAGGATTACTCGACAAATAGTTTTAACTAACTGCAGGAAACAATTACAAAAAATTCAATACTATTCTCAGATTGTTAGTTGTACTCGGGTTGATTGTGTAACAGAGCTGGGACAGGCTGAAATCACATACTAACTGGCTTGGACAGTCTGTTCCTCCCTGTGTCTGTCTGGGACTGAATGTAGGTACAGCAGCAGGTGTTATTCCTGAACACGCAAATCTTTTCTGTTCTCTAATGAGTTGTGACTGCTTATTTTTAAACTTGACAAAAGGGAGTTCAAATTTCTCCTTACATTTAATTACCTTTTTTGTGGGCTACTAAGCACTTAAATTTGCATATTTCCTTCCATAATTTTCACTGACAAAAAGTTAGTTACCCCAGTATCCTCACTTATGGTCATGAGCTGTAGGTACAGACGAAAAGAACAAGGTCGTACCATACAAATAAAGTTCTTCCACAAATGAAGTTCTCCTGACCTTACTATGACAGGCTGAAAGGAAAGCAGGTGAGGTGGGTACCTTGGGTACCTTACAAGTATACCCCTTCGCCAGCTTCAGCTGTGACCCTGTAGTTTCCAATGAGTAATTGTAACATGTGGTTGAAATCAGAGAAAGCAGGGCTGACCACCCACCACGACCCATGCAATAAAATCATGACACTGTTTTCTTATTAAATGTGAAAAACCATAAATATAGCCAGGTATTCAATTGTATGGTAAATTCCACATACCCTCTGGATTAATTTTGTGACATTTCTCAATTCTTTTATCCCTAATTTTATCACTGATAGAACACATGTCTAGGTTGACTTTGGTGCTATTACGCCTACAATATTTATTTATTTATTTACTATCTGTAAAGGCTTATCATATTGTTTTTTGATTTTCATAAATACATGAAATAAGATACATAAAATGTTTTTGCTGTAACAGTATGAAATATGATGCAAACAGTTTGCTGAAACTTATTTTATGTGAAAAAAATCCTGAGATCACTATCTTTCAAAATGTGGTTTTAACAGTTTTTCCCTTTGCTTAAATTGTCTCTTGTGGGTACACTTTACTGTACATCTCTCCTTTGTCTAATCTGGTACTTTTTGCTTGTGTCTCTTTCTTTTCAACTCTACATCAAGCAGGTTTCTTCCTCAAATATCACAATGATCCCTATTAAACATAATTTAAGGAACAAGATGAGAGAAATTGCATTTAATATTTTGTATAAATATTATCCTGTTAAATTTTTTATTTCTTAATTGTTAAGATTAAGTAAGAACATTTACACCAGCTGCCCTTTCTGTACCTCTGCTTCTAAACCAATTGTATATTGTCTAAATAAGTTCAGATATTCTTGTTATATATCCAAAGAAGTTCTTTGAGACCTTATGTGGGTAAGCAATCGCCTCTGGGGTGAAAGGTTTTGTGTTTGAATCCCCCAGCCAATCCTCTTCTTTGAGGGCAGCAGCGGCTCAAACGGTTAAGGTTCTGGGTTACTGATCTGAAGGTCAGGGGTTTAAGTTGCCACTGTTGAGCCCTTGAGCAAGGCCCTTAACCATATCTGCCCCGGGGGTGCTGTATCCTGACTGCCCCTGCACTCTGACCGCAGCTTCCTGACAGGAAATGAGAAAAAAAAAATCCTGTGCAGTAAGATACAGTTTTTTTCTGAGTTTTGTTTCTTTTTCAAAAACATTTTTTTTTTCTTTGACTACAAAAAGTAGGGGAATAAAAAAACATAATCATTACAGTTAAGTTATTCGTGAATGCAAATTTAGTCACATTAAACACCTATATATATATATATGAATCATTGACATATGATATCAATGATGTATGAAATGTTACTTGTTATAGGTGCATGTCCATATAGACATATAACAAGTAACACTGTACATAGTGTATGTAGTACATAGTAATCATTACATAATTTACATACATTACATGTAAGACTCTGTGCACATAACTACCATCCCTGATCCTGAAAAAGCCTCTGACTAGTTCTAGCCATTTATTACAGTAACTGCCTTATTTGAAGATATTACTCCTCTTTCTTGGTGTTTTCATTCAAAAATAATAGCTGTGAGGCATGTGGCATGCTGTTAGAGCCAGACAGTGTGCTGACTGGTCACCTAACACTGTTGTAACACGGGAAACTGTCCCTTATGCCCGACACAAGCTTTAGAGCATAGGAGGCATACGTAACATCACTGGCAAAACCATAATACTGTAAGAACAAAACCGAAAGATAGAAAAACAACAGAAATATAGATTTAATGATATATGGATAATAAAAAGAGAAAGGACAGATTCAGTGTGAAATCTTAGAATCTCTCGTGTGTGTGCGCGCGGGTGTGTGAATGCTAACTAAAATTCTTCAACAATAAATTCTTCAACAAGAGTCATAAGAGGGACAGAGACTGGGGTAAACTGAAGAAATGTAAGAGGACAAATGTTGAGTCCTCAGTACACAAGCCAATAGTAAATATAAGCAGCAAAATAATCTGTAAATGTGTGTGTGTGTGAGAGAAAGGAGAGTGAAATAGGGAGAAAATGTATTTATTATAAAGGTAGATATAACCTTCCTAACCTGATACTGATACTAAACTTCCTAAAAAAAAAAAAAAAAGAAAAGAAAGAAAAGCCCCAGACAAACTTGACTTCTTAGTGAAAGAGCATTAGTCACGTGATTAATTTCGCCTTAGAAAGCATAGGAAAAAACGTCCTAATTAGTTAAACAAATTTATTTTAGGTTGGATTTTCCATGTACAGACTTAATGACCGTTTAAACATTCAGGTAGCAAAATTGTTACTATTCATTGTGATTATTTGAGGTAAAAACAGTATAAGCCGAATCATAATATTCGTGCTCACAGGTCAGTTCAGGGCGCACGTCTCACTCCAGCCGCTAGGGGCAGTGTGGTATTTGTGAACGTTTCTCGACAGATCTTAACCGTAATGTTCGCAGGAAGCTGGAAACATGGCAGACTCAGAGGGAAGAGGTGATTTCAAACATACTGACATCAGCAGGCACACTGCAGGTAAACGAGACAAGCACGTGTCTTAACGGTGTTTGCATTTAATTAAACCGCCACTGAAGAATTACACCTGTATTTTAACATTGAAACCATGCTATTTTTCCTCTTTAGTTAGCATATTCTGTGTGACTCAGCTAACGCTAAGTGAACTGAGAATTGCATCATGTTCCTCTCTCACCCGTGTTGTTGTGCGACTGTGATCTTTGTTAATGTGTGGTCTAAGTATACTTCTATTATTGTGAAGGGACAAACGGTTGGATGTTATTTGCTATTTAGAAATGTTAAATATCCCAAATGTTTTAATATCCCATATCACAGCTTAGTTCCAGTGGCATGCTGTCTGAATATGCTGCATCATTTTAGTAAGGCTAAATAGTCATTTTACTTTGATAACAACAGTGTCATGATAAACTTTATCTTTTCTACAGATGGGGACGGGAAATTAGAGGACATTGTACGAGTGAAGGTGAGCATCATTATACATGATGTAGGATGTGTCTTTTTCACCCTAGGTGTTAGTGTCTGAAGGTCTAACTGTTGTATGCAGAATGAAGGCAGAGAACTGACAAAAGAAGAGAAGCAGCGTCAGCGAAAAGAGAAGAAACAGCAGAAAAAGAGCAAAAAAGATGACAAGGGTCCAACAGAAAAAGGGCCGGACAAAGAAAAAAAGGCAGTCCCTCCCTCTGCTCAGCAGACGCTTACACAGGGTCCAGCACAGAAAGGTGGGCAGTATGGAGCCGTTCAGAGCGACATTTTAGTCTTAATTGCAGAACGTTTTCAGACAATTAGCAAAATTCCTCTATCAGGCAAAATTTTAATCACACTACTTGCCTTGTTTCCTAATAAATTAAATAAAGTCAAACAAACAGGGATAAATGTTTTTACTGCAACAGGCTGCAAAGTTCCTAAAGATACAATTTCAAAATTGGTTGGTCATGTAACAGCCTTAGCAGCAAACTGGTTTCCCTTCTTGTCTAATCCATCCATTCAGCATTCACCATCACCAGTATACTAATCTCTGGCCTGATCATCTGTCATCAGCTGCACTTGTTTCTCACTTAATTCCTTAAGTCATGCTTAAATGGGTTATGGGTCACTGTGTGGCTTAACAAACAAAAACATTACAGGAACTAGACTAAAAACAAGAGCCAAAAAAGTCCTACAGGAAGCCAGAAGAACTGTTTCTCTAGAATACATTAAAAAATACAAAAAGTCTGGCTCTTTGGAAGCAAAATATGAAGAAAAGAGGGGTGGCTCTAGATCTTTGCACAGTGTTGTATATTGCTGTAAGAGTTCCTCAGTGGAAATGGGATGAATTTGTTGTCATTGACACTGTAGGTCAGGTGGGGAAAAAAACAAAACTCTCCATAGCATATTTTCAGCTGCTTAAAGGCATCAAATGTAACATTTAATCACACACAAAAGAATAATTGACATAATATTGTTGAAGAGATCAACAATTAAATAAACAAATTTGCACTCTCCAGAGTATTAAAAACATTGAGTGAGGGTGAGGAACATGCGAAGGTTCTGAGACATATTAATAAAATGAGGGTAATACATGTGTATATTAACAGTGACATTAAAACATGTGTTGAGATAATCAAGCACAAAAATGAACACAAAATAATGTATTACTATTCATATTCATAAGAACACATAAAGGCTAACAAACCCGATTAAGAGAGAACAAAACAAAAATTCAATGTTCAGTGATCTAGCAGGTGCTTTTTTTTCTGATTGAGGATTTGTATTTAACAAACAGGAAGCAGGATTAGAGGATTAACTAATTATACACGTTTTTCTGTCCTAAATATTTGTCTGTCAACATTTAGGACTTCTTTCTAATGGATTATAAATAAGACTCTCTGGATTTATTATTCAAAACTTTTATGTGTTTTCTCAAATATTTTTTAACATTTAGCATATTGTGTAACGTTACACACATCCACAGTTAGCATTACACACTATCCACAGTTTTTATGTACTTTTATATGCTGTTTATTCATGTGCTTCTGCCTGCCTTTGGTCTTATAGCATCATCAGCGGTTGCGGGTCCTATCAGTGTACCTCCAGCAGAGAGTGCAGCGTCTGCGGACAAGCCGGCTAAGAGTAAAGCAGAGCTGAAGGCAGAGCGAAGGGCACGCCAGGAAGCAGATCGTGCAGCAAAACAGTCCAAGAAAGAGCCAGGCGCCGCTTCCCTGAGCAAGACTAAACTTCCACCTGACCTTCAGTCAGGTAGCAATCACTGTGTAAATGAGTAGATGTGGGAGTTATTTATATATAACATGTAAGAAATTGACAGTATAATACAAAGACTATTTGCTCCTGCATTGATCTTTCTTTAGATACTGCCTGGTAAAAAAAAGAAAAAAGATTTCACCTTTAGCTTTGATCACAGCACACAATGTGGTTGCTAGTTCATGTGTGAAAAAAATTCCTTATGCTCCCAGAAACACTCTTTTACAATTTGAGTTCTGGAATATTCCTGTGCCATCAGAAAAAAAAAATCAATGGATGTGATACCCTGGTCATTCAGTACATTCAGGTTGTCAGCTGACTTAATTTTATTGCCACATAGACACTGCAAGATGTGTGCATCACTTCATGCGCTCCGCTTCTTACCATGATTCATGCATCACTCTGGAGAAGGTCCAATTTTTATGCTCGCTAGCAAACTGAAGCATTTTTTCTGATTACTCTCAGTAAAAAGATTTCTAACATCTGTTCAGCCCCAACTCTGAGTTCTTATCACATTGTGTGTACGGAAATCCTCTTAGTTTCACTACTAAACATAGCTGTGGCTTTTATTGTTAATTTGTTACCATGCAATTTCACAAAGTGTTTAATGAATGATCTCCATTCATGAGTTTCTTTCCGACCACAATTCTTTCACAAAGTTGATGGTTCAACACTATCCTTCCATATTTTAATAATGCGTCGAAAAATTCTTAACCCAGTTCCAGTAATGCAGCCCAATAATTTGACCCTTGGTGACTTATTTTATTATTATTATTTTTTTAACCAGTTAGTGTTTGAAACAGCAAATGTCCATTTTCAACATTTCATTAATTTTGTAATGCATACCTACAGAACCTTCCTTGATATTTTTTGACTTGTCTTACTTCTCAGTTGTGAAACGATTACCAGAACACATCCAAGTAGATGATCCTGCAGTGGTGAGAAAGCTGGCAAAGAAGCTTGAAAGACAGCAGGTCAGCAAGTTTTCAGAATTGTTATTTACATGTCTTTGTCACTGCTCTTTCTTTATTCACTTCCTCCCTACTGACCATGTAGCTACTACATCACACTTACTTCAGATGCTTTACCTCCCATTTCTTCCAGAGGTCAGGGCAAGGGACCCGAGTAAATGTGTCTCAAGTCAAGGTCTGGCCCCGTACTGTGTGTGTGCAGTGGAACCTCTCTTTATGACACTTTTTTTTTTGTATTTGCTTCTTTAATTTATTTTTATTTTCTTCAGCGCACATTATTAGAGATGAGCAAGGCTAGATAAGATGTCACTAATATGTGAAAACATTATTTATGTGATGTAGATGTTTATTTAAGCTAGCTGGCTGTTTCGTTGTGTGCTGGTGTTACGTAGGCTAGTTCCGTTGGGTTTGAGTTTGTTCTGTAGCAAACATTAGTCTTCTGTTTTGTTGCATTTTTATTCTGAATATAAAAAAATAAGCTGTATTGCTGCAGTAGCGCTCATCCCAAAGAGGAAAGAATATTCTTTGCACAGTAAGAGCTGACTGTGGCTTTCATTGTGCTGCAGACTGACAGAGTTCACTTTTGCTCTTTATTCTTACAGATTCCTCTGAGGTCAGAATATGGCTACAAAGTCAGTCTGTTCTCTCACCTGCACCAGTACAGCCGCAAGGCACCTCTCACACAGCTAATCAGGTACTGCATGAAGTCCATGATGTACTGCATGAAGTTTTTTGGGGGATATTTGAGTACAGTGAATTTTGAGAATATGCAATTTTTTAAAATTCCTAAAAAGTGCTTGAATTGAAAATAAAAAATAATACTCAGAAGCAAAGTGCAATTATAGCATGAAGACATTTGGTGTGAGAGGTTTTACAGGTGTTCCTTTGTTTTCACTGTGATTCAAAAAAGATTTGTAACATATTGTTGAAATTTCACTCATTTTACTTAACAGATAATACATACATAAACAACCAGTAATCGATTAATCGTTAATTATTAATGGAAACAAGATGCACTTTCTCACAATGCCAATAAATCAGTTATGTGAGAATGAACCCCAAATTGTTTAAGCAAACAAAATAATGATTGCAAAAAAAGAAAAACAGTAATAGCAATAGTGTACTGGACCACTTCATCTCCCTACACTTTGGCATGCTTGTAAACCGCAAATTAATTGCAAATTTTTACTACAATAATGCTGTAGCTCACATGTGCATAGTATCCCATTTACTGGAAAGCTGCCCAATCTGGCAACCATGTTTACTCAACTTTGAACAGCAGGGTAAACTCTGATTGGATGTTTCTTTTCCAGTATGTCAGTACCTACTAGCCTGGGGGTTTTGTAGTCTGTTAGACCGCTATACTGTTATAAATACTGTGATAGTCTCTCTTCTCATTCAACAGTGAACCAATCTAATATTGTAAAAGTTAATAAATATGTAAGCTTTAGAAAATTATTATGCTCAGAAAAATTATCACTTTTATCACAATTCTTAACGGCTATCAACCAATGAATGATTCGTTATAAACATCTCTAATTTGATAAAATAACTGCTTTTCATATAATTCAGATCCACTGAACAGCTTTTGGATCCTCACAATCATAAATTTCAGGCCCAGTAGTCTCATCTTTTCCTACTTTTTGACAAATTGCTTGGATACTCTTCATCGCAGAATATTTTAACTGTAATAAGGTGTAATCTGATTTAGTAATTAACTCCCGACCATGAGTATGAAGAACCCCCAATCCCCAGTAGCAGAAGTTATAGGAACATCCATTTCACTTAGAGACCTGCTAAGCTTTACGCATGTAGTATAGGATGTTAACTTCGGGGTATATGACATGTTGGCCATTCAACAGACCAGTATTCTTCAGGATTTTATTTCAGTTTCAGTTCCTGCCATGTGTTTTGTTTTATTACTGTAATATTGTGTGTAGTTGCAAACTTTTTAATCACGTAATAATAAAAAAAATTGTGCTTGCAGTCCTGCAATTTAACATCGCTGTATCTGTGTTTCATGCCAGTGTTGTGGTCTCTACATAGAAAGTGTTATTTTATTTAAAAGATAAGGTATTGTAATAATATGTTACTAATAGAGATGTCATTTTCAGCATCCCTGCCACAGTTATACACCCCTCCATAGTCCGGTTGGGCCTGCAGTACTCCCATGGCATCATAGCCGGCTCGAACGCACGCTCTGTGGCTCTCCTGCATGCCTTTAAACAGGTTTGATGCTTTAACTACTTAAGTATTTTTATTTACAGATTTCTGCATGATCATATAACACCAATACCATTGCAGGTGATTCAAGACTACAGTACTCCTCCAAATGAGGAACTGTCCAGAGATTTAGTGAACAAACTGAAGCCTTACATCAGGTAATATAACCACGTCTAGTATATCAATAGTGTGAGGTTTTCAGTATGCATCAGTTTGATGAGATTAATTTGGTGTATGAGTCGTTTCATATTTCTATATTATTTCCTTTATTCGAACTTTACCAGATGTTTAAAATGACACTGAATTTTGGTCACTCTGTCTTTCTCTTCAGTTTTCTCAATCAATGTCGCCCCCTGTCCGCAAGCATGGGTAATGCAATCAAATACATCAAGAAAGAGATCTCCAATATTCCAAATCAGTGCAAAGAGGAGGAGGTGAGAAATATAATTAAATAGTGACATGGCTGTGGTATGTCTGTAAAAATATGAATACATTCTATATGTGAATGTGCTTTGTGTGTTTTAGGGCTTAGCTTGGTTTGCTTGCTAGATGTTTATATCTTTTGTAGCATTATTAGTGCCTATTATTATTATTATTATTATTATTATTATTATTAGTGTCTGTACTGTCTGACCATGTTCTGATTAAGTTAAGAACAGGGAAGATAGACATATCTTTTTGATGAGATGTGATAGGACAGGGAATTAGATCTTTGTTGTTAAATGAAAAAAAAAAATAAAATAATAAGGCCATTCCGATTTTCTGTTTTATAACGTATAGTAATAAATTAGATCAAGCAGCTGCCCATACACTTCAGCCATACAATTGTGTCAATTGTTTTAAAAAGTGAGTTTTTACACTTGTATAACTATTACTTTAATAGATTTTGGCTTAATAGTTAGAAATTTTCACAAGTCAAATCTAGGCTTGAGATGGAATTTTTCTTAAATGAAAGCATAATACCTTTCATAAAAATTTACAGAAGACTACAAGCACAGTATGGTGATGAGACTCTTGGCTGCATTAAAACATTTAAATGGTGGAAACATTTTAAAGTAGCCCACACCTCTGTGAATCACAATCCCGGCCGAGGTGGCTCGGGGCCCATTCCAGTCGTTGTTGTGAACATTCAGCGAGTGGAATGCCTGATATTGAAAATCGACAGATAAATTATATCCAACTTGTGGAAGAGACGCACATGTCTGTGTACACACAATCATTCAACACCACCACTTGCACAATCATTCAGTTCCTGGGAGGCCAGCGTTTAAGACACAATCAGACAGTCTGATCATGGCTCCGGGTGTACTGAGAAAACCTTTTACCTTGATGGTATTTAAGCACTAAATTCTGAAATAATAGGTAAGTGTATTAGTGTAGCGGGGATTACATAGAGAAATAAAAGGAGTTTTTATTCTCATAACTCTGTTCTGTTCTGCATAATCAAAAGTCCTGGTTGAACTCCCCTTGTATAAAGCCTTATTGAAATACATGATAAAAAACCCTTCATATGGTAAATCTTTGGTCATTTCGATTATGTAAAAAAAAAAAACATTTAATGCAAATGTTTTTTTTCTACATGCATCTAAATCACAAATTGCAAATGAGTTTAAACATTTTAATATATAATCTGTATACTCCCAAAAGGGAGAAAATCGCATGCCAATCTAAGTGGGGGGGAAAATCGAAAATTGAACTTCATTATCCTCATCAGGTATCTCTAATTGTATAAATGTCACATAAATGGTTCTTGAATTACTCAGTCCATCGCTCTTTAATTAGTTGCTTGATTTTCTCTTTTACATCAGTCCCGAAGCAACTGTGAATATAATTCAGTTACTACTAAATTTGTTCTGTTCATACCAACTATTTTGTTTTCTTTATCTATGAGTGTATGTCCTTTGCACAAAATATAAAATCTGATGTTTGACATTTCTGGGCTGAATCTAATAGGCTTTTGGGCTTATGTGTGTTTCACTACGGCATTAACAGCTTAATGCTCACTGTGCAAGGAAATCACATGTTCTGCAAACAAACAAAAAAAGCTTTTTTTGAGTATACATGTATGGCTAAACAGTAAATATATATTTTTCATAAAGCATTTAATAAGCAGGGTAAAAACAGCCACAATGGCTTTCGGGAGGTTTCACAAACCACCACATGATAAAAAAAAATGCCACAGCTTTGTAATTACAGTAATATTTTAAAAATATTTCCTGGCTTTTTTTCTCCTCTTATTAATGTCTATATAGGCTAAGGAGAAACTCTTGTCATGTATTGACAACTACGTGAACGAGAAGATCAAGTTGGCAGCCGAAGGCATCTCTAACAATGCAAGTGAAAAGATTAGCGACGGCGATGTCATACTCGTTTATGGGTGGTATGAAAATCAATATATATCTGGCTGTGTTTTAACTGCACGATGAAGTTACCTGATTGTGGAATGTGCAATTATTTAAATGTACTGGCACTGTGTTTAATTTCCCAGCTCCTCACTTGTTAATCATATCCTGTGTGAGGCGTTTGAGAAACTCCAAAGGAAGTTCCGAGTCATCGTGGTGGACAGTCGGCCCAGACTGGAGGGCAGGGAAGCACTGAGGCGCTTAGTGAAGAAAGGCATTCGCTGTACCTACGTCCTCATATCTGCCCTGTCATACATTCTGCCTGAGGCATGTGACATACACAAGTAGACAGCCACTCCTGTGTTTTATCGCACTATACTTAACAGTATTCTTGTAATTTCATTCGTCTACAGGTGTCCAAAGTGTTTCTTGGAGCCCATGCCCTTCTGGCTAACGGATATGTCATGTCAAGGGTGGGAACTTCCCAAATTGCCCTTGTTGCCAAGGCGTACAATGTGCCCGTGCTGGTCTGCTGCGAGACCTACAAATTTTGTGAACGAGTACAGACTGACTCGTTCGTGTCCAATGAGCTGGGTAATTATGATCGACTTGGATATTATAATACAATCTAATGACCTAGCATTTTTTAACTAAGTAATTAATTATTTTTTTTTAACTAGCCATTTTCCCCCCCCTCTCCAGATGACCCTGATGATCTGATCGTGACACGTAAGGGAAAGACCCAGCTGGAGAACTGGCAGAGTGTAAAATCCCTAGGCTTGCTGAACTTGGTTTATGATGTCACGCCTCCAGACTTTGTCGATTTGGTGATCACAGAGCTAGGCATGATCCCCTGTACCTCCGTGCCTGTAGTGCTACGAGTGAAGAATGTAGATCAGTGATGAATGTAGATCAGGCTTTCCTGTTGCATCTGTTTATTCACAAGCCTGCACACACTGCGCATCTGGTCTAGAATAAATCTTCATCTAAAATGCCACTTCCTTTTCAGTTCATGCTGTTCTGTCATTTTGTTTTGTTCTCGTTGACAGGACATCAACTGCAGCACTTAGCAGGTTCTGTACTCGTACAGTTTCTGAATTTCCAGAGATTTAGATAGGTGGGTTTGTGTGTGTGTTTGGGGAGTAAAATGGATTGCATTACTATAATAATAATAATAATATGGAATAAAATGATGTAAAGCAGACGTTGAGAGCGGGAAATGATCTGGTAATTTTCTACTTGTCTAATCATTAAACCAGTAGAAAGGGCTGACTGAATATATTAATACAAAGAGCTCCATGGACCAATTTTAAGCTGTACATTTCTCACCGAAACAGGTTACATCTTCGGTTTGTATGTGTGACGCAGTGTAAGAAAATGTAGAGAATGAAAAAAGTAAGTTGCATTTGACATCAATGACCAGGGTTGGGATTTGCTATTTATAACTCAGGCCAAAGCTGGACTTCAATTCACTTATTTAAAACATTTTTTGTTCTTTCTTTTCATACATAGATTTGAAAGTATATATGTATTTGTTATCTGGAACAGAATTAAATTTTTGTTAGTAAATGTTTTCGACTACAGATATGACCCAGGCCTTCATACAAATTTAACTGCACTTATTTTATCCTATCTGGAGAAAGGCAAAAAAAAAACATGCACATGAAACTTCTTAGAGCATTTATTTTTAACATGATCTTTGTACATTCCATATATTAATACTAACAATTTTATTTCATGTGAGGACACGTAATGCAATAATACTATTGAATATGAACACTGTTGGATTAAAGAAAAGTGGTTACTGTTAGATGTACATGTAACATTCTAAGTTTTAGCACTCCTGTCTTTTTGAGGTTCTTTGACATTTAGATGCATATTTGAAGGTGACTAAATTCAGTGTAAACATATTTGGCAAGCACAAAATCATTTTACGAGGGTGACTCAAAAATTATCCGCACTCTGGCTGTAAAGTTAAATTAACTTTTAGAAAAGACAAATACAGTACATTATTTTTTGTAGATAATCTCCTTGATTTTTAATACAAAAGCTTTTGTATTCCCTCATTAAAAAAAATATTTTAGGCCTAGTTGCGAACGACGAATGCACTGCATTGCAACATCATGCAAGATCACAATGCCCTTGGATATCAGTCCTCTGCATTTAATCCTCAATTTAGACTCCAACTCTTCAATAAGCATCTCATTGTAACAAGCATTGTTGAACCTTTTTTCTGAGAATGTTTCAATACTGGTCCTTAGAGAAGCCCACAAAACTAAGTATAAAGTTTCAAGCTGATGGTTGACTTTCAGTGATTGAGGATGTTTCCGGTCCATACCCTACCGTTTAGTCTGAGGCTCGTATTGATGATTCCGTGGCACCAGTAATGATTCTCTTGGAAGAAATTTTCACCTTCCTTAGAGTATCTGTTTGCAGATATCCAAACGCTTCTGTTTATGCCCATCAGTGAGTTGTTTCGGCACCCACTTTTCGAAAACAAATCACTGCATGCTGCTCTTCTTTTGTGCAAATCACAAGTGGGACATCCATTTTTGCTCGCACCGCCATTACAAATGAACTGATTTAACATGTCCACACCTGCACAGCGCTGATAAGACAGTAAAGCCAATAAAAGGTTTAATAAGACTGGAGTGCAGACAACTTTTGACTCACCGTTGTATAACCTGTACTGTAACTATGTATATTTCACAACAATCAAAAAAACAAATGATAAAATATACAAAAAAATGCCCCACTCTATGCCAGGGCTAGTAGCTTTACATTTAGGTTAAAGATTTTGTCCCACATCCAAAAGACTATCAATGCTTCTCTTGAGAGAGTACACTTTTTTTTTTTTGTACACTTTTGAGTATTTATTCTGTATATATTTTGTACGGACACACATTCTCTTAATGTGCACTGCTCAGTAGAACTGATCATGAGCCCCGAATGAAATCTAAATCTATTTTGATTCAGAGTATTTACTCCACGCTACAGTATATACCTGCAGTCCAAACGATGCTGCATCCCAGTGTTAAACATACCTGTATGATCATGCAGTTTATTAAGGTGTCGGTTATTCATTGAGCATCAGCAGCTCTGAAGCAACAAGCAGCATCTAAATGACGCGTTGCAAAACTTCTCAACCTGATCATGTGATTAGACCAAAGTCTTACGGATTTTTTGTTGTCGTTGTTTAAAAACATATCAATATTTCGTGTTTCCTTCAGCTTTCTACCAGCTGCCAGGTGACCCAAGAACGCTGATGTCTTTGATTTTTCGCCTTTGTGTGATCCATAGTAGCACTGAAATAACAACTGTGGATGCACATAATATTGCCAAGACTTCCAGCATAGGGAAATGGCCCTGCAGTTCAGAAAAGAAACAGTTAACATAGTCTGCACCATTTTTTTTGGTCTCCGATCTTATGAACGGTTTCAGTAACTGATTTGTTCTTTCCAGTACAGATGGACTATTGTAAGCTGATATTCTTACCTCTCTTAGGCACTTGTATCCGTAGAAGTTGTGGACACAGCTGCACTGAGAGAATCCCGGCCCATAAGGCATGCAGATAGAGTTCTCAGGGCAGTCCAAGGCTGAAGTCAGGATGATAAAAAGGCATTTGTAAAATCTTAAAACCGATTGCAGAAATGTTCTACGGTATGATTGACTTACACATCTGCCCAGTTTGATTGCAGGCATTCCTCTGTCCTTCACACAGCCGGGTGTCATCTTTAACATCCACTCTGTCCCATGATGCGTTACCACCAGGACACTCCAAGTTGATGGGCAGTATGCTGAGAAATAGCTAATGTTAGATTAAGTACATAAGACTAACTGAGGTCTAATATGTGATTATATAATTACTTACAGATGGCTCAGATTATTAAAACCTTGGAATATAAAATCACTCATATTGGAAATAGGGTTGCTTGAGAGGTCTCTGCAAAAGAAAAAAAAAGGCATCCAATTAAATTCCAGACATAGATTACGTGTATTTACACTTATTTACTCCTACCATATAGGTACTTTAACCTATGTATTAACCCTAAAGTCATACAGTAACCTATAAATAAAATTTTTCAGCATTAAAAAAATCATTCAAGCATAAAAAACATCTAACGTAAGGCATGAACCAGTGAGAAACAGGTGTAGATGATGACAGACGATCAGGTTGGTGATTAGTATACTGGTGATGCTGAGTCGTTAGGTAACCGGGGGCCTGGATCCTATCCCAGGAAACTTTGGGTTAGCCTAATCTGCATATCTTTGGACTGTGGGAGGAAACCCACCAAGCACGGGGAGAACATGCAAACTCTGCGCACAGTCCCAAAGTGGGAATTGAACACTTTACCTTGGAGGAGCAATGCCACAGTGCTAACCACTACTCCACCATATTGCACAAAATCATTTAATTTAATATAAAGAAATGTGGCGTGGCTTAAGTCCTATGCACAATACTGTACATAATCGTTTTTTCTATTCCTTTGTTCTTGCCTTATAATGGCTAACACCTCTGATTTTTATTCTTTCTTTTTTTTTACATCCTGTATATACAGAGTCTAAATATTTAATACTTCAGCCATTTTCTTTTGTGTAAATGTTGAAGATTTAGACTCTGTCGAGTTTTAGGAGCTTGTTACCAAATCTAACAGGGTTTTCATTTCCTCTTGACAATAAAAACCACTCCATAAGGACTTCATTTGGTCTAATTAGAGCTACAACACTGATATAGTAGTGTATTGTACTGGTATAAGTGCATCAGTTAAAGATCTATGAATCAACAATATCTGGCCAAGAGTGATGTTGTAACAAGAAACTCATTACCACATACACACTCATGTCTGCAGTGTGTGTGTGAGACAGCTGTGCTTGGATTGAGCCACCTTCCTGGACTGCAATTAAGCAATAAGTATATATACACACACGCTACCGTTCAAAAGTTTGGGGTAACTTTCTTAGTCCATGATCGTTCCTGATTTTTATTTCTTTCTACATTGTAAAGGGAAGGCGTCCAAAAAATGCATTAATCTCCTTTGAACAGTTAATGGTGAGATGTGTCTGCTACTTCTGCTCTGTAAAG
>JAOVVA010000035.1:2692087-2705898 GCA_028565275.1 Leiocassis micropogon
TATAGATAGATAGATAGATAGATAGATATAGCTTGTTTTAGGACTAATAATTGCATATATTTATATAGGAGTATATAAATTTAGCTTTTCTTTTACAACCTACTGCAGTACTATTCCTATTATCTGACAAATAAGCTACTGCACATATTCACGACCCATCACCTTGTTTTTCTTTTTCATTGTACAGATATGCGACCTGTACTTTAACTGCATGCTGCTACTATTTGCACTTCTGGTGGATGCTAAACTGTGTTTTGCTACTGGTTACTTTTACTGTGCAATAACAAACTCCATCTATTTATCTATCTTATCTAATCTGGCTTTCTCTAGTCTGTTCGGTAGGTAAGTCAGGATGTTTTTATCCAGTGTCCACATATTAAATAGTTTCCGTTGTGCATATAGAGGATTTAAACATTAAATATTTAGCAAAATAATTTATATTTTCTGAAATCTGTTCATCTCATGTCATGTGTATTAGGGGTTGGGAGGCTGTTGGAGCAAAAGCAGTTCATTTACAGGTGAAAACAGAATTCCAGAGGGGAAGTTATAGTAAACCTGTATTGGTATGACATTAACAACCTTGCTGCAGGCTCATCACCTAATTAATGACTGTTTAACAAGCAAGCGAACTTTACTTTATCAATCAATACCCTTATTTTTTTGCTTCAGCTAGCTGTTTTGCAGTTTTGCAGTCAGATGCTTTCCCTTCAACATACCCGACATAAAGGAACATAAAGAAAAAATAAATCAATGACTTTGTCTGCAAAAAATATTTCTGTACTATATATTTAGGATTCAGGACATGATATTTAGATGTGTACAATAATAGTTTGTCACGTTATTCCCTTGGCTTGCTCATCAGGGACAATCTAATAATTTTGATGTATACATATTTCCTCACACAGTTCAAACTCCTTTCCCTAATTTTCTTTTTGTTTCTGTAAACCTGATTTGCGACAATGACCATTGTTAAAAGAGCTATATAAATAAAACTAATTGAATTTAAGATAGTGGAGGCCAAGAAATAAATCCTTTAAATATTGCTTTAAAAAAAAAAAACTTTGTTTGTACTATGTACTATAGATGGACAACTTTTTTTTTTTTTTTTTCTTTTCAAGAAAGTATGGTTTGTGTCTTTTTGTGCTTCCTTTTATGTTCAGGAAATTATCATTACTTTACCACTGGTTACACATTTCTTTCTGGTTAAATTCTAAAATATATATAGTAATATTAGTTAAAGTAATGGTTAAATTCACAATAAATACTAAGAAAACCGAACCATGACTTTTGCATACCGTTATACCTCCTATTTAAAACAAAACAACAAAAACTAAAAAGGCTTTTTAAGGACAGTGGTCTGTAAACAGTGAGATGTCCTGTTGTTGTGCTTTTTTTGCCTGAAGTCTTTCACTAAATAAAAATCTATTCTTGGCTGCCAAACCCGCAGCCTCAGCATTATGCAAAGCGAATTAGATTCGATCTATTGTCTTTCAGCTGAGATGCCCTTCACAGCTTTCTTATTTCTGATTTTTCTGCATTGGTTTTTTTTTTGTTTGTTTGTTTGTTAGTCTTTGCTCTTTCCTTCTCTCATTCACTGTCTGTATATCCATTCCTGCTGTTTTTTTTTAAGTCTTCCTTTTCATTTTGTCAGTATGAGTGTATTTTAATGCAAGTTTGATTGCCACTTTGCAATCGGTCTCCACCAAGTAGAAATACAGATGTGCACTTTTCCTAGGGGAATTCCTTCTCTCTTTAGTCTTCCTATCTCTTTTATGTTCACTCTTTCTTCTCTCTCTCACTCGCTATATCTGTCTTTCTCCCACTCATTTGTTTGCCAAGGATTTCTTTGGTAGCAGGGTCGAGAATCTGTCAGATATGAGAAAACGCACAATCTATAGGAGTCCAGAGCATCTGGAGAGTCATAGGGGGCTGCATATGGTCTGTAGGGAAGTGAAGTGATGTTAAAACAATTTAATAAATAATGATAATGGTTCAATTACTTGTCGCATGTACCTTACAGCTCAGTGAAAAAATTTTTCTCGAACCCCCGACCTTCCGATCAGTAACCCACAGTCTTAAACCTCTTCCCAAGCTAGCACTGAAATAGATAGCTGGTACAGGAAATGAAACTCAAAGCCTTGCAATACTGTCCTTCCTCCACAAAGTATTCTTCGTATGCTGTTTATCCCATTCATTTCAGGGGTTCACCTTGACCATTTCTTTCCCCCAGTCGACCCTCGTCGTCGTCTGCTCTCCAGAGAAACGAAAATCTTAAACAGCTGTTTTGTCTGCCGACTCCTCTCTCATATCCTCAGCTCGCCAACTAATAAACCTGTCATTTGGCCAGACGGATTTCTCTTCATCGCTCATGGTTTGTTTTTATCATCAGAATGTCCTTGAGGGCTACTCATACACTTTCTCCTGTCTCTCTGTTCTCTCCCGCTGCGCTGCAGTCGTGAGAAAGCTGCAGGAGTTTGAGCTGCCCTACGTGTCGGTCACCAGCCTGCGCAATCCCGAGTACCACATCGTCCTCCGCAAAAGGTACACCATGACCTCAGCATGTTTGATCACTGCACATGTTACCTCTGGGTTACTGAGCCATTCATCCAGGGTGGTATTTTCCCTTGTTACAGTTACAAAAGCATGCTGCGTCGGCACTCGCACATGGTGTTCGGCAGTGGTTTAGGAAGTTTAATAAACCGATTTTCAAATCCATATTGTACATTGTGGTCTTGCACACACACGTTGAAAAAACAAGGCAATGGAACCAGAGTGAGACTCCCTTTTCTCACAAGAATGACTAAGACATTCTTGCCATCTGGGTTTACCTGTAATCCTTGTCGCTTCTTTAAACGTAGTGTATAGGTTTACTTTCCTACTCCATTAGCCCAGCATGCTTCTCAAAGCAATTCACTAGACAAGCCAAAACGGCTTGACCCAGCATGAATTGGGCATTCTTTTTGAAACTTAACACTGCATTAGTGCTCAAATCACGGTTCCATGTAGGATAATAAGTCATGCATGTAGATAAATATTTAGATTAGCTTAATTATTGATACTGCGACACTTTGCCCTCTGGCAGGCTTGATCTGTGTTGTGAAATTGTTCTACTCGTATCCCCTCACCGTTTCACAATACCCTGACCCGTCCTATCCAATTCCCACTCAACACACTCGCACCCTTTTCCCCTTCCCACAAAGAATCCTGGTGCTTCTAAAAGGCACAAACAGCATTTCCCCTACTTGACCACATACAAGTGATCCAGTCCAACTGGCCAAGTTTTCAATCTAGAATGTCTGAATCTCAATGTTTAAAAAACATTTGAACAGCTAGAGTTTCGACCCAAGTCGCACAGTTTACAAAATAATTTCTTAATGATTTCTCATGAGCTCCAGCCAAGCATTTCTAAAGAATATTCTTATAAACCTCCTAATAAGCATGAGACTGCCTGTGGTCTCATCAGATTATTGCTACTTTGTTTACATTCTGATTATTATATATTTTTTTCTGTGTTCTGAATAAACCAGGCTTGATTTGGCCCTGCCAATCACAGATCAGTCCCTGGATTTGCCATTTTTGGTTGTTTATAAAAAATAAAATAAAAGCTTTGATAATAGAACCTCTGTGATAGAAATCAGATTCTCCAGTGCTTGTATTTTTAGTTGATACTTGTCTGTTAAATTAACTTTTATCCCAACATCTACACTTCTAATTCTAATGTACTCACCTGAAATATTTTGGTTAAATCTTAATAACAGAATTTTAGAGCTTTCTTTTTCAATAGGGCCAAATCTTACAAGGGTACACTGGTAATGTCTGTGTGTGTTCTGATTTTCCACAGTTACTGGGACTCTGCATATGACAGTGATGTAATGGAGGATAGTGTGGGTCTTAGCCTGATATACGCTCAGGTATTGTAATTTTTTTTTCTTCTTCTTCTATCTTTAGTGGTCTCTGGTGTTTTATACAGTAGCTGATATTGCTCATGATGACACATGAATGTCCTTTAAATATATGCTGCCTGGGCAAAAAAAATAAAATACATTGGCGCACACAAATATTTCTTTTGACTAACCTTTTGCTTCTATTGGGGCGTGTGAAAATGATTCCTCATACTCCACTCCAGAACCACTCTTTTGAGACCACAATTCCTGCAAGTCCAGCAATATGCCAGTGCCATAAGGGAGTTAAAAACACTGTAGATGTAATAACCTGGTCAATCAGTACATTCAGGTTGTCAGCTGACTTTATTTTATTGCCACATAATGTTGCTGAGACTAGACCTGACCCACCGATGCAACCCCAGATCATAACACTGCCTCCAGTGGCTTGTACAGTAGGCGCTATGCATGATGGGTGCATCGCTTCATGCACTTCCCTTCTTACTCTGACACGTCCATCTGTCTAGTACAGGGTCAGTCTGAATTCAATAGACCACATATCCTTTTTTTATTTCTCCAAAGTCCAATCTTTGTTGATTTTTAATTCAATTCAATTTTATTTGTATAGCGCTTTTAACAATTGTCGTCGTCGCAAAGCAGCAAATTTTTACCCTGATGTAGTCCTCTGTATCCATTAATATGCGGACACATGGGAGTAAAGCTTGCCTTTTCTCTTCAGACGGTGTCGGACATTGAGCGAGGCTGGATTCTTGCCAACAAAGACCAGCACAGACAGTTGAAATCCCTGCAGGAGAAAGGCTCAAAGAAAGAGGTGAGCACAGCCACGTCTGATCTCCGGAGCTCCAGCATTTGTTACTGAGATGGAATTTTTTTCCAAGATCGTAGCTGTCATTTACTTTAATCCATGTTGCCTTTTATAGTTCATCAGATTGGCTCAAACCCTGAAGTATTTTGGTTACATCAAGTTTGATCCCTGCATCACGGATTTTCCCGAGAAAGGTTGCCACGTTATCGTCAGCGCCGGCAACAACGAGCTCAACTTCCATGTCAAACTACCCAACAACCAGATGAAGGAGGGAAGCTTCAAAGTCACACGTATGAGATGCTGGCGAGTCACGTCATCAGTAAGTGTCGACTGTTGTCTGACAGTGTCAGCTTTGTGTTAAAGGGTTGTTTAGATTTAACTCTATTAACCTAGATAAGCTGCTAGGCATTAAAGATTCAGTTGGATTCTACAAGCTGCCTCAGAGACAAAATATGAACTAATGATAAAATTGGAGAAATAGCCTTGATGGTGAGGTATGTAAAATGGCTCTCTGCCAGTTTCCATCACATTTTCCTGCAGGCAGAACGAGAGCGTGACTCCCCTCAGGCAGCAGTGGAGTAAATATTTCAGTTCCGCCAAGCTGAGAGAAGAGTCAAAATAGTTTCTGGTTTACTGTAATTGGCTGAAAGCAGGCGCTCTCATTAAGAAGCAACACCCACATGAGCCTGCCATGCATCCATCTTAGTCCTGGCATTTAGGTAATTATTCATCTGCCTCAGTGCGGAGATATATTTTCAACAGAACGCCTCTGCATTCCAATACACTTACAGCTTATTGGCACTTCACTGTGGATTATATTACTCATCTCACAGTCTTGTTTTTTTTTTTTTTCCACCTAAACAAATTAAAGATTGTTTCACACGCTTTTGTTTGGATCGGGATGTATAGCATGTATGCAAACTGTCTTGTTTTTCTAGGTGGAAAGTACTGCAGGACTCGTTTTAGCTTTTGAAGGAAGCATTTTCAGACTAAGTGGCCTCCCACACAGATAGCCAGTCTCCTGTTATTATTCTGGGGTTTTCAGAAAAGGATGTGGAAACACTTTGTGTATTTTATTTTTCAGTTCTTGTTAGCTGAAGGGCAGTTGAAGACAAAACAGCCTCTACTCATCAGCGCCATAAAAAAAAAAAAAAAAGGCTCTTGGGAGCACAGCCTAAATAAGAGAGGTGTTGCGAATTTGTCTTGTGTGAAATCTGATACTTGCAGTTTACACTTTTGTAAAATTGGTTTCTTTAAAATGCAATCCCTAGTGGAGATAATGAAGATGATTAATGATGCAGCTAAACGGGAACAACTTGGGATTTGATCCTAATTAAAATGTAAATAGCTGATGTTATTAAATAGTAATAATCATTTTGATTATTCTGCTTCCCCTCTGTAGCAAGTCCCAGTGGCCAACGGCACTGCTAATCCCTGCACCTCTGGCAAATGTGAGGTCAAACTGGAGCTGGCCTTTGAGTACCTGATGAGCAAAGACCGACTGCAGTGGGTCACCATCACGAGTCCACAGGTCAGAATAGCATCCAGCTCATTTCAGACGGATGTTTATTTCATTTAGATTTCATTTCAAAAGGTTCCCTTTCGGGTTAGTGCCTCGTGTGAAAAGCACAATACGCACAAATAAAGCAAATGGAACCTTTCCACTGGATGAGGCAGGTCATTTGGCTGGCGGTTCAAAAGGGAAAGTAAAAAAAAGAGTGAACCATAGATTTTTCTAGTACAGTTATTACAAAGTCATCTTGATTAATCACTTTCAGTACAATGATTGTTTTAATTAGCAGAAAATCTGCCAGTTTTTAAAATGTCCATTTTTTGGAGGAATAATGAGTGAGACTGATTTTAATCAGCGGTTTAATGTTTCATATTTACTTTCATCCCCTATTTAGCTTGATGATGTACATCATCTACATGGGGCAATAAACCAGGCAATGCCAAATGGCTTCCTGTTCCTTCATTCATTCATTAGCATGTACGTAAGCCTTATCCTGGTGAGGATCACTGTTTGCTGGGAACACTGGGTACAAGGTGGGAAAGAATTTATCTGGCTGAGCCAACCTTGTATTTTGTTCTATTTTAAAGTTTGCACTCAGACTTCTCTAACCTTTCTGAGAAACTGTGTGAAATGTATTTTGGACTTTTTAACCAATTGACCACAAACAGCGAGTGTGAGGGAGCACTAGAGTTCCTCCTTTACATTAAACATTGAGGTGGCACAAGGTTGTATGCTGAGTCCCCTATTCTACTTCCTCTTTAAACATACTGTAACTGCAAACCCATTCACAAGATTGTCATCATCAATAAAGTTTGAAGATTACATCACCATCATAAAACTGATCTCAGACAGTAATGACTCAGCCTATAGTCTGTAGTCAAGAACCTAGGGATGTGGCGTCATTATAATAATAATAATAATAGTCTGGCTCTCAGTGCAAAGGAAACCAAAGGACTCATGCTGAGCTCCAGAACAGAAAATGTTCACCCTCCCAGCAGTAGGCACAGTAAAAAGGTTGAGGCAGTAAAATCCTTGTGTGCTGATCACAGCGGTAACCTTGTGTAACACACATTTTGTTCCTCGATAGTCTGAGTAAATTCTTAATTGAATATGTTGTAAAAGTATAGAAAATGACCTTTAGACCCAGGTAATAATTTTTAGAAATAAAACTATTTTCTAGGTAAAAACATGTACAGTATGCATATTTTCAAATGGTTATTTACAGTGCCATGCAAAAGTATTCACACCCCTTAAACTTTTCCACATTTTGTCACAATACAACCACAAACTTAAATGTATTTTATTGGGATTTTATGTGACAGACCACCATAAAGTGGCACATAATTGTGAAATGGAAGTAAAATGATGAATAGTTTTCAAACTTTTTTTTACAAATAAAAATCAGTGTGGTGTGCTTTTTGTATTTGGCCCCTTTGACCCCGATACCCCTAACTTAAATGGAACCAACTGCCTTCAGAAGTCGCATAATTAGTTAATAGAATCCCTCTGTGTAATTTAATGTCAGTATAAATACAGCTGTTCTGTGAAGCCTTTAAAGGTTTGTCAGAGCACTTCACAACTGCACTTTCCTTCCACTTCACAATGATGTGCCACTTTGTGTTGGTACATCACATAAAATCTCAATAAAATACATTTACATTTGTGGTTGTAACATGACAAAATGTGCAAGGGGTTTGAATACTTTTACAAGGCACTATATATAAGGTCTGAATAAAACAATATATTGAACAAGATTTGCATCTTTTTTTTATCTATACAAAACGTGAACAAAAGTTTGCATATCAGCCCCCCAAATTTAGTCTCTCATCATGTTTTCATTATACGGTAATGAAGTAAATAAAATTTAAAATGTGTGAGGAAATGTGTATAAATCATAATTATAAGAAATCTCCCTGAGAGTGTGTCTGGAGAGTGTTAGCTTCATCATGTCAGTGCTGATAAATTCAGATACGTCTGTGTGTTGACTTGGGCAGCTAGAACCAAACTGCAGTGGTGAGCCTGTGTGTGTGATAAAAATACACCCACATACACACAGTGATTCATAAAGGCCCCGAATATTCTGTAATATCTCCGGCTCGGACAAATTAATATGAACAAAAAACATGCAGAGTGCTCCTCGGGATAAGGAGCCGGGATACCCCTGAGTCGGACTGATAAGGTAGACGCCAGACAGCAATCACGCCATTTAAAACTGTACCCCTTCACTCAGTCACTTCACTTATAATGCAATTTATTACACATACGTCGAGGTATTTATGTATGTATGTATGTATGTATGTATGTATGTATTTATTTATTTAGGTTCAGATTGCTTTATTATAGCGAGAGTTTTTACAAAATATTTGAGTGAATCACCCTGTATGTGACACACACACACACGCGCGCGCACACACACACACACACAGAGGGGCCCAAAAAATATAAACACTTTAACATAAATGTATGCCGCTGTTGTGATGGTCACATGATCGCATCATTGGTGGTGCGACTACTGACGACATTAGAGAAAATATAATACCACAGATTGCTGCCATAATTTAATTCAAGTTTAAACAAAAAAGCATAGCTAACAACTGTTGAAGTGTGTATACATTTTTTGGGCCCCTTTGTATATGGAAAGTTCTAGGAAATTATAAAAGGTTCTTGAAAATTCTCAGCTGCTCAGCTGGAGCATTCAGTTCTGAAAAATTGGTATAAAAGAATTTTCTTACCCAGGTCCCAAAATCAAAGTTTGAGGGGCAAAAACAGGTATTTTCCATTTACTTTAGGCCTAAGAAATAAATATAATAGGAGATATCACTTTTTTACACAGGATAGAGTAAAAAAAGTAAAAATATTGTTACACAGTATAATGACCCATCATGGTCCATCAACTCGACAGTGATGAGCCAAAACAAACAGGCTAAGAAGGCTAAGGTTAACTATGCACAGTGACCCAGTCAGCTCTTCCTGTTCGTGCATTTCCACAGTTGCACCATTGACTCCCTGATCATATCCTGCATACGAGTACTCCTCCTGCACCTCAGAGTAATGAAAACCTCCCAGTGCACAGAAACACCTATATAAAAAATCTGCACCTTTTGACCATGTAACTTTTCCACAGTACCAACTTGCCGCTGTCCAGCAAGTCTCCCACATATGAACATTTGAGTTACGAACTTTTGAAGAGACGAAAATGCGTTTGCGCAACTTCAATCACATGTCCGGGGTATATATCGCATTCCTGCAGCGTGCATCCCAGGATGTCCAGACGCAAGCGTAAAAGCAGCAGCCATGAAGCTCGTACTGCTAAGAAGCGCCAAGCAGTAATGATTGAGACAAAGGTCAAAATAATTGAGAGGATAGAGCGAGGTGAAAAAATAGAAAGGTAGACATTGCTTGCTCCTTTAACATGACTCGTTCATTTAACGGTACGATTTTAAAGAACAAGGACAAGATCATGGAACATACTGTGTTTTAGCCAATTGTGTTAGTATGCGTGTACCAAGACGATGATTGTTGGACTTGTGAACAAATGGGACTTACAAACGAGCCTTTGGAACAGAATCTGTTCATTTGTTGGAAAATGACTATAGCATTTTTACCAGTTTGGCCTCGAAAAAAAGAACGCTGTACTTCCATACAACCCGATTGAGGAACAGGTTATTTTCCAAAGCCCCATCATGGTTGCATACGTCAACATTTGGCGGTTACTTCCCCTATTTATACCAGCACCTTACATCACTCTGTAATGCCACTACCTTGTTATCAGATATTAGAGATATTCTGGACATACAAGAAATCCACTTTAAGCTTTTAGAAGTTTTAAATTTTCTGTGCAGTACCATATACTCCACTTTACCCCTTTGTACCTATAAGGCCTTGTTCACACGGGCGTTTAATTTTTGGATAAACGAACGTGCTCTGAATGTCCTAGACGTTTATGTTGCGTTTTGTAGGGCGCTCGATTGACTTCTACACTGGCATTCGTTTGTCTCTGTCTAACATCAGCCTGCAGCCCAAACAGTTTGTGTGTTAACCTGTGGAGGCAGTGTCAGGAACTGGATATGAAAGCCTGCCGCTACTGGGTTCACCCTCTGACTGCACAACGTCGGATTAAAGGAATTTTTTTTTTTTTTTTTTTGTGGTTTATGAAGAAATGCTAAAATTTCCACACAGGTTTTTCAACAATTTATTTTATTTACCTTTTTTCCGCATTTCCCTATGTATAGCATGTAGGATCATGGGATATATCCGGTCCTCCGAAGCATAACATGAACGCGAAGAAAACGCACTAGAAGCGTTTTCCTTGCGTTCGTTGGGATTTGAACGCCAAAAAAAAGCTGCATGCAAAGTTTTTTTTGACGCTGTATAAACGCGCAGCCGGACAAACACACGTCACCAAAGCCCGTGTGAACACACTCATTGACTATGTGTAGAAAACACTCGGCGCTTGATCCGCGCTCACCGGACGCTACGAACGACAGAAAAACGCTTGATTTTAACGCCTGTGTGAACAAGGCCTAATCGTTAATTTAGATATCTGTCCATCACTTTCTGTAAATACCACTGCTTGCCACGTAACGGTGTACTGTAGATTGACGTAACAGTGTACTGTAGATTGACGGTAGTACCAACAATTCTTTCCATTTTAAAGCCTAATGGTGTCTAATCTTCTTTGCACACTATGTTCAAGTGCATTAAAGTAAGCCAGGGTTTGGTTTTGTTCACAGCCATGCAGTGCCATGCTTAAGAATACCATTCAGTAGCACTGTGTATATAGATGTGTGTATGTATATATCTCATACGGTTCATGTTTTTAGGCGATCATGATGAGCATCTGTCTCCAGTCCATGGTGGATGAACTGATGGTGAAGAAGTCTGGAGGAAGCATTAAGAAAGTCAGTTTCTCTATTTGCTGTTATGTAACTCTTTGCCTGTCTGCCAACTCTTATGAAATCCTTCTGCTTTAGATTTTTAGTGCATGTGGTGTTTGTGCATAAATGTGTACGCTCACAATCTCTAGTGGATATCTTAACTCGAGGGTTTATTCAACTCGTGTATATAATTGTGTTTATTGCACCTGTTTAATGTTTCCTGTTTTGCACACTAGCTCATTAATCTGTCGACAGGCACAAACTCCAGGTCTGTGCATAGATCCTAGCGTGTGCAGCACGGACTTCAGGAACGTCATATGTTTGATTTTTGCAAAGTACAGTGCATCAATGCTCTCTAGTCAGTAGAGGTTATGCTTTATCATAATCCATGGTGGTAGAGGGAATTGTGGTCTCCAAACGTGTCGTGTTTTTCTCAGATGCAGAAGAAGCGTCTGAACGGATCCATCCATCGATCCAACAGCCAGCAAGCTGTGAAATCTCCTCCAATACTGGTGAGAGCTTATCAATTACAGCAAGCTTTTTCGAATCGTGTTGAAACAAACCCGGGTTGATCTAACGCTTCATTTTAATCTCCAGGATTCTCCCGATGCAAATCGCGAACAAGTAGTCAAGCTTTCGGTGAGTTCAGCTTGCACATTTTATATATATATATATATATATATATTTTTTTATATATATAGCTTGGAAATAGTGATGAAGTGGTAAACTCATAGATTCTGTGTGTGTTTGTGGTTTCCTTACATTTTTGATGTTCAGACCAAGCTGAGCTCAGTCTCCCTACGCGGGATCAGCGCATCAAACTCGGCTAACGATCTCAGCGGCAGCGATTTTCACGGAAACTATGCCTTCGAGGGCATCGGGGACGATGACCTGTAACGCTCCTCTCAGACTGAAGTACAATACAGCTGAGCCAAGCCGGGCAGCTTCAGGAGGTCGCCGCGTCTGATTCTGCAAGATTCTAACACTCTGTTTGTCCCGTAGCATTTCTTCAGTAGTCCGAAACAAATCACAAATTACGAAGGGTAAGGGTCTTGCATGTAATGAGGTGCCAACTTCAATAGGTGAAACACAAGCCCAATGCATTAACAAATAAGCAAAATGTTGATTGAAGAAAAACCTTGAACATGCACTGATGCATTAAATATCATGATTATGATTAAAAATCTGCATATCTGCCAGGACCTGATTGGAATCCCTGTCTGCCATCATCTTAGTAAGCGGGTGACTCTTCTAGCTACTTCTGTCGCCCAGATCTGTCTCATATCAATCCACATGACAGGCATTCATGGCAGTAGAAATGTCTGTGTGTGAGTCTGGGACTGCGAATCGTTACATCTAATCCGAATTCATGCACATCTTCACAAAAAGTTGAATTCATTCATACATAAAAAAAAAAAATGTAAAAAAAAAAAATGTAAAAAAAAATCTATATTTAGTATTGTAACTGTTGCACCCTTTGAGCAAACATGGAGATGCATCATTTCCTGCATCCAGTCCATGCAACGTTAAGCTGCTTCTGATGTTAACCTCTACTGAATAGTACTTCCTTTTTTCGAGACTCAAAGCTGTGCTTTCTCATCCTCTATGCTGTAACCAATGATTACGCGTTAGATGAGCTTCATGCTGTCTTGAGCTGACGTCTACGATGAAAGTAGATCTGAGAACACTGATCTGAACAAGGACAAACGTGCTAAAGTCAGCTATCTAAAACTGCACGTGCAGATTCTGAAAGTCTGTACTTTATCGATTAAAGAGTTCAGGAGGAATCGCGGCCTTCGTGCGCAGCGTGCCAATCCTTGCCGTTTTTATATACCTTTGTTTCGCCTGCTGTTATCTAACAGCTTTTCAATGCTTTCCGAACTCATCACAGCTTCGTAAGTAGTGAATAGAAACTGTTATACAGGTTCTGAACAGAAACCTCATCCTAATTAGTTCATCACACAAAGAGCCTTTTTTTTTAACTTCTTCCTCCGCCAGCTCTTTGCCTTACAGTAATTTAACCACCTTACATTTCAAGCTTTTCAGTTTTAAACTCGTTTCAGTGATGGGTCGTCGTCAATGTAAGCTCTGAGAAATCTTGCAGAATTTAGAAAGAGTTCTGTTGGTGTTGGGCAGAACCGCTTGCACATGCTGAACTCATGATTTTGCACAATATTATCCAGACAGATGGCGTGATTCATCATGGAAAACATTCTGAACCATATGTGCATGATGTTGAAGTTTTTTATTTTATATTTTTTTTTGTTCTTGGCTTTCCAACCAATATTTTGTTCAAGGTTTCTCATAAATGCCAAAATCCTAGTTTACTAAAGCATTTTGCACAAAAGAAACATTAAAAAAAAAAAAAATCAAGGTAGTCACTTTTATAAATGTACATGCAAATAAAAAGTATTCCGAAGTATTCGTTTTACTAATATATGTATTCTCATTAGTATGTTGTAATCAAATGCAGTAGATCAACTATATCTAAGCTGCGTAAAAAACAGAACATACCGCTGTTTACAGTAGAAAATTGAGAGTAGAATTTAAAAGAACAGTGTTTACAAATTCCACGTCAGAATTCCAACTGTATTTTTTACTTATTACCTATTCCATATTTTGAGAACCATAGACTATTTTGTGCTTTATAAAATACATCGTAGCAATCATCTCAGAGGATTGGGGGGGGGGGGGGGGGCTGCATTTCATATTTC
>JAOVVA010000035.1:2707033-2725935 GCA_028565275.1 Leiocassis micropogon
CAGGCCTCTCTCATCTTTTTAAGTGGGAGAACTTGCACAATTGGTGGCTGACTAAATACTTTTTTGCCCCACTGTACATTGGCTTTTCTGTAGGATTAGATGAGGACGGCTGGCCTTTGCTCCTCAGGCATAAAAGAGCCTTGGGTGCACATGATCCTGTCACATGTTTACTGGTACTGTATATAATTGAAGGTTTCGTTTGCAAAAACTAGGGATGGGAATCACCAGTCACCACCCGATATAATGTCACGATACCTAGTTGCAGATTTAATTAATAAAGTATTCTGATTGTGTCTTGACTTTATAAATAGCCTGATTCGCTATTAAATTTTTTACAATTTTATGACCTTGAACCTTTAAAATAAAAAGTTGCCAACACCCAAAAGCCTATCCCTTATAACATGAGTTTTTTCACTTGTGCACCATTTAAACAATACAAACTTAAAATCTAAAAATCTACATTTATGTCCGCCATTCGCTATAATTATTATTGCTAAACAAACTTGGCAAATAATTCACTCCTACCACACAGGATGCTAGTGTGTATGAATAGTTCAGAGTGCCACCTGTGCCTTCAAAGTCTTGAGCACGCTTTGAGGAGTTAGGCTCGGCTTCGAACACGTTTTGCGAGAATAAATTAGTGTTTTGAGACTGGTATACTAATTTGCTCACAGGATTTGGAGACAAAGGCAGATTAGCGGCTTTTAACTTGCACCACCTTTGATAATATAACCCCATAAAAATGCATTTCTGTTGCAGAAGCTTGTGCACAGAGTCCGTTATGTCCAAGGCTGATCGGTCATGGCTGATCAAGCTGAAAACCAACCAGTCTCAGTCAATCGGTGCATCTCTATTATAAATGTAAAAAAAAAAAAAAACGAAAATGGACAGAAATCATACTTTTTTAATTATGCACTCCAGTAAATATTAAATTGGTGTGTTGTTTTAAGATAAAAAAAAATTTCTGCTTTAGAATTGAAAATGTGGCATGTATAAAGAATTGTACACGGCAGTCACCTTTTTTAAAGAATGGTTGCAAAATTAACCCTTCGGTTGTTCATGGTTCATTCAGTGTGCCTGGTGGTTGTGTTTGTGATATGGCTAAACGGTGCATGTGCTCTGTGTGTTGCTGTACTTCACATCCCTCCCCCCTGTCCTGCACATTTTCCCTGCTCTAACACACCCTCTTCACTCAATCAGCTAATTAACAGTCCTTTCCATAGGAAAAAGGTTTGGCTATGAATCCCAGTGGAATCCTAAAGAATAAACGTGTTCCACCCTGAGCTGCACTTAATAACCCTATGAACGCGGGGCAGCTCGACATTTTCCCCAAAGCCACGTTCCTGAAGAAAACGTAGCTACATTGATCCACGATGTAGCTTTGTAATGCAGGCTTGGGTCTGTAAAACTCATGACATATAATACTTGTAAATGACACATTTATCAAAAACTCATTTAAAAAAAATTGCAATGAGTTTATAATCTCCTCATACATTTCATGCCATTGCTCATTATCATGCATCATACACAAATCTCACCACAGAGTACTTTATTCCAGGATATTTAAGGCAATTATGAAACGACTGCATAATTACAAGAGAGCACTTAAGCACCACACATCGAAAGGAATCCATCTCGAGCATTTCTTGGCAACCTGAAGGTTATAAACTGCATATGAAATTCATGGTCCCTTTTCTTTTAAGTTTTAATGCCACTTATGGCAAATGCATGCCAAACATTCTTTTAAACAAACACATACAAAAATAAGTGCTTTACATAAATCATGACAATCTAATGCTTACTACGCACTATTTGAACATCAGACAGTTTCACAGTTAAGACATACAACCAAGGAGCAACACTGTCACCAGTAAATAAAATCACGTTTGTAGTTGCAGAAGCCGCAGTGGTTAGGACTTAGTTTTGGCACTGTAAAGGGATGTAGAAGGTTTTAAAACTATCCATCCATATGAGCAGCAAAGGCCTCGGAGGAACCACGGCGGGTTCGTTGAGTAAAGACGATTCTGTGGCACTGCAGGTCAATGAATATCCGTGCAACCTATATACTGAAGGAGGAACTGGATTTCATCTAGGTAGTATTACGAAAAGTCTGCATGGCACCGAAGCAACAAGGGCACTCTGATCCAGAGTCTTGAATTATTCATCTAAAGATAATGAAAACTTTTTCTTTTCTTTTTTTTTTTTTTATTGTGTGCACAAGTCTGATTAGCAGCTTGAACCTATTCAAGAAACAATGACACAAAGGCGAAAAAAACAAACAAGAACTAAGCTTCTGCTGGTAGTGTAACACTATCTCAGTTTTAAATAAACTCATCATACTACTATTGTTCCAACTATTGCAAGGCTCACACTTCCTCTTCCTCATCATCATCAATCTCTGCCTCTTCCTCGTTGGCAGGCAGCGGCACTTTATCCCACTCTTCGGTTCCTGCTACGTGCTTCTTCTGGTGCCGCTTGTAGTTGTCCCAGTGGCCTGTGGTGTACGTGCATGCGTGGCACTTATGTGGCTTTTCACCTGTGTGACGCAGCATGTGCCGCTTCAGGTTCATGCTCTGGTTGCAGCTATAGCTGCACACGGTACACTGGAAGGGTTTGGCGCCCGAGTGGACCCGCTGGTGCCGCTTTAGGTTTGCCAAATTCCCGCAGGCGTAGTCGCACAGGTGGCACTTGTAGGGCTTTTCGCCCGTGTGCACACGGTGGTGCCGCTTAAGGTTGTCAAAATGAGCAGAAGCGTACGGACACTGTGGGCACTTATAGGGCTTCTCGCCGCTGTGCGTCTTCATGTGCCGGGCCAGGTGGTTGGGGTAGTGTGTGAGAAACGGGCAGGCGGCACACGTGTACACTCGGTCCCCTCTGTGTCCCCGCTCGTTGGCGCTCCCTGCTGCATCTTTAGTCAGCATTTCCAGCGTGCACTTGGCGCAGATTTGTGCTGATGACCCATCCTCACCATCCAGGACCAGGCCACAAAGCCTGCATGTGAAAGGGAAGAGCAGAGGAGGCAGGACACCAGGCTGTGCCCGTGTGCACGACTGCTGCTCTGACTTAAGCCTCGAAAAAGCCTTGAGAAAGCCGCTGTCGCTGCTAATGCTCAAATTCCCTTTTATTTCGGACGCTTGAAGCACTGAAATTTACACAAAAATGAATCAGCAGGTTGCAATAAAAGGGCATGAAAATTATGTTGCTAGAAAATATAAAATATTTATTAACAGACATCAACATTTGCTTGTAGGATCCCAATACAAGTAAAGGTATAAACATGTGTAATATAAGATTTAAACAGGGCTTGTGTCGTTTGGCCAGGAGTATCCCTTTAATTCTTTTGATGGTTCATGATTCTCATGTTGATTTAGGTCATCATATTGCATCATATACATAGTATATAAAAAATAAGTAATTAGGTTTTAAATAAATTGATAACCTATTTCACCAATTTATTTAATTTAACACTTGCAACAAGCCTGCTTTTACAATGTTCTTATCAATACCCCTAAATAAAATTCCCAATAAAGAAAAATGAAAGCTTACCTTCCCTCGAGGCACGGGGAGCGTCCTCTTTCAGGCTCGGGCATCCAACAGGCCCTCGAAGGCTGAGGCCGCTCATCATCCGCTGTGTATTCTGTGCAGGATTTGTGACCGTGTGCATACTCGGGTGTGTATTTGGGCCTGGATTTACAGCAACGTGTATTGACTGGTGTGCATTCTGAGCAGGACTTGCGATAGCGTGCATGCGCTGGTGTCTCTTCAGGTTGCCCAGGGAACTGCAGGCGAAGGTGCAGTGCTCACACTTGTAAGGTTTTTCGCCTGTGTGGATGCGTAAGTGGCGCTGCAGGTTGACTAACTGTGCGGAAGCGTAGGAGCACAGCGAGCAGCGGTATGGCTTCTCGCCGTTGTGCGTCTTCATGTGCCTCTTGACATGGTTGGTGTAACGCGAGGAGAAGCCACACAGCGGACAAGCGTTCAGCTTCTGCTGGCCGTTCTCGGGTCCTGATCCCTCTCCCTCGTCTCCTTTAAACGCAGACTGGGTTCCTACGTGAACGCTCCTGCTGGGTCCATCCCGTTTCGAGCAGCGTAGACACAAGTGCTCGTCCTCATCGAGGAGCTGACCGCACCCCCTGCAGGAGATATAGAGAGGGAATGCGGGCTGGGGTCTCCCACCCTCTTGATCGTTCTCAGCGGTGCGGAGGTCGTGGGTCTCACTCTCCATGCTGAGGTGGCTGAAGGAGGAGCTCTCTTCGTCACCCAGTTGAAAACTAGGCAGATTAATATTAGCTGTATGGGTCCAGAGCAAAACAGGAGAACTTAGACTGAGCATTAAAATTGCGTTCGATAAAAGTTCTTTTATAGACATTCCCAGATAAATAAATAAATGTTGTATAAAAATATTCCTTTACCAAAAAACAAAAAAAAAAAAACTTGTTTTATACTCACACAGTTAAAGATGTTGCAGTATTCCGATAAGAAACAAACATTGATACCCAAAGCACAAACTATGCTGCCTGCTAGAACACAGCCCTTTCTCGTTCTCTTGTTCTCTCTCGCTCCACACACGGAGGAAATGAGCACGAGATCGTGAGTCGGCCTTTATATTGGGCTTGCAAGAAACCCTCGGTGGATGATTACCCAGCCTAATGATAATGATGATGACTATAATGGCTGTGCTGATCATGATGAGGGGTTGATGATGATGATGATGATGATGATAAAGGCACAGAGAGATGATGATGATGATGATGATGATGATGATGTATAAATGCCTTCCTGTAATGGTGTCCTTGATGATGATGGCTGTCTTGATGACCCTTATAATGGCAGCACACTGCTTCTTTTCTGATTTGCTATTTTCCGACTGCACGCTCTGACAGAATGCTGCACCCTCTTAGCTGTGCATGAAAATAAATCTTTTTCCCCCCAATGTATTCTGCCATCTAAACCCTAACATTAAAGTCTGATATTTTTATGGGAACACATCTGGCAAAAAATAAAGCAAGAACATTAGCTATTCAGACCTTCCCATCAACACACCGTACTCGTAGGATTTTTATTTGCCTGGTTATTTGATAGAGACTACTAATTTACACGGTAGGCCATAACCATTGAAATCTAATGTCTCATTATCATCACCATCATCATCATCATGCTTTTGATAGCATCGCTCACACTCCCTCTTGCTTATAATAAGAAATATGATCTACAATGTTCCCCATCAGCGTATTTTTACAGTTCGGTTTTACATTTTGCTTTCTTTTTCTAGTTGTAATAGTTTTTTCAAGTGGTGGATTTTATTCTACAAAACACTGGTTTTAAAATTATGTATCACCATACAATTAGTATTTTGTTATACTGGGACTGGGAATAATAAGAGCACAGAGTCCCTTCCTGTAAGAACTAACAAATTTGGAGACATTTGTGATAAAATTCAGCTGTGGAGTCAGTGTCCCCAGACTCAGAAGGTCACAGAAAAACACTCATGTACTTACTTACTTACTAGCTTTCTTATTTTACAGTACTTACCTATTTTAAGAACTTATTTACCAACTTATTTAACTTATTACATACAGTACTTGTTGTAAGTTGTTTTGCTTATTTACTTCTTTACGTATTTATTTTCATTATTTAATTACTCATTTGTTTACTTATTACTTACGTACCTATTCTACTAACTACTAACTTATTTACTAAACTATTTTACTTACTATTTTCTGACATTTACTTAGTTTGCTTATTATTCTTATATAATTACTTACTGTACATATTTAGATATTTAGTTACATACAGTATTTATTTTCTCATGTAGTTAATTATTTAATTCCTTACACTATTTTCCTATTTTATTTACTAACTTATTTACTACCTTATTTTACTTATTAGTTACTTACAGTACTTACTTATTTACTGAATTATTTCCTTACAAACTTTATTTATTTTACTTGTTTGACTTATTTACTTTATATACTTACTCATTTATTTACTTACAGTACCTATGTACTTGCTAATGTATTATTTGGCTTATCATCTTGTTGAAAGCTCTGTTTATGGCCATTTTCTGGCTGAGAAAACTAGTTTGGCCTGAACTATCCAGACACATTGCATGTGTGCCATTGAAGCATCAGCCACAAAATACGAACAATCCAGCACCATATTGTATATTGGGTTACAAGTGTTTTTCTTGTATGTAGTCAGCCATACAAATTAAGTGGAAGACCAGAAAGCTTACTTTTGTTTCCTCTGATATCATGGTGCCCATTTTCACTCACACTTGGTACTACTTTAAATCAAGCAGTGTATTTTGAGATGGTCTCAAATGGTTCCTTTTTTTTCTTATGAAAGTATTTTTTTTTCTTTTAACCATAGGGATGCTGTTAGCACAGGTTCAGTTTCTAGCAAATTCCAAAACTATTTCCAAAATTAAAAACAAACAAATAAACAAAAAAGTTGCACACTAATGGCATAGTTTAGGTAATCATCTGACCTCATTTTTTTGGGCACATAAAATTGCTAAACCTAGACCTGATTATATGACTACAACACTGTCCCTAGGACATCACTAGGCATATTGGAACAGGGTAAATCTGGATTCTTCGGACCACATGACCTTTTTCCAACGCGCCAGAGTCCATTCTTTATGCTCACTAGCAAAATGAAGTGGTTTTCCTAGGGTTACACAGCTGTTTAGTCCCAATCCCTTGAGTTCCCATGTTTGCCATGACCACAGGATATGTTGTCTGACATGATTGTTTAAGAAATGAGAAGCTACTCAATGCATCAGTTAGTGTTAAATAACTTGGTGCCAGCTGAAACACACAGTATTAAATCACTGCAGTAAATATCCAATGGAAGGCTATTTGCTTAGAAAAATCCAGGTGGTGACTCTTTTTTTTTTTTGGCTGGGCCATATATTTTTGGTCCTTTTACAACCCCGGGCTTAAACAAACCAATTAGATTTTTCATTTATTATGACCTTGCATAAGATGATACCCTCCTACAGCTTGTTGCTCAGATCTTCTGGTGTCTGGCAGGTGTGGCTCAGCAGTAGCTCACTGACATACACACGGAAATGACACATTTGGAGCAGGAGTGAAATAAAGGGAGTGTGAGGTATGAAAAATGCATTATCTCAAGCTGGTTCGTTTCAGCTGGTGCGATTACACACACACTTTGGGGGAGCTCTGAGACCTGTGTTAACCTGCTAAAGAAATAGTAGAAAAAAATAACAGATCTTTAAAACAAACATTTCTAATGAGAATTCTTAAAAAAAAAAACATACTTTTTCAATTTGAATTGTGCAGTATTTAGGGTTTATTTATTTATTTAAACGTTTATACACTATCCCTCCCTGATCACTAGGGATAGTGTATAACATCTGAATGCCACATGTACCTCATGTTAATTTTTACTTCACAGAATGCACTTTTTTCTTCTATATTACGAGCGTTGTTTATTTAAGTCTCTGAAGCACCCATTAGGCTTGATGTGTTTTTCGGGAGTTACTGCACAGCATTTAGCTAGTCACTAACTATTCACTAAGTGTCTGGATCTCTTGTAATTCAGATTGAATCTAAGTTGGCAGGTTTAAGGCCCCTCAATTTATACAGCTTTATTTATACAGTGCTATGAAAAAGTACTGTACTTGCCCCCTTCATGGTTTATTTATTATTATTTAATTGTGTAACAATTAAATGATTCAGATCATCAAACAAATTTTATAATAATACACAAAATATTACACAAAGATAACCTGAGTAAATACAAAATGCAGTTTTTAAATGATTACATTTATAAAGCCCCCTAAACCTAATAACTGGTTTTGCCATCCTTGGCGGCAACAACTGCAGTGAATCATTTGTGATACCTGGCAATAGGTCTTTCACGTTGCCGTGGGGTTTTTGCAGAATTGTATTAATTCAGCCATATTGAAGGAACTTCAAGCATGAACGGCCTGATGTTAAGGATCTCAATTGGATTTATATTATTTTTGGTCAGCAGGGGCTTTCCCCTTAAAACTCTTCCATGCCATTTTTTGGTTGTTGAATCATGAACACTGACCTTAACTGAGGCAACTGAGACCTGCAGTTATTTGGATGTTGATATGGGTTCTTTTCTTCGTCATTGTGATCTTGGAGTAATTGTATTTGGCTGGCCTTCAACACTTCAACACTGTTTTTCTCCATTTGTGGATAACGAGTATCACCATGGTTCACTGGAGAAATGGCTTTGTAACCCATTCCAGACTGATACATGTCAAATACTTTGTTTCTCATCTGTTCTTGATTTTTTTAGATTACAGCATGATGTGAGGCTTTTTGAGACCTTTTATTGTGCTTTGTCAGACAGGTTCTATTCAGGTGATTTCTGGGAGGGGGGCTTTTTCACATAGACGGTTTAGACAGGTTTAGACACAGACAGGTTTAGACAGGTTTTTAGAAAAGTATAGACAGCTTTTTCCCCTTAATAAATGAAATCATTATGCATTTTGTAATTACTCGATTGTATAATATTAAAATTAGTTCAGTTCAGTTTGACAAATATGAAAAAAATAAAAAATAAAAAACCACAAGTGGACAAATACTTTTTACTTTTTCACAGCACTGTGGCAATCACAATCACGCCAAGCTAAAACTGACAAAAAAAAAAAACTGTTTGGTAACTGTCTACATGAATCAACTGAATGAATCAACACTTATCATGGCTGTGAAATCAATGGCAGGATGTGAGGCAGTTTAACTTGAAAGTTGGCACTTTGTAACATTGTCTCGCTCATACTGTAGCTCTGTGGTCAGTTATTCTTCTCATCCCTTACCAGATAAATGCAAGGATGCGTTCAAGTACGTGTGGATGGTTCAGTAAATGGGATGGAATGCTGAACTTTAATAACAAAGGGGAGATGGGAATGCTCCTGTTTGCCGCTGACTGGGCACTATGGTATGTGCTCTGGCCAATACATGGATAAATTACAGGGCTGATTTGGTCATATGCCCGTCATTGATGCTGGTGTTGCATTACTGGTACACATCACTCATGACTCCTAATGATATGATACAATACTGCAACAAGTGTGGCAAACCCCGACAATATGCCTGCTAATCTGCTTCTAGCATTGGATTAGTCGCTTTGGCTCTTAACAGCTGTTAACAGCTCTGTAAAGGAGCTTATTGACCAATCACTCTTGGTGATGCAACACCTGGGCCAAAATGTGGAGCAAATTTGTTTCCATGTATAGCCAGGTGTGGTTCTGCCATCCACTCTGTCTGCTGTGTGCATATTGGCTATGTCAAACCCACCTTGTGTGCAGAGGACACTCTTTGGATCAGCTACAGAAGCACTTGATAAGAAGTGAGTAAAGGCTTCTAAACTATGCAACCTGAATGGCTAAATAAAACATTCACAAGCTGCTCTTTTGGACACCTCGCCCTTATCGAGTAATTACTACTTCCAGGGGGCACATCTGTTTTGCACTTGATTTACAGTAGATCAGGGGCCCAATTATCTGACATTTTCCAAGTGCTTGATTGCCCCTCATCTACGCTGCCAGGTGAGACATAAATTGGGAGACAAAGGCTTGATATACAGCTAGCCCTTGGCTTTTTTAAAAAGGTTTCACACTGTTCTCTCTTGGACAAAGGTGCAAAAAAGATTGTACACAAGAATATTAGTTTCTGCCCATATTTTAGATTTGAGATGGATGAACAACTTTATGTTCCCCCTCCTTTTTCATATACTACGAGTGACATGCAGTATGTGGTTCAAGCCAAGCACTGGACTGATTTAATTCACTCACCTGCATGCTCCTTATTTTTGTGTGCTATATGCCCAAGAATGCATATGCTTAAAAAGGTTTTCATTATAAAGTCCTCTTCTTTGGTCAGTCCCTAACACCAAATAGTTTGATAACATACAAGTGGATTTGTCTCCTCTGATGGCCACTGGCATCAGGATATTGCCATATTTGGACACCTGGCTCCTGGGGCCTACCCCAAGGAGCAGGCCATCTGGAACATGTCCACCCTCCTCTTTCATACTGTGGTGTTGAGACTCAAACAACACAGAGTTCCAAAGCAGGTCATACAGTTAATTGACATGAGACTAGATTCACTAAGAATTATAGACATTCCTTGAAAGTGTGGCAGATATTATTACAGTTTCCAAACAAATGCGCAGTATCCACTGTCTCTTGAAAATAAACTAATAAAGACAACCACATCAAATGATCCACTATTCTGGATGTAGATTATAAATCTACTGGACACCTATAGCACTGCTTCATTTAAGTCTTCTGAGGCTATAACCTTCTCCTGCGTCTATGAAGGATTAATTTATCTGTAGCCAGTAAGATGTTGGTTACTGTTACTTTCACCTGTTGGATCTGTTGGAACATACTGACAGTTTCCTCCCTGGCCAGATTTGCTGTCCCAAATGGTTGAACACATTTGGTACACTTTGGCAAACCAAGCTACCCCTGTGACCCCTCAGACTGAATCGCCAGTTTAGCACGGTGATCCGGAAGACCAAGAGATGCTTGTGTATGCAGGATCGCATGAGCCTAACATGGTCTTAAGAGGAAGTTGTTCTTTTAATAACATTTCTCCTTATCAACTGTGTCCTTTACACTCAGTAAGTTTACGTGGACAAAATTCTTCAATCAGATTAAAATAATTCTAATTAGAGATTCCGTCTCAACTGTTTAGATGGTCACTGATCATTTACATGCTCGACACATTTAATCTGAATTTAACTTATTGTGAAGTGTTTAACCTGCTGGAAAATATAAGAAGTTTTTTTTTCTTTGAGGTTATGTTTGGCTTCCCATTTAAAAAAAAAAAAAAAAAAAGTCTTCTGCATTATGATTGGTTACAACAATTCAGTCTCATCTACGATTAGTTAACTGTAAAATGGGGCCAATCAGTGCTCCTTCCTCTGCCAAAGACTGAGTGGATGAAAGTCCGATGTAAACACAGGTGGGAGAGGGTTGTTCTCACGGACTTTACCGATCAGGAATAGAAGCATAATTTCCTTGTCAAACTTGTCAAATCACCTAATGTTACACCATGTGGAGCAAACATGCAGAACATTCATTCCGATCGGGCCGGGTCAATCTGTCTGTTCTGACTAAGGTGTTTACACAATGCATTTTATTCTAATAGGCTATTATTCTGATTATTAGTGGAATATTTGTTATTCATATTATTATGGAATTTTTTTAAATCATCTGCTTTAAAGTACTACAGCGCTAGGGCACAGGGTACTATAAGCTGTATAAATGCAAATCATGAACATGCTTGTAATATATATATATGTGTGAGTGACATCTATCAACACATGCATGCAAGTAGAAAGTAACTGAAACTGTCAGTTTGGCCCAACATTTGATTGATGTATAATGGTAGTAATTATAATAATTACAGCATATAATTAGGAATATCTATACATAAAAGGAGGCTATTCAAATACAGAATTAATTTGTTGCCACAATTTGACACTTAACAAAAACATATAGATAAAGGGGAGGGAAGTCACCATTAAGATTTAAATACAAGCAAGCAACTGATTAAGAGCTGTTTATTGTATAATTACTGTAGTGATTAATATGTTTTGGCTGGCAACAATTTGTTTTAACTAAAGCAGTAAGAAGCTTCTCATGTCTTAAACTACATGTCAGAAGACATAACCCATGGATGTGGAAAATATGTTATGGTGTTTCAGAAGTTCAGATTATTGTCTTGCATCAAGCAAAGCAAACAACTGTCTAACGCATTAATAAACCTGGAAGGATAATGCTAAACCATCATCTATACATCTACGTAAGAGAATTGTGGTCAGGGAGAAAAAAAAAAAAGAGAGACACATGAATGTATGTGATTAGAAATCACTTAAGCCTTTGGTGAAGTTGCATCATTAAAAAAGAAAAAAACTGTAGAAATCACTGTTATGTTTAATACTGAAAGTAGGAGGATTTCCACACAAGAAATTTCAAAAGAAACAGTTGTGTGACCATAAGAAAACCAGTTGTTAGTGACACTAATCAGAAGAAAGGCTCGAATTTGTGGAACAGAAAAAGGTCATGTGGCTTAAAGAGTCCAGATTGACCCTATTCCAGAGCGATTGGTGTGTCAGGGTAAAAAGGGAAGCCCATCATTAGTGGCCTTTGTACAAGCCTCTGAAAGCAGTGTTATGATCTGGGGTTGCTTCAGTTAGTCAGGTCAAGGCTCAGCAATGTTATGTGGCAATAAAGTCAGCTGATGACATGAATTTACTAAATGACCAGGTTTTCACATATACAGTATGGAGTTTTTCTTCCTTGATGACACAACCAAATTCTAGGAAGACAATATCAAAATGGTTTAAATTGTGAAAGAGTGGTTCTGGGAACATAAGGAATCATTTGCACAGATTAACTAACCAGAAAGTCCTGACCATAATCCCGTAGAAAGGTATTTGGAATGACTTTACAGAGTGGTCCAGTTCTTTTATCAAAACAAGATCTTGGCCAAAAATTGTATGATATTGCAAGTCGAATGCACACCATAATCAAAACTAAAGGCCGTCCGGTGAAATTAGTTCGTGCAACTTTTTCTGGCCAATGAGAACAGAAATACCTGGTTGCATTTTGTTAGTCAGTAAATTAATAAATTAATATTAATTAATACAAATAAATCAATACAATAGCAGACTGACATAGCCAGGAGACTTTTTCCATAAATCTCAGTACAGGCAAGATGCTAATCATTTAAACAATTCAAATACGTTAGAAATTACAATTTTCATAAACTTTTATATACAGTAGAATGAAAAGCTAGCCTCATTCCCTTCCGTTCTTTCCTACTCTGTGACAAATCTAAGCTCAGCCACATGGTGGCACAATAATGCATAACCCTTTTTTCACCCTGAGGCGTGAAGAAAATGTAAAATCATGTAGTTGGCTCCAAATGTAATGTTTGTAATAAACTAAATGACTCAAAAATGAACCAAAACTTGGGCACATAGGTGTCAAATAGAAACACAACTGAAGCAGCAGCCAATGTTACATATTAGCTTAAGGGAGAGTGTTTCTACAGGACTGGGATAGGAGTGCACTAGATGTGTCAATTTGTATGTTTTCATTTTGCTTAATTGGCTGCAAATGAGTTCAAGAACACCAGAAACATCAATAATTTTCAGGGCGAAATATAACAAAACTGTCACAAATGTGAAACTGACAATACTTACCACAGTATATAAAAAGTAATAAAATAAACTTAGTAAATGTAGTTAATGTAGCATGTTAAAGCAGATAAAGCCTTTGGGAATAATTAACCAAAACAATTATTGAAAACTTAAAGTTACCACCAAGCATTCTTTCATTCAAAAAGCTAAAAGCAAGAGACATTTTAGCTTAAATATATACAACAGCAACATGTGCGAACCTGCATATCAAGCTTACTATTCTGGAGCTGAGCCCATCACTCACCTGAAAACTTCTCCAGACCTAAGATTTTGCCGTGATCAGCATCTGTGAAGTCAAGGTCTTGGCCCAGAAGGAAGTCACTCTCAAAAGTAAGTGTTGTTGCTGGATTAATGCTTACACCATCTTCAGAATCCACTAAAAAGCAGCAGAGGATGATTTATAGACTCATGCATAAATATTTAAACAAAATAACACCAACAGCATGTGCATCCGATATGTTATACCCATAAGCACTTGCATCCAAGGCCATGTGTTTCCCAATAAAACTGCTTAGATCTAACTGCATAATGCTTGAATAATTAAGAAAAGAAGCTTTAGAAGGTCAAAAATTCCATTCAAGGGCATGCATTTATTTATTTATGTTTTTATTTATAATATTTTGCTGCCATCTGCTGGACATGGTACGTAGAGTTAGGCCATGGTGTAAAGGAAATTGATGTAAGATGCCCCAGATAAAACATTATTAAAAACATTTTATAAAGTGTAAACTACAGATAAACTAATAAGCAATTTAAAAAGAATAAATCTGATTTGCTATAAAGATTTTAACATTTGCACAGCTATGCATATTGTGATATTTATAGATGTGTAGACATATAATGCATGCATGTTTGTGTGTGTAATATATACAGATGGTACAAAAAAAATTTGCACACTTCAACAATTGCTTTTTATTAAAACTGGAATCTAGAAAACTACCATGTTGACCATGACAAGAGAGGCATATATTTTTCATGTTGAAGTTTGAACACAGGAAATATAGAATTTAGGGCTCCTCTGTATACATACATACATACATACACACATATATTCATTCTTCGACAATGCCGCTTATCCAGTGCACAGGGTCACGGGTGCCCGGAGGCTATCCCAGGAGACTTAGGGCACGAGGCGAGGTACACCCTGGACAGGGTATCAATCCGTTGCAGGGCACACACATACACAATATGGACAATTAGACAACGCCAGTTAATCTAAATAGCATGTCTTAGGATATATATAACTAGGCTTTGAACAGGCAACATGCACTGTGGAATATGAACTTGAGTGAAATTAAGTGAAGTGAAAAGAAATTTTATTCAAAGTATTTAATCTGGGCAGCACAGTGTCTTAGTGGTTAACACTGTCCAGGTTTGATTCCTGCAATGGGTCTGTACATGTTTTCCCCATGCTTGGGGGATTTCCTCCAGGTACTTCGGTTTCCTCCCACAGTCCAAAGAAATGCAGATTAGGCTAATTAGCGTTCCCAGATTGCCTGTAGCATGTGTGCAAGTGTGCGTGTGAGCGAGTGTGCGAGTGCGCCCTGTGATGGATTGGAACCCCATCCAGTGTGTACTCCGCCTCGTGCCCCCACTCTCCTGGAATAGGCTCCAGGCCCCGCGACCCTGAATACAGGATAAATCGGTGTAGACAAAGAGTGAGTGAGAGTGAAGAGTCTTTAATCTCCCGTCATAGAATTATTCCATAGTCATAAGACAAGTTTGATGTTTGACACAGAATTATATTCGTAAAGTAGTAAACTATAATTACTATAAATAATACTATGTATTAGATATAAGAAGCTTCATGTACGATTATAATCATTTTGAATATTAAAAATATTCAACTTAATTGATTGCGGAAAAAATGTAAATATTGATTAAAGTCTCTAAAAAAAACTTACACTTACACTTTACAGGTTGTGGATTCTGTTGTTTTCTTCTTGGCATCTTCCAGCCAGCCTTTCTTGATTTGTAGCTTCTACCACAAGCCCAGCTACAATCAGCTCATTCTTCCTAAAACAACACACACACACACACACAAACAAACAAAGCAGCACTTTCATTAAGCATTGCAGTGAAGCTGTCACTCTCTCTCTCTCTCTCTCTCTCACACACACACACACACACACACACACACACACACCTAACTACACCAGCTGTTTGTGGCACAATTAAAACACTAGCACGTCTCCCTTGCACTCGTTGTCAGACTGTTAGCTTTCTGCGCTAATAATCTCCCAGTATATAACAGAATCTCAAAGGCACCTGATCTACATCATTCACATTATTACTTGGATTCTAAACAGTTGAAATAAACCTGTTTATTGTTATTTAATTGTCTCAAAATGCACGTTCAAAACATGCTATTAAGATGTATAATGAAAATCACAAAGCTAGCTAGTCCCAAAGCTAGCAGAGATTTCTTCACCCCAGCCTAAGCCAAAGATGGAACTAAATATTTAGCTAGCTTTAACATGCTAACATGATTTCATTAATATTATACCTTTTGCTTTCTCCTTCAGCCTTCAATTCGCGCCCTGTGTGCGAGTAAAACGGCGTTGTGTCAGAGGGTGTTAACACGAGCTGTCCGCCATGCCATATCGCGTCAACCACGAAGAAAGGCAATTAATGGTCTTTTTTTCATAAGTTAATTGATTTCTAGATTGCCATTGTATACATTTTCTTCCGGAATTTTACGTGTATCCGCTTCCGGAAGTTGCGACAGAACGTAGTTCTCTCACCTCTGGGATTTGTAGTTTGTAGACATAGCATTGAGTCACTCACTATCGGGACTGCGTTTGTCAATAAGTAAACAATCAGACAAGAAAATAAATATATTAATAATTAAAGATTAATAAATAGTAACATTTTATTACAACAACTTTTCGTGTTGTGAAGGTGCTGTTGATAGCTGTTTTGTAAATTTATGTAAAAATATATTTACCTTAAAATTATTAACCTTTTACACAATTTTTTTCACAAATAAGATCTCAAATTTTCCTTTTTCTTCTACAATAATAGTAGAGCTTCGCTTCGCAAGCACCACTAATAACACCAACAACAATGCCGAACTTACAACTGTACCCATTCACAACACCCCACAACATCTCTCTCTCTCTCTCTCTCTCTCACACACACACACACACACACCACTTTCCTGATATGACACAGAGGTTCCCCCTCCCCGTATGTACAAATATATTAATTTCATATGTTTACAATTTCAGTCACACCTACCTCAGCCTGTTATTGCACACTTCTCAACTATCTGCATGGCTTTGACTTCTTGAACATAATAAATATGAACTAATCTGCACTTTGTTATGACAGTCGTAACTGCTGCTGCTCCATCATTCCAGTAACCCATATTTACAGTTATATGTTTTCTTTTAAACTGTATTTTTAGTTAAAATGTATATAGTTTTTGTTCAATTTTAGATTTTATATCTTCTCTTGTAAATCTTATTCTTAGTTCCTTTTTGATAATGTAAATGTTATTTTTAGTGTAATTTGACTTTAATGTGGATTTATTTAATGTTAATTTTATACTCTGGTCACAGTCAGCAGTTAGGCTACATTGTAACGAGTGTGATTGTGTGTGTAATAAAGAAAATTTTAATATTGAAATTGCCATTGCTATTATTATTATTATTATTATTATTATTATTATTATTATAAGTAGTAATAGTAGAAGTATTAACATTGATAACTTATAATAAATAAAAATTATGTTGCAAAATAATAATAAATAATTAACAATAATAAATAATAATTTGACTTGCAAACGGCATGGTGGCTTAGTTGTTAGTACTGTGGCCTCACACATCCAGAGTCCGGGTTGGATTCCTGTGTACCTGGTACTTTCCATGTTCTCCCTGTGCATGTGCTTGGTTGGCTCCCCCCCGGGTACTCCGGTTTCCTCCCACAGTCCAAAGACATGCGGATTAGACTAGTTGACATACCCATATTGCTGTAGTGTGTGTGAATGAGTGTGTAAGTGTGTATGTGTGTGTGTGCCCTGCGATGGATTAGCACCCCATCCAGGGTGTACCCTACCTCATGCCCTAAGTCTCCTGGGATAGGGTCCAGGGCCACAATGACCCTGTATACAGGATAAAGTAGAATAGACGATGAGTGAGTGAGTGAGTGAGTGAATTTGACTTTGCTATTATTATTATTATTAGAAGTAGTAGTAGTAGTAGTAGTAACATTAGTAGTAGAAAACATTTATAAATAATAACTTATAATAAATAATAAGGATGTTGCTTAATAATAATAATAATAATAAATTTATTATAATAAATTGTCATAAATAGTAATAATTCATTGATTTTGCTATTATTATTAGTAGTAATAATGTATGTAAATATGTAGTCATAGTAGAAGAAAAAGACAAAAAAAAGTTATATATTGTTGCAAAACAATTATTATTTTGCTATTGTTGTTATTATTATTATTAGAAGTTGATAAATAATATAAATCATCATATTATCATTATGATCATAAATAACAAAGACATTTCTAAATTATAATAAATTCCGTAGTAGTAGTAATAGTAGTAGTAATAGTAGTAGTAATAATAATAATAATAATAATGCTCTGTTATGACTGAGGCTGAGTATCGGCTTTAATGCTGTAATGCGGATAGAGAAGGTCACAGGGTGTTTATGGGCGCTGGTGAGCGTGAAGGGAAAGTGTCTCTCTCTCTTGCGCGCGCGCTGAGGTTAACGGGGATCTCCTTTCCCACGTCACTCGGCGTTTCTCTGACCGCGGTGTCGCGCGCTCCCTCCCGCTGCGCGTGTGGCCGTGTTCTACAGCAATGGGCGGGGGCTGTTCTCGGCGGTTCGGTGGGCGGATCTGTTCTCGGCCGTTCAGTGGGCGGAGCTAACCGACGGTTCCGAGCAGCACCACGATAACGCGGCGGAAAACCAGCAGGTAAGGGACAGGGTTTGATTATTAGTATTATATTTTATTTAGTTTTTATGATTCTTCCATAATGACCAGCGGACTGCTCTTAACGTGATGAACCGGTGACACTGACTCAGAGCAGCTGCAGAGTGCGGAGGGTAATAACCTTGCCACTCCCTGCAGTGCTCTGTGTGTGTGTGTGTGTGTGTGTGTGTGATGCCTGCCCCAGAGCCTAGGAATCATTAGAAAGAAATGCGCATACATTTCGACATCGAGACGGGTTTCAGCACCGTCATGTCCGTGTATCGCTGTCCTCTTGTCCTCTAGAGAGTGTGTCAGTGTTGAGTGTGTATTTGGTGGCGAGAGAGAGAGAGAGAGAGAGTCAGTGTTCAGTCAGTGCTGCTGTGTGACGATGATGATGATGATAATGATGATGATGAGAGCAGCTCCCGGTGCTGATGTCCAGCCGCGCGCACACAACCAGGTGTGTGAGAATAAACCTGCTATAACGCATTCCCAATGCCATAACCTGCAGTGAGCAGATAATACCTCTTTGACATGCATGTTGTCTAATTAAAACTAGTGCTTTTACATGAGGAAAGTTAGAGCTTTCTTCTTTTTTTCTTTTATTTTGATCTAAAATTGGTGTGATGTCCTACAATCAATTCAGCAAACTTCACAACATTAACCAGTGCTATCTTTCTCTCTCTCTCTCTCTCTCTCTCTCTCTCTATATATATATATATATATATATATATATATATATAGTGTAT
>JAOVVA010000035.1:2737526-2747984 GCA_028565275.1 Leiocassis micropogon
AAAAACAGTACAAAAGTTAAAAACCTACCTTACCAGTGGAGAAGAATCCAATATAGAAAACTAAAGCACACTAAAGTACATGCCAATCATTACAAGAAAGAAAGCGTTACAGCTAAAAGAGTAGACTGAGTTAATACATCACTAATTCTCTCACCTGGAATGTGCCTGTGCGTTCAGTGAAGGAAAAAATTGCGATGATTTGATCAGTGGTCATTCAGGTCATACGTTCAGATTGTCAGCTGACTTCATTTTATTGCTGAGCCTAGACTTGACCAACTGAAGCAACCCTAGATCATAAGACTGCCTTCAGAGGCTTGTACAGTGGGCACTATGCATGATTGTGCATTGCTTCATGTGCCTACCTTCTTATCTTGACACACCCACTGCTCTGGAGTAGGGTCAATCTGAACTCATCAGACTACATGACCTTTTTCTATTACTACAAAGTCCAATCTTTATGCTAAAGCCTTTTTTAATTAGTCTCACTGGCAAGTGATTTGCTTATGACCACACAGCTGTTTAGTCCTGATCCTGTTTTGTCTGTGCAGATGCTTTACATAGCATTGTTGAATTCTAGATTCTGATTGGTCAGATGACATAAAATGAAACTGTTATAAATTATGTTTTCAAAGCAAATTATAAAATATTTATTTTTTACTGTTTTCACTGACTTTACTTTTATAGAATTTCTTTACATACTTTGCATAGTACTGCATAAAATATTATCTTTGTCTAACATCTATATTAATTCAATTCAGTTTGATTTTATAGCACTTTCAACAACTGTCATTGTTTCAAAGCAGCTTTACAGAAATATTAACATTTATTACTGAACAGACCCTGTATTAGTAACTTTATTGAGAAGGACTGCAGACTAAGTTCTCCCCGTGCTTGGTGGGTTTCCTCTGGGTTCTTTCCTCCCACAGTCCAAAGACATGCAGATTAGGCTAATCGGTGTTCCCAAATTGCCCGTAGTGTGTGTGTGAATGAGTGTGTGAGTGAGTGTGTGTGTGTGTGTGTGTGTGCCCTGTGATGGATTGGCACCATGTCCAGGGTGTACCCTGCCTCGTGCCCTAAGCCTCCTGGGATAGGATGAATAAAGGATAAAGCGGTATAGAAGATGAGTGAGTGAGTGAGTGCTTTCATGAAAGTTAAGATGACTTTTTGGTTTTTTGATTGACTGAAATCTATACATTATTCAAAGGTTATATTCACCAAAGTCGTTCAATATATTTAAATAGTAATAAAGAATAGGTTTTTCTTTTTTTTTTAGAAATTCTTTAGGACTGTTTTTTTGTTTTTTTGTTTTTTGTCATAAGACCAGACTCAAGTCTAGAAGAGGTTTAATGTTTTAAGAGATCCCTGATTGTATGAAAAGAGCATGAAAAGATTTTGATCAAATTCATGTATTTGGTAATAGGATATCATTAGTGTTTAGATATTGTCTGTATAATGTATCTGATGTACCAGATTGGATGCAATAGCTCACTTGCATGGTCTGAATGTTTTTCGACTGTACAGCCTAGCCTGATATTACAGTTAGCTAGGTAAATTTGACCCAACTCAATATTCGCTTGCTGATTATTCAAACAAGTTATATTATGATTATATATTATTAATATTATGATCATATAACTATGATAAAGGATAGGGCAATATAATATAACTATAATAAATATTATAATATATTATTCAAACAAGTTATATTATGATAATATAACTTGTTTGAATAATCAGCAAGCGAATATTGATGCTATTCATAATACTGTAGTATTTCACACTGATAATGTGTTTATCCACAGTGGCTGGTCATTTATAAAATACAATCAAATGTCAGTGCTCTTGAGATCATTTGTTAACGATGAGAGAATATTATATTATAATGAAAAATACTAATTACTTGGATTCGTGACAGGTTCCAACTCTCCCGCTTCATACTGTTTATATTTTATGACTCTATTATTGCTGATTCCTTTTCTCCTGTCTTTCTTCTTTTTCGCCAATATGTACAAAAAACCTCACAACAATATAAATAAATTGCAAACTGTTTTTTTTTGGAAACATGACTGCATTGAAATATTATTTTTGATAATATGATAACTCTTTTGGAATTATATTTGCCTGGGACACTTTTTCCAGACTCCAGGTCTAAGCCTTCTATCCAGTAACAATGGGATGATGACGAAATGTCTTTCTTTTAGGACAAAAACAGTTGCCCAAAAGTCTCTGTATGTCAAAAATACATCTCTATGCCTTAGACCCATATTTCATCTGAAGCTTTTTATATAAATACATGAGAGACTTCAGAAATCCTGAGGTTGACTCACAGCACAATAGATTAAAAGCTAGCGGGCATCTTGTCATGAAGATATTTCACTTAGCTGAAGCCAGTCGTAATGTCTCGTAAGAAATCCTATACAATTGACATTGACATGGTTAATACTGTTGATGGATGTTAAATATACGATAATGACAGACTTGTTAGACATCCAGTGGATGACATGGGAGTGCGCTTGCACGTGTGGTTAAGTGTGTGACGGTGTGCTATAATAGTGAATGTCTGGCTCTATTCTTCCCAGTCTCTTTTTAACATTGAGGACAAAGCAATGCTCTTCTTACAGACCATTTCCTTTTCAGCTGTTAGGACATTTTGACAATATGTTTCTCCTTAACCCTGTCAAGCCGTTCATTTGAGCATTGCGTTCGAATGTCACACTAGGTCTTTTGTTGCAGTGTCCTACATGGATCTTAGCTCTTAAGCTGTCTAAATTGCACATACAGTGAGAAGTACAAGATCAAATTGAATAAAGGCATGACATTTAATTAATTGAGAAGAAATTAATCATAGAACTGTCAGCCTATTCAGTACAGCTTCTACATGACAGAACTTCGGCTTAACTTGAACAATACAACAATTGTTTGCTTGTACAGTAAATAGAGATCATCCATTCTTTGGATCCAAACATTTTGCTTCATAGCACAATTACATTTGCTGTCATTAATAGAATCAGGCTACAAACGTTTTTCCTGTTCCTCAATTAAAGAGAAGGTGATTTAAGTTAAGATTGCACATTAAATGAACTTTAAATAGTATTATATATAAAAAAAGAGAGAACAATACTCCATACCAAGATGGTGTGCGATAATTAAAACTTTATACCACATTAATTTGTCAACGATTACAATATGTAATTTTCACTGCCTGGGGAAAAAAAAGTCGTTATTTCGGTAGGGTCAAATTATTTGGCTGCATAGTGCTGAACCATCATCTTTGTCAAAGAAATGTCAGGAAATATCGTGGTAAAAAAAATCAGTAGTAAAAACCAGTGCTATGTTTAACAGTGAAATTAAGAGCATTTCCATACACACACAATCACAAGATTAGGACTATACAGCTGTGTTTCCATAGAAAAAAACACTTGTTAGTGAGACTTATCAGAAAAAGGGCTTTAATTTGCTCGAAAGCATAAAGATTGGACTTTGAAGCAAAGGAAAATGGTCATCTGATGAGTTCAGACTGACGCTATTCCAGAGCGATGTGTGCGTCAGAGTAAGAAGGGAAACACATGAGGCGATGCACCCATTATACAAAGTGCTCACTGTATAACACCCTGGAGGCAGTGTTATGATCTGGGTTTGCTTCAGTTGATCAGGCAATCAAATGACGACCTCAATGTGCTGAATGACCAGGGAATCACAATCATGGACTTTTTTTTCTCTGATGGCATGGTTGTATTATAATACTAGAAATCTAGATAGATAGATAGATAGATAGATAGATAGATGGATAGATAGATCGTACACATACAGCAATGGGGGGAGGGGGAGAGAAAAAAAAGTGCAAACAGGGATTTCAAGAGAAAAAAAAGAGATAAAATTTGCTAATTTTCAGTATCTGTATGTGTGCGTAAAAGTGACTGGAAAAGAAATGAAATTTGCAAATTGTCAGTGTATGTATGTGGGCGTAAAGTGACATTGAACATTGTTATTATTATCATCTTAAATTGTAAAAGAGTGGTTCTGGGAGCAGTGAGAATAATTTTTACTCATGAACTGGTCACCACACTGTAATCAAAGTGGGTGATCACATCATTTTTTTATTTTCCAGGCAGTGTATAAATAATTGTAATCTAAAGTGTTATAGCTATGTTTAAGGTTGTGGAACATTTGAGAGACAAGTTAGTTCCTGTGCTTACTTGCATTATAGTTCTGCTAAACAATAGTTCCCTCGCTTGTCTGCCTCTCTCTCGAACAAAAAATGTAAGTTATCTATTTACCATGTAACCCCTCTGGCAAGAAGACTTTCCCGTTAAAGCATTGTGACTGTTTCAAACCACTGACACCCAATAATTTTTGTGGAGAAATTCCCATCCAGAAGTTAACCTGTATCTGACTGAATTTTTTTTTTTTGTTCCCGCCCATCTTTGCTTTGCTTTGTATTTCCACAGTCCCTCAGGCTGCACTTTCTGGGGAAAGAAGCCGTGGTCCCAGACAAGAAAGGTCCTGTGGCAGGTGGGAATGCTGCTTGGGGCTCCAGTGGTGATCTCACTGATTGCAGGCATCGCCATACCTGTCATTATTGTAGGCATCCCGATATACATGGGCCGCAGGGTATGTGTTTATTATATTTAATTAGAGCTACCGTAAACAGAAGTGTCAGTTGCTCAGGTTTTCATTCACACCTAGTATTTTCATGTGTCACCTGGTATGTGAGTGTGTCATCTCTTGAACAAAGCTGTAAAAGTAACCCAATGTCACTTTAAAGCCAGACACAAAACTCAAACAAAGTGTCATTTTTGTTCCAGATAAGATTTTCATCTTATAGATTTTCAAATCTATATTTAGATTTGTCATCTTATTCAATTAACTGAGACTGCGAACAAGGCCTACATATAAAATTTAAAAAACATGCTCCTCTCACAGTCCTTGTTTGCATTTTTCAGGTCCATGGTCGCTGTAAGAAAAACAATATCTCAGGAAGTAAACACTACTTGACAGTAGCCAGCGGGGTCATGACATCAGTGTTCGTCTCTCCAGTCTTAGCAGCCGTCACTGTGGGTGAGATTATTTTTCACAATGATTTCAGTACATCGGTCATAGTATTATTATAGCTCATAAGATCGTTCTTTGTTGTTGTCATGTGATCCACCTCATCGCAAGTAGGCTGTTACTCATGTAGGTGGCTTATGCAGAAGGAAAGTGCTGACTAAGAGCTCGATGTCGTAGCTCACTCCCACAACATTGCTCTGCTTCCTGATGCAGATCTCCGTCTGAGGAAAATATGCTGTGCACATACAGTATACTGTGAAATCCCCATGCATGCTCGCGCACATAATCATATCCTTCTTCATATGGTCATACCGCGAGCGCCATGGCAACAAATCAGAGAATCGCTATGGGGCTTTTCATGCACAATGATGCCTTCGAGTCTTGTTTTCTCACACATATGTTCGCTCCTCTAGCCCCTTGATGAGTCATATGTTTCTCAGTATTATGGCCACAGCGAGGGCCTTAGTGGCAAAATTACAGCAGCTTGTTGCCACTGAAGCGTCAGATCGATCTCCATGGCGTGGTGTGAATCCACATTTATATTGTGTAACATCCCGCCTCTTCTCTCTCTGACTGTGAATAGTGTTATCTGCCTTCAGCTCTGATCCAGTTTTAAGAAATTCACAGAGGGGCCCTGTGCCCTGAGCACAAGACTGCTACAGAGTGGTATAAACAATGCTACTCTGTTCTGCTCTGCACCATGGTGAATGATGACCTTTTGTCCCCTGGCTAATGTGAGCCACGACCCAAGTCTCTGTTGCTTGGATTTTTCAGCAGTATGTTTTTCATGCCATCAGTTGAATTACTGCTCTGTGTGTTTTTTTTTCCCTGAAGGCTAAGAAGTGTGATTTCAATATCTGATATACTGTATGCCACATGTTTACGTTTTACTTTTTAATAAAACCTTTTAGACTTATTAGTCGTATCTGGAGACTCATCTTGCAATATATGTAACACTTTGTGTCAGAGCTGTATACTGTATTGGTGAGAGGGAAAATTATAAAACATAATTACAAGGGTGAGTCAAAAATTAGCTGCACTCCAGCTTCTGTTGGCCGCACTGTCTTATCAGCGCTTTCTGTTAAAGGCTACTGTCTCCCGAGTCACTGCTGTGTAGGTGTGAACATGTTACACAGTTCATACGCAGGATTAAACTCAGAGGACTGCTACCCAAGGGCATTGTGATCTCGCATGTCCACTTCTGCCCACATTGTCGACACTCTGCAAAAACTACATTTTGAGGTGTTAAAGCATCCTCCCTATAGTCCTGACCATGCTCCATCAGACTTTCACCTGTTTGGTCCCCTGAAAGCAGCTCTGCGATTACGAAGATTCACTTCTGATGAAGAAGCAACGACAGTGGTGCATGCGTGGCTCGACACTCAGCCTAAAACATTTCTTTTTGAGAAAATATGAAAGCTTTCTGACAGATGAAAAGTGTGTTGAAAAGCAAAGAGATGATCCAAGAATTTAAAAGCAAAGAGATGATCATATCAATAAGATGATACAGTATATACATACAATATACAGTCCTTTGTTGCTTAAGCAGTTTAAGTTTGTCTTGGGTGGCAACAGGGGATTGCAAGCTCTCGAAAGTGGGAAAACATTTGAACTTGTCTGCTCTACATTTCCAGCGGTTGGAGTGCCTCTGATGCTGACGTACGTTTATGGCGTTGTCCCCATGTCCCTCTGTCGTAATGGCTGGTGCAGGCCTCAAAATGAAGCCGGTGAAACAAGGAAGATCCAGTTAGAGGACCTGGCCACTTGTAAGTCCACTATGAGATGCTAGTGCACACCCCAGGTACCTTTCTTTTGAACCAGATATATTCAGAACATTATATGTGTAATATATCAAAACCAAACTATCTAAATCATTATAGTAAAGAAATTGGAACATGTTCCTCTTTTAGTAAACTAAAATTATATATATTCATCTTATATTATATATTCATCTTGCCTGTGGTGTTAGCTCCAATTTTAAAATCCATAATATATTGTTTTGTTAGCAATTCAACCTTCTGATCTGATGTGGTTTCAACTTCCCTTGAAGATCTTTTGTTTTCTCATGTAGTCAGTGATCACTGGACTGGGCAGCCCAAGCCAATGCTGAACGCTAGCGGTCTCCAGGAAGTGAGTGTGGAAGAAGCAGCAGTAGTGTTACCCAGTACCAGTGCTGTCCTCTCACAGCCTGAGGGATCCCCTGATCCACCTGATGATGTACAGGTGATAAACACCAACCAAGACAACAAATCAGATGATGTGGATGCTATTGAGGAGTGCGTCTTTAGCAGTGCACAGACTTTTTCTTTGAGGTACGTCCAAATATACCCAAACTAGAGACTTAAGTGAAATTTTACTTTATTTACTTTAGAATTTTTTTTACTGTATTTATTTATTCATACAGTGACTATATATATAAGAGAACACCCGTAAGAAAAATATTATACAGATTATGAGCATTAAACAATGCAAAGCTGGTACTGTTGCCCTGTGTGACTGCAGGGAGGGGACCAACATTGAGGTGCGGGTAGAGATTGAGGCTCAGCCACGTGGTGGACGTCAGCCCAGTCTCAGCAGCGTCCTCTCTAGCCGGAGCCTGTCAGCCGAGTCCCTCCATCAATCACACGATCCTCTCAGTGTCTCCCAAAGGCCAGAAGTCCCCCAGCCAGTTACGCAGACAGACAATGTCTGATCCTCTGCCGCATTCACCACCCACTGTACCTCCGACCAGCTGCTTCTAGCCTCTGTCTGTTCACACAGAAACAGAGAAACGGGGAGCAATGGAGCGAGAGAGGATGAGAAAGAGAGAGAGAGAGAGAGAGAGATAGAAAGGAATCAGTATCATGAGACAGGGCATGGGGATAAAATGTCCAGGGCCGCGGCCAATATACCACTATGATGACTAATGATGATAATATGAACTAAAATGACCGAAAGCATGTTCGCAAGCCAGTCTTGTGGTCGTTAGCCTTTTTTTTTTACTGTGGTACTATGAAAAAATAAATTGGCTATCCAGATGGTATTTAATTTTATTTATTTGTTCAGCCCTTCTTATAGCTGCAGTATACTTTTGTATTAAATGGCTGTATGATTTCATTTCTTAAAATATAACAATAAATTCCAGAACCACAGCATGCTTTTCTGTGAAGCAGTGAGTTTTCTAGTTTGACATACAGCTTTTACACAATATTATGGACACTATTGCTTCCTTGCCTGGAAAATACACTACTACTGGCAACTGTGCAGCAGGGTATCTTGTCATTTCCATGTGACGTTTATTCATTTAAATTATACAAGTTTTAACAGAATACCAAGTACTGTTCTATTTAAGTTGCAGTGGAAAATAACGGGACTACTACTGCTACTACTAATCTCTTAAAAGTTCCCTGTATGTAGCAACTAATTAAACTTAAGCTTTGTTAATGCAGTTGTAAGGAAGGTGTCTTGGCCAAAAAAAAACTATTCTCCATAACTGTATTGCATCCAGTGTGTAAGACGACAAATTGTTCACTGAAATTCATTCGAACTTTTATACAATCTTTGAAAGGCCACTGTGTCCTATTTCTTTAACGATCGAGCCAATAAACTGTGTTCAGCATAGATAATACAAATAGATGAGCACTTTTCTGGACTTAAGATAGTAATGAAAGAGGTATTATGTTTGTCCAGTTCTTGTATACAGAAGAAATCAAGGGAATTATAAAGAATATGCTGGGTTTTTTTTGCCATGAGTGCAGCCGAGGCGAAGATAAGGTTCAATCACATGTACTGCATAAAGAGGCATGAAGGTACAGGAACGCAGCTTGCAGAAACCACCTAGATTTGCTTGTCTTCGAGTCAGCAGTGAGCACCAAAGCGAAATCACACATCAGCATGTCACCTGAGGCCTCTTCGTTCCCAAGAAAAAAAACTGATTGGTAAATAGGAAGCCAGTATATCTCACATGTTCGATGAAGATTACATTGCGTGGGTGAATATACCGACTGATCCAAAGTTAACTAAATGTATGTGCAATGTAGATTTGAAAAACTGAAATGGTTTATGAATAAACAGATCAAATTAAGAAATTTACTTTGTGTTCTTGGTGAATATGTGTTTTGTGGAAGTATTTGCGCATGCTTAATATGATATGAGAACATTGCATCTATAATAAACATTATTAACAGTATTTGGCCACTTACTAAACTTCGAAAGTTACTGTATTTCTTGGATTAAAGATGTAATGCAATAACAACACAGCACTTCTAGAGGGAGCTAAAGGACACACTATAGACCGATGCTGGCTTACCTTGATCTGGTAACCTAATTTTTCTTTATTCAATTGTAATTTCCCACTAATTGTTACTGTTTAATTTGTCAGTTATGTTGGAATAGTTTTGAGAATAGTCATGTGGGCTATATGTACCTAAAACATTCATGGATTAAATTCCAGAATTTCTACTCAAGTAAAACATGTACTGTATATTAAGCAAAAATATATATTTTTTAATAATGGTAGAAATTGGCAGGTTTATGTTAAACTCATTATATAGTATTAAGTGCATTTACAACCGAAATTTATTTTAGTAAAGTTAACAGATTATTATATGTAAAAGCAACATAAGAGGCATTAACACTGTGGTTAACACTGTGGCCTCACACCTCCAGGGTTGAGAATTTGAGTTCTGCCTTGGGTCTGTGTGGTGGAGTTCATGTTCTCCCCATTCTTGGCTAGTTTCCCTTCAGGTACTTCAGTTTCCTCACACAGTCCAAAGACATGCAGATTTGTCTTAGCCTATTTCCAAACTGCCGGAGTGTGTGCATGCCCTGTAATGCATTAGTGCACGATCCCCGAGTTGTGCCCTGAGTTCCCTAGAACAGGCTCCAGGCCTCTAGTGACCCTGTAAGGAATAAGTAGTATAGAGAAAAATGAGAGTGAGTGAGAGCTGGATGAGGCCAAAATAAATGTTTTGAGTGTTTGGTATTTTAGGAACTATGAAATGTACTATAATTTACTACTTAGTATTACCATACTACTTCAGACATTATCATAGCAGACACCATAGGATTTTATAGAGTACTACAGTAGGTTCTGTGGCACTTTTGTGGGTACCATGGTAGTACTATAGTATGCATGACAATAGTTTGGTGAATTCCCTGGTATTTATTTTAGCATATTTAAGGTCATCAGGTATCTAATATAGAGTAATTCCATCTCAAATCAACCAGTGGTTCTCAGATTTTGCTGATTTTTTCACCAATTGTTGGTACTGGCATGAAAATAAAACCCCCCAATTTTTTTGTCCCAACTCCCGCTCGTAAAAAAATGGCAGCCATCTTGATTTTTGGCATTGACGCGCTTCGAGACGTGCCACGCCCCTTTTTGAAATCCTCTTTTCCTTGATAACTCACTTGCTATATGTCATATGG
>JAOVVA010000035.1:2783283-2798809 GCA_028565275.1 Leiocassis micropogon
CACCAGACCTCACCCACGTCCCCTCAGAATACCATGACCTCAAGGAGGTCTTCAGTAAATGTCGCGCCACCTCTTTGCCCCCCCACCGCCCATATGACTACGCCATCGACCTGCTCCCGGACACCACACCACCCAAGGGCCGCCTGTATTCACTGTCACGCGAGGCGATGAACCGGTACATCACGGCAGGGATCATTCGCCCCTCCTCCTCCCCATCGGGGGCCGGATTCTTCTTTGTGGGCAAAAAAGATGGATCTCTTCGCCCGTGCATAGATTACAGGGGCCTAAATGACATCACTGTCAAGAACCGCTACCCTCTCCCACTAATGGCTACCACCTTTGAACTCCTCCAGGGAGCCAAGATATTCACCAAGCTGGACTTACGTAATGCATATCACCTCGTCTGCATTCGGGAGGGAGACGAATGGAAGATGGCCTTCAACACCCCAATGGGACATTATGAATACCTGGTGGTCCCCTTTGGCCTGACCAATGCCCCCGCAGTCTTCCGGGCCCTTATCAACGACGTTCTCAGGGACTTCCTCAACTTCTCTGTATTTGTTTACCTTGACGACATCTTGATCTTCTCCCGGGACCTGGAGGAACACCAACACCACGTCAGACAGGTGCTTCAGAGGCTATTGGAGAACAACCTGTTTGTCAAGGCCAAGAAATGCGAGTTTCACTCCATGACCACCACATTCCTCGGGTTCGTTATTGGCCCCAAAGGCATCAAGATGGAACCAACCAAGCTCCAAGCTGTCGCCAGCTGGCCCACTCCCACCTCACGACAGGAACTCCAGAGATTCCTGGGTTTCGCCAACTTCTACCGCCGCTTCATCCGGGGCTACAGCTCCATAGCTGCCCCCTTAACGACTCTCACCTCTCCCAAGAACCCCTTTCACTGGGACCCGGAGGCAGAGAAGGCCTTTACGGAACTTAAGCAACGATTCACGTCCGCCCCAATCCTAACCATCCCAGACCCATCACGCCAGTTCATCCCAGAGAGCCCCACACGATAACAAACTACACCCCTGCTCCTTCTTCTCACACCGCCTAACGCCCACTGAAAGAAACTATGGCATCGGCGATCGTGAGCTCCTGGCCATTAAGCTAGCTCTGGAGGAGTGGAGACATTGGTTAGAGGGGACGGATGTGCCCTTCCTGGTCTGGACCGATCATAAAAACCTTGAATACCTTCAGAGCCCCAAGAGACTCAACGCCCGCCAGGCCCGATGGTCCCTGTTCTTTAGTAGGTTCAATTTCACCCTCTCCTACCGCCCAGGATCCAAGAACGCCAAGCCAGACGCCCTCTCAAGACAATTTTTTGCCACTCACGACATCCGTGCCAACGACACAATCTTGCCTCCTACGTCCTTGCTCGCCGCCGCAGAACTCGACACTGAGACCAAGGTGAAGCAAGCCCTGACCCACAAGCCTGGGCCTAGCAACGTTCCCCCGAAACGCCTCTTCGTCCCTCTCTCCCTGCGTTCCCAGGTCCTGGAGTGGGCCCTCAGCTCTAAACTCTCCTGTCACCCTGGCGTAACCCGCACCTTGGCACAAACCCAGCAGCGATTTTGGTGGCCCACACTTAAGGAGGATGTCTCCAGCTTTGTTGCGGCATGTGACGTTTGTGTAAGATCCAAACACACCAACACAGCCCCGGCGGGCTCCTCAGGCCTCTGCTTATCCCACATCGTCCATGGTCCGACATCGCCTTGGACTTCGTCACGGGGCTACCCGCATCTAACGACCACACCTGCATCATGACAGTGGTGGACCGGTTTTCAAAGGCTGCCCACTTCATTCCCCTGCCACGACTGCCCTCCGCCAAGGAGACCGCTGAACTCATGGTCAACCACGTCTTTAAGCTGCATGGCCTCCCAAGAGACGTTGTCTAAGACCGGGGCCCACAGTTTACCTCTCAATTCTGGAAGGGATTTTGCAAATTGATCGGGGCCACCCCCAGCCTGTCGTCAGGGTTTCATCCCCAATCAAACGGTCAGACTGAGAGGAAGAACCAGTCCCTCGAGGTCGCCCTGAGATGCATGACCTCCCGGGACGCTACTTCATGGAGCAAGTTTCTGCCCTGGGTAGAATACACCCATAACTCCCAGGTCTCGTCATCTACTGGCCTGTCTCCTTTCCAGTGCTGCTTAGGGTATCAGCCACCGCTGTTCCTGTCTCAGGAAGTGAAGGTCAACGTTCCGTCTGCCCAAGCCTTCATCCGACGCTGCAAAAAGACGTGGCTGCAAGCAAGGAAGACCTTATTGCGAGTCAACAAAAGATACAAGGAGCTCTCAGGCCCCTAAGTACAGAGTGGGGCACAGAGTCATGCTATCCACCCGAGATATCCACCTAAAGGCCGCCTCTCGAAAACTCTCTCCCCGATACATTGGGCCCTTCACCGTCACCAAGATTGCCAATCCATGCGCCGTCAAGCTCCGGCTCCCCTCTACAATGCGGCGAGTCAACCCCACGTTTCATGTATCCCAGCTACGCCGCCTCGCCCCATGCCCATTAAGTCCCCCCACCCACCCTCTGCCTCCTCCCAGTCTTATAGATGGTGGTGAAGCCTACACTGTCCGCAGACTCCTGAAAGCTCGCCACCGAGGCAGAGGTATTCAATACCTGCTGGACTGGGAGGGCTATGGACCTGAGGAGAGAAGCTGGATCCCTGCCAAGTTTGTCCTAGACCCCAAGCTAATCTCGAACTTTCATAAACACTTCCCAGAGGCTCCCCGCCCTAACGCCCAGTACTGTCATGATTCACGCCCTGTCTGCCGTCTTTTTCCCACGCTGTCACTTCTTCTCACATGCTCATGTTTTCCCCAGCCCGTCATGCGCATTTCCCACGCCCCCGTTTCCGCCCCGTCTGCTCACCTGTTTCTCATTATTTGTGTTTTCATACCTCGATTTTCTTGCGTTTATTTTCTCTTCGGATTTCACGTTGCCAAGCTCGCTTTGTTTCTCGTTTTCGCTTTCGGTTTCTCGTCTCGGATTTGTTTGCCTCGCTCTTTGATCTCCCGGTTCTCGAATCTATGCTCTCCCCTTTGACTATGCCTCCCTCCTTACGTTTTTGCTCTGACGCTTCGCCGCCTGACTTTTGGTTCCGACTCCGCTTCCGCTCCTCGACCACGCCCCGCTCCGTGACAATATAAGTGCTCTGGAGTCGTTTTTAGACAAAACTTAATCTTTATCCAATCTACTTTTTTTCGATTGATTCGCTCTCCAATTACCGAAATTGCTAAATTGTATTTCTTTGTATTAATAATTTATGCAGAGAGTTCTGGCTTACAGAAAGAGGCAGCCATGTATGTGCGCTTTATCCTAAAATAATTATATCATTCATTACATTAAAGCTGATCAGCTTATTTTTAGATTTAACCTTTTAACTCTTTTTCTGTCAACGATAGGTCCTAATGCTATTTAGTGCTAGTTTGCAGACATGAGAATGGTGTAGGTGGTAAATGGTAAAGAGAAGCAGGCAAAATAGTCATTTCTACATTGATCATCACAAGACTATGCTGGGAAAAGTCTTCTGTTTGCTTTTGCTTGAATGGACTGTTAATATTTTAATATAATTTTGCTTGGAGAAAAGAGGTGTCTTTGAGGGTGATTTTTAAACCCACCTCTGCATGAAAAACGGCTTTAAAAATCCTTTAATATTTAGTTTATTCTGATGTGACCAACAATGTGTGAAAGTACCTTCAGAGCCACAGGTTCACTATTCAGTCTCACTCAACTAGATTAGAGTCTGATGTCAGGGATGAACATGGTGTAAAAACCACCTACCAGTGCTATCGATGTTGCATTAAGCTTTAAGGAGCTCCTGCACTGTGTGGCTTTAGTAATTACAGATCCACACGATTAAATTTTGAGAAAAGGTTTGTCCTTAAGCATGAAATAAAAATTATATATAGGTGTACACATTTGCAACTTTATTACACAGTTAATTTAATTTTGTCATTAACTGTGTATCATTAAAAGCTGTGACTTCGGGAATGTAATTTGCATTACATGTGTGGCTCTTAAAGCAGCATTTTAAACGATGGAAAGTTACTGGTTGAATTGTAAAAATTAGTAGATGTGCCATCCCTAGGAGATGGTAACAAAATTATGGTTTCAAACCTAATACCGTGTAAAAAAAAGCCTTTAGTCAGTTATAGTGAGAAAAGAAATGTGGATTTTTTTTTTTTTAGAATGACAGCAGAAGCTTATTTTTCCATTTCTCCAGGAGTGAGATTGTGCATAAAGGGCATGCTTAGATTAAATACAAGGACAAGCCAGATTCTCTTAGTTTAAATACCTTTCAGGCTTAGATACCTGAAATACAAGGTCGACAGTTTTAATTTGATTCTTGACAGTGGAAAGCCAGTGGATTGATCGGAGTAAGGAAGCTGGATACACACAGCTGCATTATGCATTATTTGGACAAGAGACATTGTCTATAAAGGAAGACCAACAAGTAGTGGGTGACATAAATGCTTGTAAGAGCAACTGAATGTGTCTGTAATCAGGAAAGATTGTCGTTTGCCACTGTACATAGGTGTAATTTATTGGGGGGAACAGGAGGACTGTAATTTTCATATCATAATGATTAATTAAAATGACTGTGTTTTTTAAAACATGATACAGTGGTGGGCTTTCTCAATTCATTATCATTTGCAAGCAAAGAATAACATTCCCCCCACCCCCGTTCCTGTGTGAGGTTGTGTCCAACTCATCCTCAGCGTCTTCTCAAGCACACAACACTTACTGTAGGAGCAAGCATATACACAACGAAAAGAGGAAGAGTAAAAGTCCAATCAACAATTTTTAATTTTGGTTGGTGAACAGAAAAAAAAATCTCTTCCCAACAGGAGGTACAGTATGCTATTTACTAATCCTGGAGCAACAAATTACACATTCATTATATACATTACAAATGTGTTGCTTTCATATAAAGTAAAAGATTTCATGCTCTTTAACTTCACTAGTGGTGATATGTGGAGTGTGTTGTCTTGTATGTCTCTTCCTCTTTAAATGCATGTAAAACAGCCTATTTGGTAAAAAAAAAAATCCCCTGGAGGTTGGGGGTGGCCATGTCCTTAGATACCCCCTACATGGGTAGAAATCAGTGTGAAGCCAAAGTAATGCCCTTGATAAGGAATCCATAGGATCTGGGGATTGATCTGATGTGATTGATGAATTTAAGCCTGGAAAGGGAATATGATGTGGAAAAGAGAAGTAGGTTATCAGTGTAGCAGTGTAATCACTTACCTAAAGATTTAGTATACAGTATATTGGAAAAACAGGAGTGGTCCAAGTGGTATCCCTGAGAAATCTTCAACATTTGGGTGTACCAGGCAATGGGTTTGGAGATATGGTTAGAAAGCCTTAACAAACTTTTATTTAAAAAAGGTAACAAGTTCCTTGTTAACTTAACAAATCAGTACATTTTTAACACATACAGTAAACACTTATTTTCTAATAGATTCTTGTCGTCACTCCTTCTATCTTTTTCTTATTGGCAATATGGCTCTTTTCTGGAAATCCATACAAATATGAATAGATTTAATAATACCGATAATCATCTTTCATTTAACTGACCTTGTCGAGTTTTATTACTGATGATTGTGTTATTTCGAAATTGCTTCTAAATTCTGGGTACTTCATTAACATTCTAAATGGACAATATTCATGACAATTGTTTTGATATCAGTCATCACTCAATTTGAATCCAGTAATTATTCATTTGCATATGTTAATATTTTTTTGTTGTTGCTTTCCTCTTCTCTGTCAGAGTCAGACTGGCAGATTCCTGCTCCAGAACAGTGTTTAAGGATGCAGCTGTGAGCCCACTTGATGAGAACTGCACGTCTCTAAGCAGTGAAGAGACAAAATAAATACACACACACACACACACACACACACATACACACATTGACAGAAAGAACACTATCATTGTCCACAGATGTAGAAGATGTATCATGCACTGTAAGCACGTAATACCAAATGGCAACAACATGAAGGCCCCATATATTTAATGAGCTTTTTTCCTGGTCTAACTGATCAATTAATTTGTGTTTTCAAAAGAATACATAGAAAAAAAACTGCGGAGCATGGAGCTCTGAGACACTATTATACTGTTCAACAACCAAAATGTTAGTTACATTTCTGCATTGTTTTTGCAAATTGGGGTTTCTTTTGATTGCAGCTCTTTATGTGAATTAGTTTGCCCTGTGCTGAAAGTTTACAGATTTGCTGGTGTTTTTTCACCAGCAGCCTTTGTATTTTGGAACCTTTATATGTGACTAGCTTCAAGAAATTGTACATATAAAAAAATTTATTAAATATGTATTATCTACATTTTAATACAAAAAATATATTATATTCCTAAACTAAAAGGTATTCAAAGAATAATATATACAGTTATGATATTGTGAAATATGTAATATATAAGTCAAATAATGAAACTTTCTTGCAAACCTTTCATGAAAATCTTTGATTTTACTGAAATGGTACATTACATTAAAACTGGTTCAGTCTTCACATACTGTATACATACTGTAGCTGCAGATGAGCTCTGGCAATTTAAGGCTTTAAGACTTTACAAGGTTAGGTCTTGTTCAAATGTTATACACATTACATGTTATTACAACATATCAGTACTTAGAAATCTTTCTGAAACACGTTTTTTTTTACATGATTAGCAAGGGAAAATATCACACTAAGTTCACAAATTTGATGTCTATTTAGTTACTTGTAACAATGAGTTACAATCAAGTAATTAAAGCAATAACACTACCGATGAGATATGCACATGCAATACCCAGACCATTGCATCATGGTGTTATATCATTATTATATCCAACAGCTATACACTAGCCTTAGAGAAAATTACTTACACTGTGTTTAAACTGTTATTTTCAGATATCTGAGACCTAGTAATGACAGATTTTTCTTATAAGGATAACAGGGCTACTGATGCGGCCACTCTCAAAGCACTCATGTACTGACAAAGGCTCAGGTATGCAAGGCAACAAGTTGTTCCAATAGAGATTTTTCAGAAATGATTTATTATCCATGTGGTCATAACTGTTACATTATATGTAATTACAGCAGCAACTAAAACAGTATCTGAGTTAGTGAGATGTATCACATTTTTATCATTTAGTTCCATATCATTTACTTTCCTAAGGTAAATTTATGTACAGTAATGTAGTTCTGTAACATCAATTTGATTGCTTGCATTTCATTTCACTTAAAAATTTACATTATAGTGTTTTATAGCTATTTACTTTGAATTATGTTGCCGTTTCAAATTTGCAAATTTGGAGCAGATTACTCTAGGGTGCTCTATACAATATGTCATGTTCTCCTACACAATTCTGAGTTTCCCCCAGACAGTAATTGATGTGAAATCCATCTGCTAACCACACAGTGAAAGCACCGCATGATACCTGCTTTTCTGTCCTTTACCTTCCAAGGTCAAGATATAATGGAAGCACATTAAAGATGAATTACTTATCTTTTCTCAAAAAGTACAAATGTTCAAACACATAACTTTACTCCTCACTCCCGTTATGTTAGGCTTATTTTTTGCTACCTGCTTGCCATTAGTAAGAAATACCAAATTTAGATATTCCCTTTTGTACAGGTTGGTATAGGTTTTATTATGGTGTTGGAACTTTGGAATCATTTTAATATATGTATTGATGTAATTATTGAAAATGGTTCGATTTATGATTTGTATTTATGACAAGTACTTTCAGCTTATTTTGTGTAAACACATTTGTGCTCTACCAGTTGTTGTATGCACCATGACAGTGCAGGGTCCTGCATTGACTGGAGATATTAAATGAAAGAGAAACTAATATACTAATGTCCAGTTTACGTGTATATGATGCATTCCGTTTAATACAAGACACTTGGATGATGTATACATACTGGAGAGCAAAGTGTTTCCTGTGTTAATTCTTGTGATGGTGCTGTTTAAGAGCTATGCAAAGTTTAAATTTACACAAACACAGTATTATGTAACCTGTACTGTACATGGTATTCAAATCAATCAGCAAGTGAAAATGTCAGTATGTATAGCATTATTTTTTTAATCTGTTCAATGTGAATTTAAAGCATTAGAAATAATAACAGCGCAACTTTTGGCAAACCTTCACAAAACAGATGTGGCGTCATCTTTCTTGTTTTTGTTGTGAGCTCTGGACTATGTTCCCTAGCTGTTTGCAGTGATAATTGGTGGAGAGATTTATGGCTGTGTCGTACTGTATGATCTTTCCTGACTCGTGTTGGTCACCTGCAGTGAACCACTGTTGTTGAATCAATTTAGCAGCATGAGGCGAAGATTTCCACTTTACTACCAAGAGTAGCTGGAACATACAGCACACATCCTTTTATTACAGCCCTGTTCGTAGAACATGTCATCACTGCTTTTGTTATTATTACTGAAACAGTCAATATTTGTTTAAAACTATGCCTTTATTTACACATTGATTTTATCAGCAGCATCTAACTTTTATAAACTACGTACTGTACTTGGCTTCCTGTCATACAATTATAAGCTAAGCCTGTGTGTAGACACTGCTCGATTTATAAGAAACATGTATATCCTGGATATTCATCCTATACAATTCATCAATCAGTCAATCATGTGGCAGCAGTTCAATGCCTTAAATCCTGCTGATGCAGATCAGCAGCTTCAGCTAACATTCACATCAAACATCAAGTATGGAATTACTGTGAATTGACTTGCACTGGTTGTTGGTGCCAAACACTTTATAGTAGTTAACTTACGGTACAGTATATTCAATAACAGCTAAGCCTGATATTAGTTGGAAGGACTAATATCCACTATCTATCAATACCTTAACAATGAATATATAAGGTGACAAACCATGGTAAACAGTTGTAATTATTTTAATTAAACATTTGAACTTCAGGGCCCATATTCACAAATCTTCTTAGGCATAAAAGTTGCTCCTAGTGATGAAATTCTACGAAAATTCTTAGAATTATGACATTTTCTTAGAATTTCCCCTTAAATTTAGGGCTAAATCTTAGTAAAGATAAAAATGATCCACAAAACATCTTAGACCTAAAACCAGCTCCTAAGGTAAAAATTAAAAGTAGAGAGAAGGACTTTTAAGAGGCTTTAGAATTTCTACAGTATAGCAGAGGACAGAATGGTGGAAAGAAGAAATATTCTCCAAACACTGAACGTAAAGCTAAAAGAAAATACTGTTCTTCTGTCCAATTTGGTTTTCTTGTTGTTTTACTTCCTTCCATCTCTCTTGGATTGTTGGCTACATACCATCCAAAAGTGCAACTTACTGTCCTGCAATCATGTAAAGTGGTAAAAGCTGAGGCATTTTGCTCCTATCAATCTGAAATAAATCACAAGTAATAAAATCATTATGGTAAATAAATGTAAGAACTTAAATAGTAACTACTGCATGGAAATTGGTTGCTTCAAATGTAGACACATTTTCAACATTTGGCTGTTTTAATTAACTTTAAGATATTTAGCCTATAACATAACAACTATGCATAAAGTAGCCTGCATTCATGATTATACAATTTCTTCATATATAAACATTATGATGTCTATTCTATTATCATATATTCTGTTTTCACAAAGAGTACATTTTAAGACAGATTTTTTTATCAACCTATCACAGTCCTTGAATTGCTGCATTTTCCCTAGCAAGGGGTCAACCACACCTCCTCACTAAGATAAAGTGTTTTGTATTTTCCCTATTCAGAGTTACTCCCTAAATCACTTTTAGACTAGGACTCCCAGCTAGGACTTTCTAAGCTAAGATAGGAGCTCTCTGAGAGAATTCTAAGAAGCTTTGTGAATACGGGCCCAGGATTATATCATCTGATTGTTTAGTTAATTTTTGGCCAATCACATCAGGTAGTAAGTTGAATTTTGGCTGAGGTTTTCATTCTTTTAGCTTCCTGGTTCAATAAGCTTCATTTTGATACCAGGTTTCTTACTGGATCATGTTTGGTTGCTGAGATATGGCCAGTAAGATTTTGTTTTTGAGGAGGGCCTCAAAAAAACTGTCAAAATCCTGTCTTTGTTTTATGGGTTAAATTGGGTTATAAATTGGGAACCCTCAGTCTCATTTTCGTTCTACTTAAAAATACAGCAGCATAGTTTTATAGCGAAAAAATGCATATTTTTCTGTCACAACTACAGAAAACAGCTTGAATAATATTAATTAAGGTGCTTAAAATTTTCCAGGCTTTGTTTAGGTCTTAAAAACGTCTTTAGTTCAACTTTAATTAATTGATTAATTGAAAATGTAATAAATTTCACCTACTGCGCTTTATTGCCATAGCACAAAGCTAATATGTGTGACTTAATATCTGACTTGATATGACAAACATGACAATTTTGCCAGTGATTGTACTAAAAGCAGAGTAAAATCAGACATCAGGGCCTCAAATTTTGTGCATGATGTCCTGTGATGGACTGAGACCCCTCTCAGGGTTTAGTCTTGCCTAAGATAATGAATGTTGTCAATACTACATTTAAATATTATAATATGAATATTATAAATTCTGAATCTTGTCCGTGACAAGATTCAGAATTTGTATGCACATAAAAAATTTTTTTTTTGAGTTTGCCACTCAGCTTTATTTTAACTTTGCTGTCATTTTAAAACAATATTTGTGGCATGATATTCAGCGAACAAAGTCAAACTCCAGTCTATTATTCAGTAATCTTTATTATAATTAATAACATGGAGGAACAGAAGAGAGCAAAATTTGATGACAATTTTTAGACCAGAAAAAAAAAACAAGAAAGATTTATTTAGCTCTATGCACCATGCATGTATCATGACAAACATTTGATTTGATGTATAAATCTTGTCATGATCATGGTATAAATTGTGATCAGTAGGTAACTTCATTACCAGTATGAATTATAAGCATATCCTTATGTGCAGTCATTCATACAGATATGATCTATAGCTTCAGAGGCTATCATAAAGTAAACACCACTTTCTTAAAATCGTAGTAGTGTTAAAATAATTTGTGTAAATGTTTAAATAAAGATCTTTAAAAAAAACTTTACACAATAGGCATTTATTGCTGGAAAATACTAATGGCAATAGGATGAATCACTTGACCTGCAGAGGTACCTCAGAAGTGACAGAAATGCTATTTCTGGTTACCGTGTTATTATATAAAATAAGCACTGTAGTATTATTGGACAATATATACAAACCAATGACTAACATGCAATATTTCTGAGACATTACTTGACTACTTACTTAGTTATCATGGCAAGCTTTAAACACTGCAACGCATTTCCACATACATAGTCTTACCAATAGAACCCAAATCTTTACATCTGTTAGTGAAAATCAAAGTCATCGGAGCTGACAAAGCATTTGCACTGATTTTCAAGCTTTACTTTAAGATTTCCTTTGGCAACATAATATACATTAGCAAGTAAGTGTTGTACTGTATATTCAGTGATTAATATGTAGCAATTAACGTTTTGGTAACATTTTACTTTAAGAAACACATTTTTTAGGGGTAATGAAAGTCTTGTTCTTCGTTCAGGAAAGCTGAAATAAGATGCATTAATTTTTTTTTCCACCAAGAATCAGTATCACTAAGACTTCATTCATCAACACACAATAATTGGGGAATATTTTAATGACTAAAACATTATTACTTATTATTTATAAATAATAGGAAACACGTATTAAATGCATGTGCTATGCAATTGAATTAATATCATATTAGGGCAAAATTCTATAACTGTAGCTTCTACTGTATGTGGCAGACAGAAGTGTGACTACAAATTATAAATAATATGCATCTCTTTTTATAGTTTCATATACAGTAGATTGCAATGTTAATAATTTTAAATTAAATTTAAATATTATTTACATAGAACTTTTTAGGTTTTTTTCCCTCATCAGAGATAAGTTAACTGTTGTTTAATATACCATGTACCATATAAAATATATATTGACCTATTTGGCTGAAAAAGTCTCAATCTATCCCAATTTTGGAAAACTTGTTCATTGCTCTTTTTTTTTTCTTCTAATAAGTAATAACTAAAATGTGACATTACAATATAGAGCACATTGTAGTAATAGTAATTTATTCACGTTTTAGAAGCTTCAAAACAAACTGCAGTTTCCTTGATGCTACTTTGAATCAACTACCGCATTGTCACCAATTACAGACTAATGAGAGATGATTTTAGATGATTAATTCATTCATAAGAGATTTAACAAAGCACTTACTGCATATTATCACAAGTAATTATGCATTTATTAGTTGTTTTCAGGTAATTTGGCAATTATGAACTATTACAAGTACATATTGATGAAAAAGGTCTAATTCATAATGAATATACAAGGGTCTAATTTGGATTTTACTGAACTAAGAACAAGATCTTAATTAACTACTAATGTGTTTACCTTAAAATAATGTTTCTTTTTATTTATTTTAAATAAGTACACCTGCATTTTTCCTTTCTGAAAAACAAAAAAACGATACGTTTACAAAAGTGAAAACAAATGAAATTACAGCATTTTATTAAATGCTTTATCCATACTGATCTGTACTGATACTTATTTTATATGTACAGATAAAATAAACATTACACAATGAAAATATAAATTATGTGGTTTATTTTACAAGGGCGTTTATTACATATATAACATTGCTTGTTGCGTATTAGTTGTATGTTTATAATGTGTTAACTAAAGCTAAAGTAATGCTAGTTCTCATACAGTTGGGTTATAATTATTTCTATCAATGGACAAAAAACAAACAAAAAAAAATCAGTATATGGTGATGTCCATAGATTTTAAGTATTAGGCATTAACCTTTGTCCAGATAATTTTGAGCCTGTAAAATGGAGGGACTGTGTGGGAACAAATTACTATAATGCAAACAATGTTTGCAATTAAAGCTGAAAGTCTACATTTAATCACATATTGATTATTTAACTAGAAATCCTGTTGGGGTAATGAGGTAAAAATGACAATATTTGTGTTCGTTTGCAAATACTTATGGACCTAAGTTATACACGTGCTGTAAAGTGCGAGTAAAAGTTTTAATCGGGTCTGATGGATTTAAATCTAAAGGGCCTTCATGATATCTCTGACCATGACAGGACATTACAGTATAATCTTTCATTTGTGTAAGAAGTTTAAAAAAAAAGTTCTAGGAACTTGAGTTGAGCCTTTAAACTTCTTTTTTTGGCATAACAGCTTACTTGATTTACAGTATGCCCCAAAGCCCATACTTTTTCTTCATTCAAGAATTTCAGGGGCTGTGACACATGCATGCGCGCATAAAATCATAAAATCTTGCTCTTCCACAGTTGCCTTTCTCTGGACTCAACAGTACCATATCAAAAATACAATGTACTGTAGTTGCATAATCCCAGAATGAAACACTGAATAAATATAAAACCAGTGGGAATGAGCTGTACTTGACTTTATGTACAGTTGCCCTAGAGGAATAGATTGCTTTTAACATGTTGAGCAATCACGCTCATAGTTGAGGGATGAAAAGTTCTAGATTAGGTTGGGATTAGCCAGTGGGTCCTCGCACGTAGCATCCTGACCCTCTGGTGGAGAAGGTTTACAGCAACGTCATGTTGACAGTGAAAGAGCAAACGTCTTCACTCAGCCCATTAGACTTCGATGATGTTGATGGATGGCACAGACTGATGAAACTGCAGAGCACAGGGGAAATAAGAACAAGAAATGTCACTCAAAGCCAATTTCATTAAACTCACCATCATTTGTGCGCATGTAAGGAAAGGAGTGGTTGCTCTGAGAGACAGATCTGATAGATAGCTATGGAGACGGAACCCTACACCATACTGTGTACACATCAAACACCATACTGTGTATACATCAGTATTGGAGAAGCCTAATAAGGAAGCTATAATTTACATACTAGCCAGCGAGGCATACAAGGCATAAACTTACATACTGGAGTGCAAAAATGTATCAGAGATGGTATTTGGTGCCACTAAGTCTGACATGCTGCTATCGTCTTTCATCACAGGGCTAATTGCATCTCTCTCTCTCTCTCTCTCTCTCTCTCACACACACACACACACATATACACACACACAGATGTAATTAACTACATACATGGACAGGCAGAAAAAGATGGAACTAATGATTAACAAGGGAGGATGCCAAGTGCTTGGCATCCACTGAGAAAATGAGGCCAAAGAAGCAACTGGTAGAAAGATCAAAGGGCTTTATTGTTGGGTTTTGCTCCTCCTGGGTACATGAGCTATTTTAAAAGTAGGTCAGTATCATTGCAGTTTTTATGTTGAAACATTTGCAATGCTAAACCCGTCTTTTTCTGAACATTAATGAGACAGAAATACACTCACTAGGGCTAAAGAATTTTTTTTAATAAATTTTTTTTTTAAATCAATATCATGCAAATCATTGTCTCCAAATTTAACATGCACGATGATGTCAGCCACTTGCTAGCTACTGTATAATTTATTGCTACTGTATGTCTGAAATTAATTTGTGGTCTAACATATGATAATGTTTTCTTCCACATTCTTGTGTTCATTCATCTTTATTGCGTTGTCCTTGCAAAACACTAAATAAATGTGTAAGATTCATCAATCAGGAACACTGACAGGCACTGAAACAACAATTTCTCTCTTCTTCTCTCGAACTCAATAATGAACCCATCACATAAGATTTAACCATTACGTGTTATGACAGTCACTATTCAGGCTATTCAAGTACAACAGTTGAATCCTGAAGACATAAGAGAACTCTTTTTAATGAAAGAATACAGTCGATTGATTTTATGAGAAAATGTGTTTTGAAACATCAATTTCAGTGTTGCCTGAAGCTGAAAAGCTGATTGACCAGAAACACTTACATTGTATGCATTTTTTTTTCTTCTTTTTTTTTGCTTTCATGATATTAAAACAATACTAAAGATGCCCTAAAATGAAGCTTGGACATGATTTGCTGCGGTCACTTTGTTTCCAGACTAATAATTAACAGAGTAAGTCTGTGTTTATTAAGGAATAAAACACAAAACGGCATGCTGTAATGATAAAATTACCCACAGCAGGGTAGTGTTATTGTTTTCCTCTATTAGCACATGACAAATAGATTTTTTTCTCATACTGACACCAATTTGTAAATGATTAAAATGATTAAATACTTAACACTTTATTAGTTACTTTTAATGTTGTAAAATATACTGAGGAAATTTTAGTTGAAGTTTTGTTAAAGCAGTCGCATTTTCCCCAGGCTTCCCTTTTTTTCTGTCTTTGGGTCTGACAAACTTGACGGTGCAGAATCTTCTGTCCTGAAGACTTTGCTCACACTTTAAAACTTACTGACTTTTTTAACTTACAAAATGTTACATTTTATTTTAATCATGAGCCTTAGAGCAGTATCTATCTATACATACACTGAACAAAAATATAAACGCAACACTTATTTTTGCTCCCATTTTTCATGAGCTAAACTCAAAGATCTGTAAC
>JAOVVA010000035.1:2798909-2809989 GCA_028565275.1 Leiocassis micropogon
GATCTTTGAGTTTAGCTCATGAAAAATGGGAGCAAAAATAAAAGTGTTGCGTTTATATTTTTGTTCAGTGTATATTAGCAGGTGATTTATGATAAAGAATTAGAAGGAAACTGTTAATATAAACCTATGATTTGAAATACCAAAATATTTAAAATCATACAAAAATAATATTCAATAACTCAACAGGACTGTGGTATATAGTAACATCATATGTTAAACAGGTATTTCATGCAGAATCTCACACATTAGATAGTTTTTCTATAAATGTTGATAGTAATAATGGTATTCCATTGTGTGTGTTTTAATGCAAGGTTTAGTTTGGTGCTGTATTGTACTACAATCCAAAATGACAGCAGCTCAGATCAATGTGACATCCTTTGCAGAACAGATCATGAGGGTTCCCTCACCTTGCTCCTGAGCAGTCCTCCACTGTGATGCTCTGGCGTGCTCCTCTCAGACAACGGCTTCACCTTCTCTTTGCTGTTACTGTTATCATTGTCCTTGATGATGTCATACTGCCGGCAGAAGAGCGCGATGACCGCTGAAAGCAAAGAGCAATCGACATGCTTCAAGAGCACACAGAGTCTGCGGACAAATCCTTGAAGATCAATAGAAGTCTCTATGAGACATTAGAGACCTCCGAATCACTTGCAATGCAGGTGCATTAGACATGATGACTTGTAGGTATGACCTTAGTGAACTAAGCACAGTGTTTTAAGTCAGAAAAAATTAGCATTTTCATAATGATATTGGTGATTATGAAAAAATCTTTAGGTAACTAATAAAAAATAGCATAAAGCTATAATCTATAAATTTAATATCTTACACAGCATTAGTGCACCCATTAAAAAAGAAGCCAATATAAAATATGTAGGGCACATAGGATCCTACAAGCACCAGTGATAAAACCTGGTATTAAAAAATATTACTTTGATTGCCTTTCTCACATAGTACTGTGGCACAGCAGGTAGTGTCATCACACCACCGCTCCGTGATACTTGGTCTGATGCTGAGTTTGTGTTACTGTCTTTGAGGTCACACATTACCTGCTCCACTGCTTCAGGTGGATTGATGGCTCTAATTTGGCCTTAGGTCTGCGCATGTACATGTGTGTGCGAGCACGCATGGTGATTAGTTTCCCATATAGGGTGCATTCACACTTTACAAATCAATTGTTTCTGGGATAGGCTCTGGATAATGTGCAGTCTTGACCAGGATGGAGCAGTTACTGAAGATGAATGATGTATCCTTCCCCTACCGCCCAGTCTTGACCTGCTTGATCAATAGTAATTCAGATGTGATCTTTACTTTTATGTTTAGGAAAAAGAGATGCAGTCAAGGCACTTAAGATTTAGCATCATAAATTATTCTAGTGAAGAACAGTATCTAGGCCTATCACAGGCCTTTTGAAATAGGGAATTTTGGTTGATCCTTTGTGTCTTCAGGTAAATTTTAATAATTAAATCTATTTTCATGTACAGTCATGTTTAGCACCCCCTTTACTAATTCTACGGTAAGTAAGTAATTAAGTTTTTGTGTGAAAACATAATAAAAATAATCTGATCATAGTGGATCTTAGTATAAAGCAAATACATGTCAATATTTATTTAACAAAAATGAAAACAAAAAGAAAAATCAGGTGGGTAATATTAAGTACCCCTTTACTACTTCCACAGGATTTAAGAGGGCAAGTTGCAGCAAGGTGCTGCTAATCATCACTCACTCATCTTCTATACCGCTTTATCCTGTATTCAGGGTCGCGGGCGCCTGGAGCCTATCCCAGGAGGCTTAGTTCACGAGGCAAGGTACACCCGGGACAGGGTGCCAATCCATCGCAGGGCACACACACATACTGTACTCATTCACACACTACAGGCAATTTTTTGGGAATGCCAATCAACCTAACCTACATGTCTTTGGACTGTGGGAGGAAACCAGAGTACCCGGAGGAAACCCACCAAGCATGCAAACATACAAACTCCATGCACACAGAGACAGGAATCGAGCTTGGCTGGGAATTGAACCCGGACCCTAGAGGTGCAAGGCGACAGTGCTAACCACTACACTACCGTGCCTGCTAATCATTAGCCCTTAAGTAATTGATTAATTACTCAGCAGGTGTGCAGACCCCTATAAAAGCAGAAATTTTGGCAGTTTGCTGGTCTGGAGCATTCAGGAGTGTGTTAATACAATGCCAAGAAGGAAACATATAAGCAGTAGTCTTAGCGAATTCATTGTTGCTCCACATCTATTTAGTTTTAAAACTAATTTTAAAACTATTAAGGATTTAAAACCATTTCCAAAAAAAATTGGAGTTTAAGGTTCTACAATGAGAATGATTATTCACAGGTGGAAAGCATTCAAGACAGTTGTCAATCTTCCTAGGAGTGGATGTTCCAACACATTCACCCCAACCTCAGACCATGCAAAGAAACCTAAAAGCTACATCTCAGACCCTACAAGCCTTATTGAGCATGCTAAAGGTTAAAGTCCATGATAGCACAATTAGAAGAAGACTGAAAAAGACTGTTTTGTTTGGTAGGGTTGCCAGGATTATGCCTGTTCTATCTAAAAAAGAGCATGGAAGTGTAACTGAGGTCCACAAAACACCATCTTAATAAAGGATACGTACAGAATTCTACAATGATACTAATAAGAATTGCATTACAAATTAAATCAACCCCTAGGTATTATGATAACATCCTATCAGGTGATCCCTAGTAATTCACATCCCTACATGTTAAATACTGTATGTTGTTTAAGTTGGAAAGCCTTAGATTTGTCAGAGCCAAACTGGCTTCGGGATACAAAAAAAGGATAATTTATTAGCATTTACTCTATGTCAGATGAGTTCTGTATTTCATATCAGGCAAATCATTACACTAGAAAATTCAGAGTTATAATGTACTTCAATGTAATTCTCATCTTTATTAATACCTGGCGCATTTTAAACCATAGTACTACAGTGGTAACATGGCACATAACTTACTTAACACACAATAAACTATCATTTGAGGGGATTTAAGAGATTTTTTAACCTCATACCTGCCCACATAAGCAGCACCACCACAATGATGATCATCTCTCCTGTTTGCAGGCTTCTAGACTTGTCCAGACCTTCAACAGTTGGATCATCTATGAATACAGAAATAGATGGATTATGTTTAAAAGCTATGATCTTCTAGAGAACAGATGCATAATAATGCCAACTTAATCACAGCATAAGCCATAGCAAAACAATAAACCAGATTTATGACCATAGGAGCAACAACCAACCATAAAAAAAAATAGTAAAAATATTATTTTGTGATTTCACTCGGCCCTTAGTACAGTATGCAGGTTAAGGCTTTTGGTGATAAAATGTCTGCATCAGGTTTAAACATGTTGCGCAGTGATTCACACATTCAGTCACAATCTACCAGAGCATGAATGGAGTGCTTACCTTCTCTTTGTCTAAATCATTAATCCTGTATTAATTAAACTGACTTTAGCATTCTGTCCTCTTCCTCCTATCTTTTAACCTGTATGGAAGTGGTCCAGGGCATCACTTTCACCAACTGATCTTTCTTAGTGGATAAAGATGTAGCTGGCTTATAGGTGCCGGTTGTCATAACCGGAAAGGAAAGAATCGGTGGAAGTTTCGCCTGAGCAATTACTGAGAGAGGTCATTTATCATTTATATCACCTCAGTTTCCAATTACGGGTGAGCAGTGTTGAAACACCCTCGCTCTCTACTGATAAATAGTCAGAATAAGCGACAACCAAGCCATCGCTCTCATCACTCGCCTCGATAAATATTTATCGTGCTGAAAAGGAGATTTCCTGCATGTCTATAGGAACACAGGAATTTCATTAAAGATGCTTAATGCTTTTTAATGCTTTTCTGGTGCAATATGCTTCAATTAGGGGTCGTACCGGCGGTAAGATGGGTTTTAGTTAGCATAGCGATGGCTGCTCTGCCAATTAGTGAGTAACTTTTAGAGTTTAGATAATACCAGAGTTTGCTAGACAACATAATGCAGACTTGCTGTCTTCTGGCACCTAATCAGTGCTAAGCAGCTGTTCATTAGTTCCACTAGACTGAGATTGGTGGAAGGATTCTATCTATGTGGCGCCCTAGAGAGAGAGAGAACAAAAATAAACTAAAAAAAGAACAAACGTACAATAAAACAGAATATAAAGTATGATGCCAACATAAATATATTGCTTTAGAGTCTCAGACTGCAATGTCTATCACAAGGCAAGGCCTGGGGAAAAGGTTTTCTGTTGGAGATGCAACATGTCGAATGTGGAAGCATTTCAAATGGATCAAGGGAGAGGGGATATGTAGTCTAAAATTATGAACACTTGCCAAGAGCAGCAAGCTACTTCGAAAGTGATAACAGTGCATCAGAAATGGGGTTTTGATCAGGATGATCTTTCTTTTTTACGACCCACAGCTTTCAAATTTACTTTGAAGTGATGATATCTAACAACAGCAGTACTGTATCTAATAGGAATCCAGTATAACATGTTTCAACAAAGAAGATATCTAGACTCATGAAATATGAGTAAGTCTATGGGTAGTAATTAAAATATGCATAATACACTGCGTTCTGGAACTCTCAGGTAATCCTGTGTTCTGCATTGAGAAGGAAGCAAAATGTGAAAATAAAAGAGAGAAATAATAAGTAATCTGTTAATATATAATCAAAGTAAATAAAATTTTGATTCCCAGTCCAATTTAAATGCTTATTAGATGAGTAGGTGTTATGTTCTTCAGATCAATGGATTTTAAATAAATATTTAGTCATTAATGTTCTTCCAAAACTGATTATAGGGAAAGTTACTGTAGTTAATTACTGTAGTTAATTTGCCAAGTTATATAAGAAAAAGAGGCCTGGTGTCTGGCTTTAAGAGTCATCCGATCAAGTAGCAATAGTTAGCTAGCAGTAGTTTTACTGCTATAGTGAAACATAGTCAAACAAAAAAATATATTTTTTTATGTAGTCATATTTGTTATTCTTTAAAAACAAATAGCTCTGGGAAGAAAATGTTTATTGTGAATATGTGAACGATGACAAGAGGAGGGTAAACACTTATAGCATTAAAAACAATTGCCATTATTTACACTATACACTATAAGGACAAAAGTATTTGGCCAAACCCGCAATGACATCGTATACAAATATTTTCCAGTTATAGGACAAGATGGAACTGGTCCCTTTATTTTCCAAGAATGATGAAGATGTCATGCCAGGCCACCAACAGACGTTAGGGGCACATCGTCAGTTGTGTTCCAAAGCATCATCGGGTGTTTCGGCATTTTACTCACAATACACCCTCTGCTGAGGCAGGCCCACCCAGGCTGATCGGACCTGGGTGTGTGTCTCTAACATCCTGGGGCTATTGACTACTGCGCTCAGCAGCCTCTGAAGTCTCTTTGATGGTGTGACGCAAAGCTTGGCCATGGATCCCCAGTTCTTTAAAGGGCCCAGTAGTGGATGTAGCAAAAAGGCCATGGTAGCCAACCTCCACTGGGCAACCTCTTTCTCTCATTTACCTTGTCTATTGCGTCTTCCCATGGCACTATCAGCTCTAATGACTTTTTTAATGACGAATAGATTTGGACCATAGTATCAGGTCTGGTCTTAAGGTTAAGGTGACTATTTCTGATGGAATGGACAGCTGATGGCCAAAATCTGCCCTCATTTCCCAGTCTCGTGCTCCTTCCAAAAATCCAACCCTGGTCAGTGAAGGGGATATGGAGTTGGTCCCCCTTTTGCAGCCATAACTGTTTCCACTCTTCTTGGAAGGCTCCTCACAAGATTTTGGAGTGTTTCTGTAGGAATTTGTGCACATTCATTCTGTAGAGCATTTACGAGGCCAGGCACTGATGTTGGACAAAAAGGCCTGACTCGCAATCTCTGTTCCAGTTCATTCCAAAGGTGCTCAATGGGGTTGAGGTCAGGGGCTCTGTGTGGGCCAGTCAAGTTTTTCCACACTGAACGCATCAAATCATGTCTTTATAATAGCATAGCATTGTCCAAGATGTCTTGGTATGCTGAAGCATTAAGACTGTGACTCAGGATAAGAGACCTGATTGAAACACCTGAATTTAATAATTAACAGGTTTGGCCACATGCTTTTGTCCATATACTGTAGCATACTTACAGCATAGCAAAATGATTTCAGTTAGGAAGCAGGGGTCAGAACACAGGATCAGCCAGGATACAGTGCCCATGGAGCAAACAACGTTAGGGTCCTGCTTAGGGGATCAATAATGGCAGCTTGATGGCCCCTGACCTTCTGACCAGAGCCACCACTGCCCACTATTCTTTAGGTTGTGTGTCGATGTTTGTCTACGTCGAATCAGAATAATTTCTTCCAGATGCACAAACCTTCCAGAAATGCTGATTTTCTTCATACCCATGTACTTATTTGACGCATGCCACTCATCTGTTAATGACTATGTGCGTACAGAGCTTCACTGATTTGCATTTTATGGCGCTCCAAAAAATTCACAAAAGCACAAAACTCACACTGCTGAAAAATAAACAGGGAACATTTAACAGGAGAGGAACCCTTTTGAAAGGTTTTTAAAGGCTGAAATGTGGAACTAAATGACCAAAAGTAAGGTGGAAATAAACTGGTTGGCGCTGAAACAGAAACTAAACTACACACACTCTACATCACACAAAGAATTTATAAATATATACAGTTGTGCTCATAAGTTTACATAGTTTGGGAGAATTTCAAAGATGTGTACAGTACTATGTGTCAAAGGAACATGAGTGAGAAAGAAAATTTTTTACTTATAGGACTCAAGTTCATATGTAACACACCGGCACAATCATCCAACAAAACAAAGGTTTGCATACCTTTAATTCTTAATATCGTATATTGGACCCTTTAGAATCAATTATGTCATACAGTCATATATTCTAATAATAGTGCATGAGGTCCTTAATTCTCTCAGGTGGTATACCTATATACAGTAAATGCCTCCAGTTCTTGTAAATCTTTTGATTGCCTTGCATGACCTGCGTTTTTGAGATCTCCCCAAAGTGTCTCAATGATATTGAGCTTAGGAGACTGTGATAGTCACTCCAGAACCTTCACCCTTTTCTGCTATAGCCATTGGAGGGTCAACCTAGCCTTGTGTTTTGGATCATTGTCATGTTGGAACATCCAAAAGCATCCCAAGCGCAGCTTTCGTGCTGTAGAATGCTAATTGTGTGCCAGTATTTTCTGGTAACATGCTGCATTTCTACTTGCCATCAATTTTTACTTCCCTGTTCCATTGGAGCTCACACAGCTCTAAAACATAAGAGATCCACCACCATGCTTCACAGTGGGGATGGTGTACTTTTCACCATAAGTGTAGCGTAATGGTGAAAATTGAATAAAGTTCAACTACAATACCTCATAATGTAGGTCCACTAGCAGTTCATTTGTCTTCTACTGTACATGGTGCAGTATCCAGCCAGTGCATCACCTCATGAGCTGAGAAACTCGATGACTATTAATGCACAGACACTAATTACAATTACAGAGAGTCACAGGTATAGAAACCTCCCTTTAATAGCCATTTAAACCTGTATGTGTCAACCTGTGTGTTTACAATGTGGCCAAACATTCAAAGATATGTAAACTTTAGATCAGGGGTGTTGGGGTGATTTCAGATATCATTAGGTTTTAAAAAGAAGTAAAATAACTATGTGATGATTAATGACTTCATGTGATAAGTCATTATATCCTTGAATAAGAAAAAATTATCTTTTGCATAGTCATATTTTCCAATACTTTCATATTTTCTTTTATGGTATGCAAACTTTTGAGCACAGGTTAATATGCCATTCAACATGGAACCGATTAACATAAGTCACGGCAAAATGTCTTCCTTTTTTCTCACTTTATTCATTTATGTTGCCTGTTTTTTCTTTCTGTCCTTTCTTTCAGGATACACACACCCAAACAAATCAATCAAAATTAAGATCCAATATTATACACTGAATGAACATCGACTTCAGGAACATCAACAGATCTCGGTTTTCTCCATGGATATTACCTGGCTAGCTTCATTACAAGTTTGACTTTGGATAATATATTTGAAATTTGCTCCCTACTTGTCTACAGTGAAAGTATATATAGAAAAAGAATGGTTCAAAGAAAATGATTAAGATTACTACCTGTTCAGTAGAAAAAATATAATTTATAATTAAATGCAACTACTTAAAGAAATGTCCCTGTTCTTCTTTTGTTATTTTCCTACTGTGTGACTAACTTGTCAGAATTTTTCTTCCTTCAAAGCTCTCTCTCTCTCTCTCTCTCTCTCTCTCTCACACACACACACACACACACAGACAGACAGTACACACATATTGAAAATGCAGCCAGCTGTATGGAGCAATCAAGATCAATTCATTAACGCAGTGAAGTGTCGAATAACTTGAAATGAAATTTCATTGCGATGAATGTCAGAAAGTTGATCAGAAACTGCTGCAGAAGGAGACAGGCTCCTGCAGTCATGCATAATGGATCCATCAATAATTAAACAAGGAGAAGAGGACAGAGAGGCCTATGAGCTCAAGACAATTCTCTCGCAGTTTTGCGCCCAATTTTCGTTTATATGCATTTTTAACAGTGATTATGTAAATAAATGATGTTATTATATAGTATAATTCATGAATTGTTAGGATATGCAATTTTTGTTGAACTCAGTTTAGTAGGTCAGTACCGTCATCAGCGTCTAACAAATGTGTTTCTTCTTTCTGTTCTGTGCTCAGATCGTGTTGTGTAACTTACTTGGACATGATACTCAATCAGGCTTTGTAATTACTTTTGCATCGTTTTATTTTATTGAGATAATTTCAAATTGCCATTGACTAAGCGGAGCAGTTTTAGACTGAATTTATGCAATGATTGATAGAGAGCCCTTAATTCAGGTAAGACGGGCTTGGTAACTAGCTGATAAGTTGAATCAATTGAGCTGAAGCAGGAAGAAGATAATGAGATCCCCATTACTAGTTGTAAACCAGATGTCTCGCAGGACTGCATACAGAAATACTGTATAAACACATCCGAAATGTGAAGCATCTTGCTATGGACTCTTCTTTGTGTCTATGGGGAGGTTATATATTATATTCAAAAGAAAAACAAATCTAAGGGCATCGGCGTTATTACCTTGGTTTGAGCTGTTGGAAGGGAAGCGGTCTGACTTCTTGAGGGTTTTGAAGTGGACGCGCTTGCTTGCCTGGCTTTCTCCATACAAGCCGATAGACTGGACCTGGACAATGTAGTCTGTCTCCTCCTCCAGATCCCAAAGCACACAGGCCCTGCTGGTGGTGTTTACCTCCCGGATAAACCGCTGCATGTGGCCATCCTGTTTCTGAAACCACAGCAAAGTAAACATGGCAGGCTTTTACCTTCATAGCCCTTTCTTTGTTCTGCTTTATCATAATTGCGTCGCTCACTATCTGTCATCTCGAGCTGGTGTCATCACTGTCCGGTGTCGTCGCACGCACGTTTCTTCTATCTGCAACTCCTCCTAAACCATTCATGAGAATTTGACCAAACATTCACAGAACCTTTATTAGGATCACAGATGTGCACTAGCTATTTAAAAAAAGATCACTCTTTCCCTGTACAGTATTTAAAAAAAATACAGATATTTAATTGGCAGGCTGCATGTGTCTTCCTTGGAAGGAATTATGGTAAACTACACTGCTCTGAAAAAAAAAACCACTGGAAAAAGGTCATGTGGTCTGAAGAGTCCAGATTGACCCTATTCCAGAGTGATGGGTTCATCAGGGTGAAATGGGAAGTGCGTGAATTGATGCTTCATGCTTAGTGGCTTCTGTACAGCCTCTTGAGGCAGTGTTATGATCTGGCGTTGTTTCAGTTGGGCAGGTCTAGTCTCGGCAACGTTATGGAGCAATAAAATGAAGATCCCAAATGTACAGAATGACTAGGTCATCACATCTACTGTATGGACCTTTTTTTCCCTTCCTGATGGGACAGGCATATTCCAGGACTCAAATCATGAAAAAGTTATTCAGGGAACACAACGAATCATTTGCACACAGAACCTAGTTACAGTACCACACTGTGCACCGTCATCAAAGCTAAAGATGGTCAGTGAAATCTGGGAGTGTGCAACTTTTTTTTTTTGGCCAGGCAGTGTATTATAATAAGCTTAATTTACAGCTAAGCATAAATGCCATTAGAAAAGCACCCATTAAAAGCCACTCTAGCTTTATGGATTCTGTGTTCTGTCCACTTTTATTAAAAAAAAAAAAAAAAGGAAAAAAGAAAAGTAAAGTGGGGAGCTACTTCAACAACAACAAATATTCAGCTTAATGCATGTCTAGACACTCAGAAATATGCTGGAGAAACTAACAATGACATTAGGGCTTTGTTAGTTAAGTGGTGCATTAACTAAATTCTTTACAGAATTATGAGTACAGTAGCGAGTCCCAACGCTCAGTGAATGAGGGCAAGGAACATCAAATCGTGCTCTTGGCACTGAGTGGACTGATGGAAGCACTTCATTAATGAAAAATGGTATGCAAAATGTTTTGCAATTTGCAAAGCAATTACGAGAGTAGGAGGCAGATGGGTTATATACTGTAACATGACAAGCTGCAATGTACACTAGGTTAGGGGTGATGCAGAATACATTTGCTGCTTAGACCAAAAAAAGAAAAAGAGCACTTTCGTAGATAAAGCATGCAGGTGTGTAATCACAAGGTGGTCTTTAAAAAGAGGCAGACCAGTTTATACTGATCGTACATGTTTCAAATGAAACATTTAACCAATAGACAGAATTACTCAAAATAAAAAAAGCAATGTCAAGTTCGGGGGGTTGCAAGCACATGTTGATAAAAGCACAGCCAGTTTGTATCTAAACAGGGATGTGGAAAGTTATACTGTAAGAATCAAACGTTAGGTTGTAGACGGATGGACAGGTGCTTCAATATACACTACCGTTCAAAAGTTTTAGAACACTTTCTAACTCCATAATCGTTCCTGATTTTTATTTCTTTCTACATTGTAAAGGAATGCTGAAGGCGTCCAAAAAATGCATTCATCTCCTTTG
>JAOVVA010000035.1:2810089-2822896 GCA_028565275.1 Leiocassis micropogon
TTACAGGCCTCTCTCATCTTCTTAAGTGGGAGAACTTGCACAATTGGTGGCTGACTAAATACTTTTTTGCCCCACTGCATGACAGTAAAAAACTACCTTTACTTCTCTATATAATCCCCTGCTACAATTCCAGTGTTTCACCAGTGCTTGTGTACCATCATGGCAGAAAATAGCCCAGAACGCCAGAGCCAAAATAGGACTGCCTGATTCACATTTGAAACCCTGGCCTCCCAGGAACTCCTCTAATGGCCCAAACACGTGGAAATTGCTTGGATTGAGGTCAGGAGTGTGCAGAGGATGTGGCAATAACTCCCACGAGTTCCTTAATGTTCAAGTGGTGTTTGTGAATGATTGTGTTTGCAGTTTTAGTGTTTACAAGTTGGCAACAAGTTATGCATCAATTTTCATGGATTACAGTAGGTGTTCCACTTGCTCAGTGGGCTTGGAGCCACTTTGGCCAGGATTGTTATTCGGAGATGTACAGCCTTTTTGAAAGTGTTTTAAAATAGTTGGGGTTTACATTAGCTTTTAGTGTATTATGGTATATTTAACCACATTAACAAGACTGGTAGCAATAAGGCTTTCAGGTGTCTGGGTGAGCTAGCACATTTTAGCCATTAAGTTTAGCCATGACAGTGTGGAAAAACAAAAACTCCATTAGTGATTGAAGACCACTTAAATAAATTAAAAAAAAAAGAATGATCTGCTTTGAAGCTCACTTAACACAATATCAATAAAACATCACTGGGATTCTGCCTAGAGCAGGATAGGAGTTTGTTTATCAGTGTTTTTTTTTAACACCTCATACTTTAGCTCCAGTGTCCCCAGTCTGATCCGGAGCTGAGTTTAATGTACATGTGAAGTTTTGCATTTGGGGTTTTCAAGATTTTCCCACCTCTTGCCAAGTGTTCTCAGATCCACCACTCAACTAACCATCGTAAAGTGGTTACTGAAAGTAGATAAATTAATACTTCAAACTTTAAAATGTGTGTGGTTATGTGTGCACACTCACTGGCCACTTTATTAGGAACACCAGGACATGTGCTCATTCATGCAATTTTTCAATCATGTGGCAGCAGCACAGTGTTTAAAATCATGTTGATACAGGTTCAGTGAAGCTTCACATCAAACATCAGAACGAGAAAAAAATGTGATGCCTGTGATTTTACCGTGTTATTTTTGGGGTTAGAAGGGCTAGTTAAAAAATTTCAGAAACTGCTGATTGTCAAGCAGTTTTACACACAACAGTCCTCAGAGTTTACACAGATTAATGAAAAAAAAACAAAAACAGAATGTGGCAGTTCTGTGGGTGTAAATGCTTTGTTGATGAGAGAGGCCAGACTACTCTGAGCTGACAGGAAGTCTATAAGTAACTCAAATTAACACACTTGACAAGAAACAGAAAATTATCTCAGAAAGCACGACATGTTGAAACTGTCCTGTGTTAAAAGGTTTGACTAAGGGATCTTTTATCGCTTGACTTGGGTATCTAACCAAATATGAATACTGTATTCAGACTAAAAAGTTAGTACTTTTGAATGTTGTCTGAAGGTTCTACCATAGTCGTAAAAAAGAAATAAATGCAATAATAATCACGCTTGGCCTCCATGGTCCCTAGTTGGACTACAAAGGTTCTTAGATTAATGTATAATGTGTATATATATATATATATATATATATATATATATATATATGGCCCTATTGTATGTGTGTGTGTGTGTGGTTTAGGCCTTGGGTTTAAATCTGAATAAAGTAAAAGTACTATTAGATTGTGAAAATTGAGTCTTGCAAAATGGCGTGCACACACACACATACAGTACACTTCTGGATAAAAGCGCTATTTTGTAGTCTGATTGTTCTTTGTGCACCACCATGTTTTTTTCGTTTGCTAAGCCATTCATTAATATTTTTGCATAGTAATGTCGTGAATTTGGTTCTTGGAGCAGAGATACTGGAAGCAGGTGGATTGAATGAATGAATTTGTGCGCTTTGTGCTCTAATTGAGAAATGCAGTGTTACACCTGAACTCACTGCCCAGGCCAGTAAGAAGGCCAGGCCACTGGGAAATCTCCCAGTCACCAATCTGGACCTGCAATCAGTTACACTACTTTGGGGAAATAATGAAAAGGTTAGCTGATTGTTTTTGTTGAGCACTGTTGTACCATCAGAATATAGGATTTCTAAGCCTTTCCCAATGTTTTTCTGTCCAGCTTTGATGAGCCTGTTCCCAACATTATGTCAGATTCTGGTTGTTGGCTCATGTTGGCTAACAGGAGTGATACTGACAGGAGTGATAGTGATAGTAATAGTGATAGAATGATGTGTTCTGCTGTTGTTGACCATCTCTCTCAAGTTTTGATGTATTATGTGTAATGGGATGGATCTTTGTTCATCAAAGTATTAAATAGTGCTTATTTAACTTAACATATCCTTCCTGACAAAGGGATTCATTCTTCAAATTCAGGCCCCTTTTTTAAATTAGATGTTACAGGCTCTGATTAACTATAACTCAATGGATTTTTTTTTTTGCACATTTCTGAGTAACTGCAGTTGTAATTGACAGCAATATGATGTGAGCTTTGCTATACTTAAATAGTTGCTTTGTGTTATATATTATACTGTATCTGCTGTTTGATTGTACTATACAGTAGGTCTTTCCACCTTCAGTCTTGTCTACAGTAAGTAAACACATGCTTTGCTGGGTTGAGATCAGAAGACTGACTTGGCCGGTAAATAATATCCCATTTATTTCTCTTGGGTAGCAGTCACTGTAGATTTTGGATCATTATGCATCTGCAATATGAAGCGGTGTTCTTGCAGGATTTTATTGAATCTGATTTTACTGAATCTGAGCAGAGCGTATAGGCCTATACACTTTTGAATTAATCGTTTTATCAGCAGTCAGGTCATCACTAAACACTTAGTGACCTGATTCGACTGGAACACATGCTTATGCCATATCACTGCATCCACCATGTTTGACAGATGATGTGGTTTGCTTTGGTTCATGAGCTTTTCAATTTTTCCCCATTCTTTTTTCTTTGGTTTCTTAGAAAAGAAGGAATTAACTGGCAAAAGCCACTTTCAATGTTTTTGCTATTTCTCTGATTTTGTTATTTTAGCCTAACGACATACTGTACAGTAAAAACCTCTTTGTAGCTCATGTTGAGATTCTGGATGAACAACTACCAAATGCAAATGTAACACTCAGAACCTCCTTCAGACCTTTTATCTGCTTGATTACTCATGGAATAACAACGGAACAGGCCACACCTGGCCATGTAACTGCTTGTCAGCCATTTATTTAAAATATGAACCCCAAAATGTGTGCATACGCATGAAAATGGCTGTAATGCATGAATAGTTAATGCCACACATTTGTTAAATGCCTTAAAGTTAAACCTGAAATTCTTGACCTCACTCATATGTGGTGGTTTACAGGGGCCAAAAATGCTAAAAAAATAAAATAAAATAATAAATAAAAAAAAAACCTTATTGTTCCAAAATTTATGGACCTAAATATGTGGGTGCATATAGATATATTTGTCTATATAATCCTCTGCTACAATAATGAAGTGACCCAGTCATGCTTGAATACCATCATGGTAGATTTTTTTCTCAGTACACTAGAGACATGACTGCCTGATTCACGTCTGAAATTCTGGCCTCCCTGAAACTCTTTTAATGTCTCAAACATGTGGAGATGGCTTGGGTTGAGGTCAGGACTGTACAGGAATATGGCTATCACTCCCAGCCGAGTTCCCATAATGTGCAAGCGGTGTTCATGAATTATTGTGTGTGCAGTTCCCACAGACAAATGTGTTTCTTCTGCAAATTGGCGACAAGTTATCTTTCAATTTTCAAGGATTACATGTTATTTCAGGCGACAGAAATATAAACACGTGCTGTATGTAGTGGAGTTTTAATAGATTTCTTTCTCCTATAAACTTCTAGCAATACACTAGTAAAATGTAAGGTTGGATAGAAACGCCTCAAGGTTGGTGCATTAGTCTTAATATTGTTCATGCTGCTTGGGTATGTGTTGTGCAAACGCTAAATGATACTATTTGGCTTCTTGTCAATATTTTGGTATGTTAGCTTTAAAGGCATTTCAGAATCATTAAATTTAAGTACTAGCTCTTTTATAATTTTCATATTACCATTGTTTATCATTTTTATATTTCAGTAGGCATTTAGGTTTAACAACTGTACTGCTCTTTAACTGTTTATTGGTCTCATCTTATTTGCTGCTTTATGGACATATTGATCTATTCTTACATCATGACTCACCAACATTTGTAGGAGCAGTGTGTCAGCTCAAGTACAGTAAGTGTACTGGTGCATTAAGTGTACTGGTAATTTATATGACTCACTAAAGCAAACACAATTCAATTCATAAGTGATTCATTGCATAACGCTTTTAACAATGGACTCAGCAACAATGCAGCTTTACAGGAAGAAAAATTCTGAATAAAAAAAAAAAAGTTTGTTCCTAATGAGCAAGCCGGAGGCAAAAGTGGTATAGTGGTATATCTGATATGACATGACGAAGGAATCCTAACAGGAAGCAGACTCGTAGTTGAGTGTTCCCAGATAGTATAGCCATAAATATATTCCTTTTAGATTGTTTACTAAGCATAGAAAATGTGTGTTACGGTTACCAACTGGGTACAAAACTGTTTGTGGCCATTTCAATCCTTAAACTAGGATTTTTGTCCTGATTATTGTCATAAACCATCATAGTAAAATTACTTGTATTAAATACAATCCAAGCCATCTTTGTGGTTATTAAGCGGAACCATCCTCACATAACAATTCACAATTACCTTAGGTTTCTGATTTGACATCACTTTTGCAGTTGTCCATAGCAATCTTTTTCTTGTTTAGTCAAAAATCATATTCTAATAGATATCCTAATTCTAATTATTAACTCAATGTTTAAATACAAAAAATACAACAATTTAAATACAACAGGAGTTTGATTCCCGGCCTGGTTCGATTCCTACTATTAAAGAGAATAAATGCATATTATGTCTGACATTTGAGGAAATCTGAAACATCCTCTTTTGATTCTACTAGCACTCAGGTACCTACAGTATACTTGTGCCAAGTCTAACTGACTGAAGTTTCTAAAGCCCAGAAAATTGTTTAAGAACTTCAAGTCTCTGCAGCACGCTGAGGTTACATCCATCCATCCTTGTCAATACTACGTCCCCTGTTGCGGGCAGCAGGGAACTCACGGCACAAGGCAGGGTTCTCCCAGGATAGGGAGCCAACCCATAAGCGCACACATTCACATACACACTGGTCTGGAAACCAACGTACACCACATACATTATCTGGACTGTGGGAGGAAACAGGCATACAGGAGGAAACCCACACGCAAACCTTATTGACACAGACCAGTAGCCCGAGTCAAACCCCCAAGCATGGACATGCAAGGTAATAGTGTAACCACTAAGCCACCATGCTGCCTCTTATGCATTGTTTCTCTACCGATGTAAACACAGACAGCCTTTAGTTGTTCTAATTTCTACTGCTTGATTACTGACAACATTGTTTTTTTAACTTGATTTCTTATCAGACATAAGAGCTAAACTTGCATAAAATGTTGATATACTTTAGTAAGTCAGCTTATCATTGATGTTCTACTGTTAAAAATATAAGAATTTATATATAATAAAATTGTAAAGTTGGCATGTCTGTACATTAAATATATATGTGAAAAAATTATTTTGGGGGGAAGTAAGATGTGTAATAGTACCCGTCAAGATGGCTTTTGGAAATTTTGTCTGTTTGTCTGTTTGTTTGTGCACGCATCACGTAAAAACTACTAAACGAATTTTAATAGGGTTTTTACAAGTGTATTTGGCCGAGCTTGAAAAAAGTCATTTGTTCATCTCAAAAGTCAACAGATGGCGCTTTTTTTTTTTTGGCAATTTTTTTATACACGCTTATGAGTGTGCAATCGAAGTCTACTTAATAAACCCGATCTCATGCCTTCATTCCGTGCACTTGATGGTAACAGATAAAAATTTTAGTTAATTCCAAAATTCAACAAATGGTGTTTTACATTTTTTTAAACCTGCTTATGAGTGTGCAAATTAAATTCCATGCAAACAAAATCTAGTAACAAATCATTTTTGTTATGTGGTGTGGAGAGCCGCACCATGAGATGTAATAGTATTTATAAGAGCCCTGATGCAGGGCTTCAGATGGTGTTTTGTGAGAGTGCTTATGATACGCACGGAAAGACCCTCCCGTTTCGAGATAGCATTGGATTATTTATTAATGAACTAAAAGGAAACCAAAAGAAAACTGAAAATCCAAAATAAACAGAGCTCCACTGTCTACGCGAGAATGGACGGGGCTCTGGGAACTAAAAATAAGAACTTATGATGCTCTCCGGGCCTATGCCCTTACCAAGGATTTATGAGAGAGTTGTGTTTTTTCTTTTAAACTTTATACCTAACCCACTCGCTCTCTTTCTTTCTCTCTCGCCAGTGACATCTTAATAAGACAGAGGCTGGGTCTTTGTCTCTGTCTCTCGATTTTCTGCGCGCTTGTCTTTTCTTTTCTGTCTTGTCTTGTCTTTTCTTTCTTGTCTTGTCTTGTCTTGTCTTGTCCTTTCTTTCCTTTTTTTTTTCTTTGGCCCTTATACCTTACCGGTGCCTCCTAAATGATCGCAGGAATGCGGAGATACCAGGACCCTTAAATAGACACGCTGCCAGGTGTGGCGTGTCCAGGCTGATTGCCTTGCGTCGGCATTACCTGGCAACCGTGTGTTTATGTGGCCGCACCTCTGCCTGTTCAGAACTCCACTGTGTAGCAGCCTGCGGATCTGCCCGTTCTGCACAGTGCAGAGTATTTGAGACCCACGTCGTTACAATTTTAATTCTCATCTCAGGCTTTTTTTTTCTAGGAAAACTTTGTCACCTTCAACTAATGTCATTTTTCTGACCAAATATTGAATCTACTTATATTCTTTATAATTTTTGCCACTTTTATCTTTTTCCCTGGCCTGTCTGTGACCTAGCCCTTGCCAAATGCCACATAACATACTTAGTGGGAAAATGTTTTTTTTCTAGATCACTTATTAATATATATTGATATAAACATTTATATATTTATTTTACTTGAAGTTTGCTTTTTTTATCCTGATACACTGTGCTCACTTTTGGTGGTTCTATTGGTGGTTCACTTTTGATGGTTGTATTATTGAAATCTCTCAAATTAAAATATTTTTTAAGTTTGTTTTTACACAAGCTGCTTCTTTTTGAAAGAGCCTTCAGTTGCTAATTCACATTTAGTTTTTATCATCCTACCCTACGTTTAAATCGACAGGGCTTTACTAGTATGTTGTTGTTGGTCTTTTAGCTGCTCTCATCAAGGGATCCCCACAGTGAACAATTAAATCCGCACACACAAGTTGGCACAGGTTTTTAAAAAAAATATTTTTTTTTTACTGCTCTTCCTGACGCAAGCCTTCCATTTTATCTGGGCTTGGGGCCGGCACTGCATCCTGTAGTTAGGGCATTTTTTTGGAACTGAACCCAGGCCTTCTGCATGGCAGCTGAGTAACTTACCACTGAGCAGGTGTTTACTAGTATAATACATGTAATAAGGGAAATATGTTGTCAATCAAACATACTGTATAATTAATTGTTTTGGAGTAAAAAAAAAAAAAATAGGCAGAAAGGATTAGATGAAGACTGTCAGCAGTATTCATGTCTTATTTGATGACGGTGTTGTATTATTCATAATAAAAATAGATGGGGGAGATGAAAACACAGATGGAGGAGATATGAGGAGAAAGTGCTTATTATGCCCTGATCTTTCTCACACTGTATCATGGAATTTTTCAGTCAGGCTCACTTTTGAACAAAATTAGTTTAGCTGTCAGAGGCAGTGAAATTTGCATAGATTCTTTCTTATGCTTATGCACATTCTTGCCCACAACAACCAAGTCATGTGATGTATGACCCAGTATTTGCAATACATACAGGCAGCAGTAGCAAGCACAATGTGCCCTAGCGTGACCTGTTTGTGTTCTGCTTAACTCTGATTAGCTAGAAAACTTACCACTGTGGTTTGGTCTAGTTAAGCTGTGGTTGGGTGAGGAGGAGCTGTCAATTCCTTTTAAGTCTCAATAACATCCTTACACTATGTCATAGAGGAAATTTGCCATGACTAGCTCTGTGCTAAAGAGGAATGCATTGTATAGCACAATCCGATCCCAATTTTTGTGTAAACAATCCAAGTGGATGTTATGGCTACTTTAGAGCCTGTCTGTGGTGGGCATTTAACTGCTAAGTCAACTTTAGCAAAGGAGTATCACCTAGGCACTAGACACAGAATCTTACGCTCCTTTGAAGGAACAGTCGTAATTCTTTCACAGAGAGGATGATGACTTACTGTACATAGAATAAAACCTCCAGGGTCTAGGTTCAATTCCCGGATTGGGTTTGTGTGCATGGAGTTTGCTTGTTCTCTCTGTGCTTGGTGGGTCCAAAGACAGGTAGATTAGGATAATTGGTGTTCCCAGATGGCCTGTAGTGTACAAATTCTAACCACTTTGTAGATAAGCGCATGTGTGTATGTGAGTGCCGTGCGATGGAATGGCACCTATCCAGGGTTTACCCAGCCACGTGCCCTAAGGCTCCCCGCGACCCTGCATAAAGCGGTATAGATGATGAGTAAGTGAGAGTAAGTGAAAACAAGGTACAAAAAAATTGCAAATACCAAGCCATCCATGAATTCAGATCAATTTAATATTATTCATATAACAATTTTAACTATGGACATTGTCACAAAATAACCTTACAGACACATAAATATAGATATAGAATCTGGATATACTGTACATCACTTCATGACCTTGTTAGAAAGTCCACATGACTCACATAGCTTTAGGCTGGAGCATGTGACTATTATTCTAGCATATGATGTTTATATAACCTTCAATTGTTATTAATTACCTAATTGTAATCAATTTTAAACATTTTCCCGAGACCTTTGAAATTAATTAATTATTGACAAATTCTAAATGACTAGGTGTCGTGTGGGACTGAGTATTAGATAACCTGGATAAAGCTATCAAAATGGTTAAATACCTACTGTAAATAACAAAAATGTCATAATCAAATAATAATACAAAGCCTGACGAGATAAAGCTCACACTTTTTACATTAATGATGAAGCACGACTCAAACATAGCAGACATGACCAGGAATCTAAACTGTGAACCAGAAAGCTACAAATTTGCATGCTGTCAATATGCCTGGTCCTACATTGAAAAGCTGGAGAGTACGCTTGACCTTCACGCTTACATCACACCATCAAGTACAGGCTGCCCTCTGGTGGTTTCATAAATGAGAGGGAGAAAGAAAAAATCATAATTATTTAAGAATAATCCTGGCTTCCACAGTGAAATTAAGGTTAATTTAGTCTGTGCTGTCCAGGTTTAATTCCTGCCTCAGGGTTTGTGTGCATGGAGTTTTCCATTTCAGTAGTACAAGAACATGCAGAAAGCTCTGTTTATAGCTTGATAAACACATTTTGCATATGTAGCACAGATTAATCCATCCATCCACCCATGTATGAATCTCTGTAGTCCAATAGGGACTGTGGAGGCCAATGATTACCACTGTGTTTATTCCTATTTTTACGGCCGTGCTAGGATCTCCAGTCAACATACATCATTCACACTCGCATTCACACACTATGGGCAATTTTGGAGCGCCAATTAGTCTAGTCAGCATGTCTTTGGACTATGGTTAGTAACCGAAGTATCTAGCAGAAACCCACCAAGCACAGAGAGAACATGTATTTCCTCAATTCCATTATGAATGTATTGTACTGACAATATATATATTTTTAGAAAGCTTTCATAGGGTTGTTTTAGCCATTTATTTTCCAGAAGCACAGGTAATTTTCTGCTCTTATGTTAGTGGTACAGTGCCATGTCACACTCATACATTCTCTTTGGCTGCTTAAATTATTCTTTCTGATCATATGTACAGGATTAATGATAAATATTATATTTATAAACTGGCTAAGGTGTTGATTAGTGTCAGTAAATATACAACTAGTCATTTATTGGGTTTTGATCAACTCTGTCAGATTCCCATTAAGGAATATACAAACACATACAAACATACAACCTGTTGCATCACGTTTTCTTGTTGTAAAATTAGAGTAAATAAAATCATTCGGAAAAATGAGAGGAGTCATGTCATCAGAAAAGTTACTTTTACTTATCGCAACTTTTGATAAAATACATTAAAATACTTTTCTCAAATGTACAGTGCTTGAAACCACATACAGTACAAAGCTGGTATATAAATGTTGCCTGAGTAGGAAGTTGCAGCTTAGTAACACAACCGGTAATAGTCACAGTCATTTCATAATGAACTCTTATCATATGAACAATATCCATCACACATGTATGCAGTTTTAAGCTCAAAGGCCACATTTTTAACTATTCATCTCAAGTTTTTTTTCCAAATGCAGACTAGGGCCAGTGGTTCTGTTTGGAATTCCAGGCACAGCAGCTCTTATCATTGACCGTTGAATATGTTCTCTTGCAGTGGAATGAGAGGAATGCCTACTCATGGCTTCCTGTTTCCGTTAAGCAGGAAACCTTATGGAGCAACTCATGGGAATTGGTGTCATTCTCATGTCTTATCTACAAACATTTCTCAGCCTCTTGGGGGGAAGTCCAAGAGAGAGAGAAGGGAGGAGCGCTTTAGGTGTGTCTTAAACACAAATTTGAGCATGATTAGTGAGTTTTAACCCCAACGTTGCCAAATATTCAATCAAGAATTTACAAAGATAATAATAATAATGATGATAATAATAGCAGAACATTGTTTTAAAATGATGAGAAAACTTAATGTAATAATTAATACAACTGCTACTAATATACACCCTTTAAAGCACTGTATTAGAAACATTGATACTGTGGGCCTCCCTCTGCTCTTAAAACAGCCTTAATCCTACTGTTCATGACAGGAATTCTATTCTTAAGTCCATTAAATCTTAAATCTATAAAGAGTCTTGCAGATTGCTTAGGTGGACTAACTGGCTGTGGGTCTCATGTTCTACCACATTCCTAAGATGTTCTATTGAACTATATCATGTCACTGTGAAGGGCATTAAAAAACACTGAAGTCATTGTTCATAAAAATTCGCTTTGTAATATGGTGTATTTCATGCGGGAAGTAGCCATTAGAAGGGATGTACAGTACATAGTCACAACAATACTCCAACAGGCTGGGGCATTCAAGCAATGATTACAAGGTTTTAATGGGCACAAAGTGTGCCAAGAAAACATTCCCCACACCATCAGACCACCACCAGCCTGGACTATTGGCACAAGACAGGTTGCATTTATGGATTTATTTCAAATTCTGACCCAACCATCTGTGTGTGTGTCAGCATAAGGAAAGATTCATCAGACCAGGCTATATTTTTCCAGTCTTCAACTATCCAATTTTTGCTGACCCTGTGTCTATTGTAGCCTCAGCATTGCACCGCTGCCTCATCCTGGTTGGTGGATTAATTAACTGCATGAATTTGTCTACAGGTACAGGTGTCTCTAAAAATGTGTACATATTTAGTGTACATATAATATCTTGCCAATAGATCATTCAACTTTTTTTCAAAAAAATCTAATATTCTTTATAAATTGCATGTTTTATTGCAAACGTATGGATGGCAACGTTCTATGGCAAATAATCAGAAAATTAGCTGATTGTTCTGTTTTGGCATAAGTGCATGGATAATTCAAAAGCTATTTTACTCGACAGGCCAACTTCAGTTCCATGCTTTTAAATATAATACATTTATGTACAGTAATAAATGCCTGTAAATCTTTCAAACGTCTCATTAAAAAAAGACAGTACAAATATATCAAAATATGCTAAATGTGTACATACTGTATATATAAAAATATATTCAATTTAAACTTCTCTCCTGATCTTTCCTAAATTCTTCAGTGCTGTCCTTGCTGAAGCAGTTCTGCTTTCCTGCAGTGCCACACCTGGCAGATCTTTAAGGAGATAAAGGCAACAGACTGATGTCCACATTAGCCGGTCAGTAATAACAATGACCCAAGCTTTTTCTTCAAAGTGCCACAGTTGATGCCTGACCCCAATGTTGCAGAAAGTGCAAACGTGATGTGTCCAGCATGTGCTTGTAGTACATAAAAAATTCAGATTTGATATGAAATGCATGAGGTCCTGTGAACGAACTTACAAATGTTCTCCAAATACACTCCATGATTTTCCATGTGAATTCAGGGATAAAATATAATTAGTTGAAATACAGCATGTCAAGGATTGATTTCCCTGAACTATTCATAATTACTGTAATTGATTAGGGCATCTGCAGAAAGTGTAATTTTTTTTGGTTTAGCCATTTAATCCGGTAATCCACTTACATCCTGACATCCTTGTTGCTTATCCGTTAGCTTGTTTGAGTAGATTCGCTGACTAAGGCTGCATCTCATACTGGCCCTCAGTGGCAATGTAGAAGTCATTGAGAGTGTCTTGCAGGTACTCAAATGTGGGTCTGTCCTCAGCCTTTTCTCTCCAACATAACATCATTATGTCATAGAGTTCTTCAGGACAGTCATCTGGACATGGCATCCTGTACATCTTGTCCAGGTTACGGATCACCTCTGGATTTGTCATTCCTTGAACAAAACACACACAAATAGTAAAAAAATGTTGTCAGTGGACGGTCTATATACTGTATATATATATATATATATATATATATATATATATATATATATTAAGGCAA
>JAOVVA010000035.1:2837994-2855685 GCA_028565275.1 Leiocassis micropogon
TCTCTCTCTCACACACACACACACACACACACACACACTCTACACACACACACACACACACACACACACACACACACACACACTGTACACACACACACACACACACACACACACACACACACACACACACACTGTGTTTGCTGTCTTCTGCTGGAAAAAATATTTCTATTTTCTTTTGCAGGAATTATTTGCAGGAATATCCACTAGAGGGCAGCAAAGCTCACAAATCATGATATTACATATTAATAGTATCATACAGTAATAGGAAATAATCCCAGCCTTATAGGAAAATCACATTGCAACTCAAATAATGATGCAATGATGCTATTTCTTTACTACCATTCAGTATCCCTTGCATCTTCATCATGATCTTTCTCTTGCAAAATTTTTGTTTTATACAGTATGTTTTGCTTTTTACATTTACTAATATTTAATAACATGTTGTAGATGCTGCCATGTTCTTTGTACAAATACAAAGCTTAGACCATTTGTTACTGTACAAAAACATACATACTGTACTACTAAAACATACACCATATGGCCAAATATTTGTGCTTGTTGACCATTCCAGTCTAAATGTAGTTCCTCTCTGCTGTAATAATAACCTCCACTATTCTGGAAAGGCTTTTGTTTTGATTTTGGAACGTGGCAATGTACAGTATGGCTTTGTGCTCATTCAGCCATAAGAGTGCGAAAAAAAAGCTCAGGCACTGGTGTGAGGTGAGGTGGCCTCGTTCGAGTTTAGTCAGTGTTACAGTTCATTTCGAAGGTGTTCAACCAGGTTGAGATCAGGACCCAATCAGGTGTTCATATATTTTTGGCATGTACAGTACAAGAATGCTTTACGATGAAGTATTTTAACAAAATTCTGACATTATGTTTCTTATGTCTATCACCTTGTCAAATAGGATTCGCTGAAAAACATCTATAACTGTAATTGTATTGTATGGTTGCATGATGTGTTATACCACATGTGGATTTTAACAGATTAAACCAACTTGATTATTTATTTATTTAAGCATATGTAACAAAGAAATGGACAGATTTCTTTAAATGGACTGAAGTCTGTATGTGACTAAATGTGGACACTGAAATGTCTTGTCCCAAGTTCCATGCCAAGCCATCAAAGTTACTCACTGTTGTATATATTTATGATTCTGGGTTTGTGTTATGATATGCTTGCATACAGTACACTGTGTAGGATCTTTATGACTTACAACATTGTCTGTGACCGCTTATAAAGCTGTGATTTACTGAAATATATTTAATTATTTGCTACATTCTAATGGCTGTTAATTTGAAATCCCACTTTGGATTTGAAGTCTTGGGATTTGGAGATGTACAGGTTTTCTAGTAGACAGCAGTGACACTTTTATGCAGGGATTTTGAAAACTGAAATGTGAAGAGTTTGTATTTATTCATAATTTAGAAGCTCAACCTAGAAGCATAACCTTGTTTTCCATGTTTATACATATTGTAATTTCCTAGTCACTCACTCACTTACGAGGTGAAATTGTTATTCTTCATGTTCACACATCTAAGGGATTCCATAGGAAACAGACGGAAGGAAATTACGCATTAAACAATGAGTCTTGATGAATGAATGAATGAATGAATGAATGGTTTCATCCTAAACAAACGTCTTTCCAAACAAATGTATTTTCCTTCAAATCAGGAAGACATCGATCAGATTAATATGAAAACATACATGAACAATATGATATCAAGGAACAATCAAACTTGCTTCCTATGCATTCCTTTTTGTTTCTTATGGGAATCGGTTTTGATTGCATGCTCACAGAACAGAAGAGTGAATTTCTGGCCCAGCTACCATGGGTTTGTGCGAGACCACCTGTGTTTGTGATGTTCAGCAAGAGGTGCCTCTCTGACAGCATCTGTTGCAGGTGTGTGATGGGAGCTTTGTTGAGGGTGTCCTGGTTATTGATGCTTTTTTCCCCCCTCTCTGATTTTCCCAGGGTCTGCGGATGCTGTGTCCCTACAACTCAGGTCCCCAGACGCTGCATCCTGTTCCCCAGTATAACCTGAATAGCACTGGAAAATAAGGAAGAACGAGAAAAGAGGAGAAAGAAAAAGACTCTGCACATATTGTCAAGTATATGCTAACACAGCAAAATTTGTCCCTCTGTTGCTCTATTTCAGTGTGTGTGTGTGTGTGTGTGTGTGTGTGTGTGTGTGTTACATCTATGATAAATTCTGCAAGCCATACTAGCAACCTAAGCAAACTGATTGATATCAACTTTATTAATGAGCCCATTGCTGTTTGTGAATGTTGGACAGGAGGCATAACCTTTCAAAGAACAATAAGGAATAGCCTGGTAAAAGTGAAGTAGCGCTTTCTCATCAACATCACCTTCACATACTCACGCACCTAGTGCAAACTGTGCCAATCTTCCTCCTTCTGAGGACAAAGGCAGAGAAACCCCATTCATAACTGTGCTGGGTGCTTCCTAAATGGAAGAGGGGGAGAAGCTACATAGTGTGAGACCATTTTCACTCTTCCTCTCACCGTGTGGGAAAACTCCTCCGACTGTCTCACACATCAAACCGGACAGGCTCTCACTCATTCATTCTCCCTTTATTATAGGAGACGATGGACAAATCAACTCAGCAATAAACTGCACAATGTGCTCGAGGGGCAGTTGTTTAGCTGTTACTCCGAGGACAACCTCACACATCGCTCTTCCTCTGTGGAACCACTCTTTGTCTACAGCTGATGGCTTGAGGAGACATGGCCTTGGCAATAGACCAACATTATAAAAAACAAAGGTCAGGCCATGCCAGCTTTGACAGTCTAATAGAGCTTGAGTGCACATGGTACTGTTCTGAAGAACGTTAATACCTAGAACACCATGGAGTATGTAGTATTTTTAAAACTACAATAAACTCATAATTCTTTCGATAAAACATCAAAAGGAATAAAGGCCAAGAATGCTGGAGAATCCAGAACACTGAATAACTGCTCTGCACTTGTGACACCCACCTGTGCAATGCATTAAGCTTAAAGCAGGAAATTCTGGCACAGATGCTCATGTGTCAACTCTCCCCGTCAACAAGCTGGCATACTTGTTTGTGTGAAACATCTGGAGGCCTGGGAGTGCGGAGATGCCGGGTGCACATCTGCGCAGCTGGACACTGGCACTGCACTTGAAGGTAAACAGGGAAAATGAGGGAAAGCCCCCTGTGCTATCCACCGGAATAGAGCTCTACGTCTCCCAGCACCGAGGGTGGAAATAGCTCCCCGTCAGCAAGCAGGTGCTTCCTCCTGTGTTTTGTCTTATTTGTCTACAATTCCAGACAGGCCTGGGTAACTGTAGAAACCAGGTTTCAAATCTCAAACACTTAAACCTTAACATCAGACACTTCTTAAAATTTTATTCTAGTAAAGTGTCTGAATATAAAGAACCGTATTCGTGTAGCTTGCAAATATGACTTTATACGACTTGTCTTGAATGTCTTATGAGAATGTTTGCTAAGTGATTAACAGATAACAGGCAAAGGAAGTGGTAATCAAGATTGGCTTTGAATACAGTGTGAGTGGGTTTATGTTGAGATGTTTCTATGTTGCCAGCAAATATTTTGCACCTGTAATTACCCTGGCAGAACTGTTCTTTTTTTGTTTTGATGCTTTTGATGATTCATTTTCACATCATTTTTAGTCTGGTCCATCAACCAAAGCATTCAGTTCATAATTTTCAGCGTTTATATTATAATTTTTCATAATCAATTCATAATTTTCAGCATTTCAGCCTTGTGGTGGCCTGGGAAAACCCTTTACATGCTGAATTTGAATTTTACAAAACTACCGACCATCATTCCACTGAACTGTGTTTCCCTTTTGTATGTTTTTTTTTTTTTTTGATAATCCCTAGACTTTCAATAGGGAGAAACTTTAAACTATTGAAATAATCCATTCTGACTGCATCACAGAACACACATGGTATCTGATTTCAAATTTATCTGATTAAGTTTGGTCCTTTTCCGTCTGGCACACACATATTAAAAAACCGAATCAAAGCATGAAACTCACTGTGAGAGAATTAGAGCTAGCAAGATTTTAGCTAGCAAGATTTTAGACATTGCCAGGCAAAATGTACACATTTACTGTGAAGTTTTTTTTTAACTGGCTCTTAAACCAACATTATTATTTCACTGGAAAATAACTATATTTAAAAAAAATACATTTGATTTGTATAGTATGTTATTGGTTTCTTAAACTTTAGGTTTCTCGGCAGAAAAAATAACTTTTGTTGTTGTTGTCCTCAGTAAGGGTTGTAATGGTACTGTACACATACTGTTTGATTTACATAGTCAACTGTTTTAAAAAACAATCTAGATATAACTAATGCTGGAGATTTTTTTTTTCCATTAATTCACTCACTCATCGTCATTACCGCTTAATCCTGTATTCAGGGTCAAAGGGGGCCTGGAGCCTATCCCAGAAAACTTAGGCCATGAGGCGGGGTATACCCTGGACAGGGTGCCAATCCATTGCAGGCACGCATACACACACTACAGGCAATTTTTGAGAACACTAATTAGCCTTACCTACATGTGGGAGGAAACCGGAGTACCCAGAGGAAGCCCACCAAGGACAGGGAGAACATGCAAACTCCAAGCACACAGAGACAGGAATCGAACCCGGCCCCTGGAGGTGCAAGGCGAGAGTGCTAACCACTACACCACCGTGCTGCCTTCCATTAATTCACTCACTCACTCACTCATTCACACACTATGGGCAATTTGGGAACGTCAATCAACCTTACCTACATGTCTTTGGAATGTGGGAGGAAACCGGAGTACCCGGAGGAAACCCACCAAGCACGCGGAGAACATGCAAACTCCATGCACACAGAGACGGGAATCGAGCCTGGCCGGGAATCGAACCCGGACCCCTAGTAGCAAAATATTGACATATCACTTCAGAGATATTGAATTTGAACAGGTTTAAAACGTCAGTCAAACAAATTTGCAAAAAAGCATTACATCCTAAATGATAATTCACACATCAGAATTGAGCCATATTTGACTTCAGCATGTTCGGCAGACAATGTGGGAAACTGGACGTACCCATGTTTGTGTTTTGTTAGCAATAAGCTACGCAGCTAACTTGAATGAATGATGTATATTTTATTTGTTAAACAACAAGCTCTATAGTCAGTGTTTTAGATTTAACAAATAAATGTCTTTTTTTAGATGTATGTGCAATTTTGTGCATCCCTTATGTGTTTAGGAAATTATGACCAATCATTGTTTTCAAGTGTATATGTTTACAAATGAAATTGTGAAAGGAAATTCACATGAAAATGTACTAAACCAGGACTTCAAAACAGAGATACATACCGAGCCATGATTTTTGTTCTGTTTTTGTTTTGATCCATTGTCTATGTTGCTTATCCTGTGTAGAGTAACTGTAGGGCCTGGGGCCACAAGTTGGGTACACCCTGGACAGCACACATATACACACACAGACACTACAAGCAATTTGGAAACTCCAATCAGTCTACAATGTATCAGCTTCTAAAACTGCTTAATTAATACTTCTTTTGTCTGGAATGTTATTATGCATATTTTCACCAATATCAAATGTGTGCATATAACTAAAAACACATTTTTCGAGGTAAATGGAAAATCAGTGTTCTCCAACTATATACCTGTACTGTCCAGCTGACAATATTGTGTACACCATTAATACTAGATTTCACTGTGAAAGCATTCTCAGTTCTAGGGGGGGGACTGAGCTCTAAAGTGTGAGCTGATCTAGCCCCTTCTTCATATGTGTGGCACCCGGTCGATGGGAGTGACACCAATTATTTATGTCATATCCCCTCCAGAAGAAGTGGATGGGAACTTACAGAAAGAGGACTATCCATCAAAGTGGAGTAGTGGGGCTTTACACCTCTGAGGCATTGAATGAAGTCTCAGAGGAATCTCAGACTCTGTTTTAAATACAGAGATACACACTTACCATGTCTCTGAGACAGAAATTAATGGAACCCACCACAATATACATATCAAGCTTTTATTTAGTTAAATAGACCTCTGCAGCAAGATAAAGAAAGGAAGATAATGATTTGGTGCTAAAGTTAAACTAGGAAAATTCACATGCATACTAATTTTAATTAGATACTTTTGATCTTCGGAAAGTTAGCTGAGAAAAAAATAGGTAAATGATAGAATAAGGAATTTCCCTATTAAATAGTCACCGACTCTATTAAGACAAGCTTGTTCTTGTCCATACAGTGCTGGGGGTCCTGAGTAATTGCAGTTGTCATGTTACTGGATCTTTAGGTTGTGGCCCCATTCAATAAAATGACCAGGCTGTTAAAACAACCAGGTTAGGAAACAAAAAGGAAAATGCAGCTTCAGGTGTCACAAAGGCTGGGAATTGACTCATAACTAGGGGTACTCCAGTTGATGGATGAGGTGGGGCAAATATTTAATAGTTTGCTGATTTTCTCCTTCAATATTTTTGGGAGACATTTTTTATTTTGTCATAAATGTCATGCTATGATCTATTGAAGGTTCAGAAATAAAGTCTCTGCTGGTGGAATAATTACTTCCTTATTTAAAACTGGTGGGGGAGGGGGGAATACAAAGTCAGAAAAAATAGTATGATGAAGAATTTTACTTCTTGCAAGTCATAAGAGATTTACAGGGACATGTGCCGGCAAATCAGTGGCATTAAGTGTTAATCCCTTAATTAGATGATAAATATAGTATGGTTTAGAACTGCTTAAAACGATTTTACAGAGACATCTGTATGGATCTCATGATAAATATACATTAGATCAGAACACAAATCAAAGTACCTTGATTATGAATTAATATGTATGTACACTACTCTTCTAGAGGAGTGATCTCTGTTAATAATAGTTTACAATGATCCGCTCCTATCATAAGAATTATTTTAGGTCATGTAACTCATTCTAATATACAAGAATGAAAAGCAGATTATTTAAGGTCGATATGTGCCATACATTACTATGTATACAGTACTTACTCACTCATTCATCGTCTATTCTGCTTTATTCTGTATACAGGGTCGCGGGGGTTGCCAATTCATTGCAGGGTACACACAAACACATACAGTACAGGCAATTTGGGAATGCAACTCAGCCTAATCTGCAGGTCTTTGGACTGTGGGAGGAAACTGGAGTACCCGGAGGAAACCCACCAAGCACAAGGAGAACATGTAAACTCCATGCACACAGACCCGAGGCAGGCATCAAACCCGGACCCTAGAGGTGCAAGGCGACAGTGCTAACCACTAAGCCACCATGCCATCATACTGTATTATGTATACATTAATTTTCTTAGGAACCACTGTATTCTTTCATGTAATTATAGAATCAGTCTAATATCTGGCAGCAGTGCAATGCATACTTCTTCCGTTCTATTTTTTTATGAAGAAGATACAAAAATACACATGTAAGTTGTACCTAAGGAGCAAGTCTTTGTTCTTTATTGCTTTCACATCACTGTGAGACAAAACACACACAAAAAACGATAACATGAATAATGAAATAAGCCTTAAATGATGTATTAAAGATTAAATTGTGATTGAATATACAATGTGTTGTATAAACAGTGAAATAATTAAACTCAGACAAGGCTGAAGATTATTCATTATAATTCAATATTTTTCTTATTTATTGTTTACTTAAGTTAGAACATGGTTACTGATATTTTCACTTATCATCAATCATGTTACATGCAGTCATGTGTAAAAGTTAAGTGTTGTTAATTGTTAATTCTGTTTAATTCTGGGAAGATTGCCAACTGTCTTGAATGCTCTTCAACTGTGAATAATCTTCAAATTATTCGGAATTGGTTTTATAACCCTTTCCAGATTGATCTGCAGAAACAGTCTGCAGAATGCTCTAAGACCATTGCTTCTGTCTTTCTCTCTTGGCATTGTGTATCCAGAACAGCAAAATGGTAAAAATATATATCTTTTTAGGGGTCTGCACACCTGCTGAAGATCAGTTAATCAAGGGCTGGTGATTAGTACCACCTGGCTGCAATGTACCCTCTTAAAACCTGTGAAAGCAGCAAGGGGGTACTTAGTATTGCTCATATGGTTTTTCTTTCTTTTTTCACTTCATTTTTGTTAAATAAATGATGGCACAGTAAAAAAAAAAAGTTATATGCTGTTGTTCACCTTGAGGTACCAGTACAAAGATCCACTATGATCAGATGGTTTTTATTATGTTTTTACATTTTTACACAAAATAGCTTTTAAACATGACTGTATATATACAGTATATATTGCATGTAGTTTCATGATTTAATATATTGTGTATGAAAATAATTGTATATTATTAATAAATTAATATTATATGATTTTTTTTTACATTTACACATATGATGAAGAGTACACAGTTATTTATTATAAAATTTTATTTTATTTTTTTAAATACTTGGATTGCAAGTAACTTGCTCTGCTAGTGTTTTGCAAGATTTTAATTTTGTAACATAATAAACGAGTGAGATCTTGATATATGAGTAGTACGCATGCGCCGTGTGTGTGTGTGTGTCCTCTGACCGCTGTACACAAGGAACATCCTACAAGAGCTGAAGTTTATGATGCTCTACCCCAGTCATCTAGACATCACAATTTGGCCTTTGTCAAAGTTGCTATTCACTATTCGCTAGATAATGTTATTCACTTCAACTGTCAGTGGCCATTATGTTATGGTTGATCGGTGTCTATGTTACCTTTTGTGCATATTGGGTCTATTTATCTGAGCTTGAAGTGTTAAAAGTGTGTGTGTTTTTTCTGTGAGATAATGAACATTTTTCTGTCTTCTCAGCTAATCAAAAATAATAAATTGCAGTGGAACTACCTGAGAACCTGACTATGAATTTAATCAAGGTATCATTTTCTCTCTCCTCATCTACAATATACTGTAATAACATTCTCTTTTTTTCACACACATTTTCACATTTGTGAAATAATTCCACTTTCTCTTTAGTGTTATTCATCCTCATTTTAAACACTGCCATCCTTGTTGTGTACTTCAGTTTCTGAATCTTCACCATCAGCATCTGCTCCATCTTCAGAACCTGTGTACACTTTCCCAGTAGAAATAAATGATGCAGTTGTACTTTTGTCAGCTTGGCCATCTTCATACTGTAACCATTTTGCAGCCTGCTTAGCAGGAATTGTCATTCCTTGAGCTCTATCTTTTGTTCTAACAACTGATTCAGTCTCATCCTCATCTTCATCGCCGCCTTCATCTGACTCTTCAGTGTTTACTGAATGAGTATTTCCATTATATCTGTTCCTTACAAATGTCTCTATTTCTTGATTGATACTAATCTTCTTTAAATTCTTTGTTTCTATAATTGTTTGTGTATTCTCTGTATCTGCTTTAGCAATGTAACTTGTGTGTGTTTCTCCATTCCTTTTTAAAGCTGTTTCTCTTTTTTCTAAAGTGTCACTGTCATCTGTTTGTTTATACTCATCAGTTGTTTCTTTGGCAGTTTCTTCATTTTGTGTTATTTCATTTTCAGAAAGGTCTTCAACATCTGCCTTTCTCAAATCATCTTCTGTTGTTCCACTGTCAACTGTTTCTTCATCTTTTCCGGGGTTTGCCTCATCTGTCTCCTCATTCTCTTCATTTCCAGTGGTTACTTCATTATTACTTACTTCATCATCGCCTGTCTGCTCATCTGCTATTCCATTATCTTCTTGTGCTTCATGATCTTCTGTTTCGGTTTCAGTTGTCTCTTCAACATCTTCCATGTCGGACACTGGAGGTTTTTTTTCATCGGCTGTTCCATCCTCAGCTGTACTGTCATTTGGTGTGTCTCCATCTTCTGCTTCTTCTGCTGTTCCTTCATTGACTATCTCGCCATCATCTGCTTCATTATCAGCTGTTTCTCCGTCTTCCTCCGTTTGACTGGCATCCATCTCTGTATCTTCTGCAGTTTCATTTGCTCTTCCATCAGCTGTTTTTCCATCATCTGATTGTTCACCTTCAGTTTCCTGCACATTCTCTTTGTTTGATTCATCTCCGACTTCAACTATTCCATTATGAACTATCTCTTCTTCTGTTTCAGTTTCAGCCCTCTTTGTTTCTTCTGCTCTTTCATCATCATCATCATCATCATCGCCTTGATCTTCTTCTTCTTCATTTCCATTTTCTTCTGCACCTTTAGCTGTTTCTTTACCTTCTGACACTACAGGTCCAGGAACTGCTTCATCATCTGATGTTTCATCATCATATGTTTCTTCATTTTCTGCAATCATGGATTTAATTTCATCTTTTGGTTCACTACAAGGTGTTTCTTCAAATTTTGATGTTTCATCATCTGTATCTCTATCTTCTGCTATTTCAGCTTTACTTGTCACAGCATAATCTGCTTCTTCATTGTCAGCAATTCCATCATGAGAAGTCTCTCCATCTTTAACAAATTTGGTTCTAGGCGTTTCTTCATATTTTGCTGTTTCATCATCAGATGCATCTTCTGTTGTTGGAGGCTTACTTGTTTCAGCATCTTCTGCACTTTCACAATCATCATCATCTTTAACTTCACCTCTCTCTTCATTGTCTGCCAGTTGGCCTTCAATAGTGTCTCCATCATCAGTTGTTACGTTTTTATTTATTTCGTTATTTTCTCCAGTCTTGACTTGATTTATTTCTATCCTACCTGATGTATCATTAGAACATTTTTCTTCATATTCTGCTGTTTCATTATCACCAGGTTCTTCATCTGTTGCTGTTTCTGATTTGGTTGTCTTTCTTTTAGCATCTAATTTATCATTGTCTGTTTCTTTTTCTTTTGTTGACTCTTGACTCATTGGATTAGCCCCTTCTACAGACTCGGGCTCAGTTACATCTTCATCTTCTGCAGGATCACTGGTCCTTTCTTCATCAAATAAGTCATCTTCACTTTCCTTGCTTATTATCTTTATAGCTAAATCTTCCTCAACAGACCTATCATCATCTCTTTCTTCGTTATCTGTGCTTTCAGTTTTCTCAGCTTCTATAGTATCCTCTTCTTCTTTTCCATATTCTGGATAAATTGTTCCATCTGAATTTGATTTTGGTTCTTCCTTTTTTGCAGGTGTAGCTATTTCATTCTTAACTACTTCCTGTTTATTTGATTCTGTTTTTGCTGCTGTATCATGTTTTGCTAGCATGTTTGTCCATGTCATTTCAGTTTTAGTGTTTTTGTGCATCTCTTTTCCATCATCAGGTGTTTCTCCTAATTCTTCAAGGTCAGATTTAGAATCTTTTCCTTCTGTAGCCTCATTTCCTTCACTTTTTCTTTCTCCCATGAATTCAATTTTTTCTGATGCTTTATTTTTTCCTGTCTCATTTCCTGTTTCAGCATCTGATTGTTGAACTTCAGTCTCATCTCCCGCTGTTAATTGTCCTTTAGCCTCTTCCTGTTCTCCAACTGCATCAGCCTCAATTGTTATATTTTCTCTTGTAGGTCCAGCTTCTAATGCATGTTTTTCTCTTACAGTTTCAATTTCAAGAAATCTTTTTTCCTCACCTAATTCATCACAAATTTCTTCATCTTCTGTAATTTTAGTTTGAGTTTCAATATCTGTTCGTCCATTATGAACTTCTAAATTTGCTTTACATAGCTCTTGTGTCTCCTCCATCTCCATTCCAAATGTGTGTTTTTCTTCATTTCCATTTTCCTTGTTCTTTTCTTTGCTTTCTGCAGTACCTTTTCTCTTTAAATTGAGGATTCTTCTCAAATCAAAGTCTATCATCATTGGGGCAGAATTTGAGACATTCATAGCTAACACATGTCTTGATGACATGTTCTTATTAATGCAAGCGTCACATGGGCAGTAGTCATTATCATTTCTTTGACCATTTAAATCAGTCATCAGTACCGTTGTGTTATCATCATCAGTTGTTTCTGCTAAATTAGTGATGGACTGACTGAGATTGACTTTTAGACGTCTACGCCTTTGTTCAGTTAAAATACTTGATTCACGTGACAGGGGTTCTTTTGGTGGTCTAGGTTTTCCTGCCTGATCCTGGATTTTTCTGAGTTCATTGTTTATGCTGGCTTGTATTCTTTTATGGACTTCATCTCTTAATTCACATATCATTGCATCAAGTTGCTCATTGTCATTTAAGTTCCAGCGTACCTTAAATTCAGCCATTGAAGTCACATAATGTGTCATAAACTGCCTCTCTATATTATTTAACAGATTCAGAACCCAGACGGGATCAGGATTTTGAGAAACCTTTTCTCTTAACTCAGCCATTTGCTCTGATGCTGGGGTTTCTGAATTTGTGTCTTCCTCATGTTCAGGTAGCTTTTGATTAGCCTTATCTTTATGTCCACAGTTCATGTTTAATATGGATGCTGTATCAGTAGCTTGACTAAAATCTGAGACAGTTGAAAGAGTGTTCCTGTCTTGCATATGGTGGTCTGGCGTCCATCGGACCCGACTTGCAATGTCAGGAGTAGCTGGATCTGTTTTATCTTCTATTTTTGATAGTATCTCAGTCTCTTCAGCATTTGCATTTGTTTGGGATTTTTGAGTCACTACACTCTCATTAACTCTGTGCTTTCCAGAGTCTTGGGGGCCACTGTGAATATCTCCCAATGAGGATGACTTGATATTGATTGCTTCATCATTAGACTTTTGATTGCTAAATTTGCTTTTATGTGTGATTGTCACCCTGTCAGAAGGGTCACAAAGCCAAAGGGACTGAAGCATGTTCATGAGATGATTGTACTTTTCAGCCTTGCCATTTGCATCATTGGGGTCGAAATCCAACAACTGAAGGTTCACTAAGCTCTCTAAAAATCCACTTGCTGATGTGCTAAGTTTTCGGCCATACACATGAGATACTTCTGGTAAACTATTACATCTGTCAAGTTTGGGATTAAGTAATATTCTCATAAGCTGGACAGAAGAAGAACTATCAGAAAAAGTGCTTGGTGGAATGCTTTTCAGAGTTGCAAAATCTTTCGCAGTTTTCTTCATACCACCTAATTTTCTCTCAACATTCTCAATTTCTTCATCTCCTACTTGCTCATTTTGTGCCCTGAACAGAGCAACATCAGCATCTTCCTCACTTCCATTCCCTCGTTCATATTGTGTTATGTTTCCTGGTATCTCCAATAGTTCCTCACAGTTCCCATGGAATTCATCCCCCACATCATAAAAAGCACTATCAATTGGAATTTTCCTCAACCATTCATTCACTACTTCAGTAGGAGAAGAGGTTGGTAGGATTGATGGCACTAACTCAGAAGGGTCATTATCTTCTTTCAGTGCCATAGAACTGTTGCTTTGTCTGCAACTAGAGATACTGGTATGTTCACTATTGTTATCATTGATGTTCCTTTTACAATCTGTAGCAGCCAGGAACCCATTACAGGTTTTACTGCATACATTTAAATCTCTGGTTGTGATCAGTGTCTTTCCATTCTCATTTAAGGGAGGTGAACTATGATTGGAGACATCGTGGGGAATGACAGAATCTTTGGATTTCTGTCTTAAAGGGCCATTATTGGTTAAAACTGCTGTAATGAGGATGTCTGCTGAGCATGGCCTTGAAATCTCCTCCTCTTTGTTCATTTGCATGTTACTTGAAAGATTACTTTTGGATCGCGCACCTACACCGTTATGTTTAGCCTTAGCATTACTCTTTTGTCCATTCACTTCCAATTGTGACAATGTAGTGGACACATTGCTTTTGAGTCTGTCAGTCACTGCAGAAGAATTTTTGCATTTAACTTTAGATGATCCAAAATCTGAATAAGCAGACTTGCTGCTCAAACTCTGACTGGAAGCTTTCTTTGAGTTCTTTTTTGCATATTTATTGTTTGCCACCTCATTGTCTGTTATTGGCTGGGAAGTGTCCTGGTGAGAACATTCAGATTTCTTGGATTTGTCTGGGACAACTGTTCCTGCTGTCAGTGAACTGTTAGCTCTGTCATCTGGTGTTTGCATGCTCTCCTGACATTCATTTTCAATCTTTTTTGATGAAACTTTGCAACACACATTAGATTTTGAGTGTGGAGCTGAATTTACTGAAGCCAAAGACACACTGTTGTCCTCTTCAGCATAATCAACATTATATTCCTCTACAATCCCAATGGATACTGAAGCACTTGCTGGAGTTAAAACTCTTTCAGAATTGTGGTGGACTGACCTGGTATTAGATTTTTTAGACAAAGAACTAGAAGCCCTCTCTTCATTGTCAGCATTATTTGAGTTTTCTGTCATACATGTATTTAAAGCAGCTAAAGCACTATCAGATCTTTCATTCACACTCACAAGTTGTCCACCAGGCAAAGCTGAAATATTGGATTTTACTGATCTAGATGATATGCTGGAATTGGTAGATACATCAACTGGTGCCCTTTCCTTTATCTTTATATCCCAGGTTTCCTCATGTTGTATTTTGCCAACATTTGGAGAATTGTTTGATGCTATAGAAAAGTTTTCATCTTTAGCAGAGGTACTAGATTTATCAGAAATGGTGTTAAGACATATTTTCTCCGTTGGTCTGTTTGATTGTGTGTCTGACCTCTTTGATCTGCCGGATGTGTTAGATTTAGCAGAGACTGTACTAGGACATCTTATTACAAATTCTTCATTATTTGCATTTTGAGATTCTTTAAAACAGTCTACAACAGCACTTTCCTTTGACTTTTTAGATGCTTTTGATTTTCCAGACATGACACTTGGACTTTGCTCTGCAATCTGATTTTCCTCTTCCGCAGGAGATACAGAATTTTTAGATCTTGCTGACGTATTTAAGTTAGGTGAAACTAAAATGGAAGCTCTGTCATGCTTTTCTTCACCTTCTTCCTTAGATTGGTCTATCTTTGAGTTTTTAGATTTTGCAGAAACATTAGATTTTGCCGAAATAGATGTTGGTACTCTTTCCTGAGTTTGGTCTTTGGACTTGTTGGATAGAGAGGAGATTTGAGATTTACAGGACATAGCACTTGCAGCTCTGTCATCTTTGGTTATTTCATGTGTTTTTTCAATTTCCTTAAATAAATCCTCTGTTGTTCCTGTATTATCTACTCTATCAGGTGAAAAGTTAGATCTATCTGAAAGAATAGACTTCCTAGACATGGCACTTGGTGCTCTTTCTTCGTTGTCTTCATTGCCAGTGCCTTGTCTAGGAGCCTCTGATACTATTGACTTTCTAGAACTTTGAGATCTTATAGACAATGAATTTTGTGATCTTCTACCAGTTTGTTTTGGTTCTTCTTCCTCATTTTGGCACAAGGCATCAGAAACTACTGACATCTTAGATTTAACTGAGATACCAGACATAATGCTTGCTGGTCTCTCTTCTGCATGGTCACCTTCTGCTGCTTCTGTAAGCCTGCATTTTCCAGATTTTTTGGAAACATTAGATTTTGAAGATGTTGCACTTAGGGGTCTTTCCTCTTTTTCCCCCATATCTGACATGCCTGACTTGTTTACTTTTGTAGAGATATTTAATTTTGTGGCTATTGTACTTGAAGGCCTCTCTTCTGACTTGTCTTTAAAATCAACATACTTGTCTAGTGCAGCTTCAGAAGTTTCAGCTTTAGATAGTTCTGAATCACTGGTTTCAGAAGGTACAGCACTTGTTAAATATCTATCTTGCAGTTGTTTTGTCATTTCAGCTGTGTCATCATTGTCATCTCTCAGTTTAGATTTTGTTGATCTTACAGAAGAAGCAGATCTGGAAGAAATAATACTTGAGGGTCTTTTTAACTTTTCTTTCTCTGGATCAACTGCAACCTTATTGGCCACTGGTGTAATCTTTGGTGTATTTGACCTTGAAGAGGTACTGGACTTATTAGATTTTGCACTTGGAGCATGGCCCTCTATTTCCTCTTCTGCTACATCACTATCATGTGGGCTGATATCTAAAATGCTTGATGTTTTAGATCTTACAGAAGCATCAGATTCAACAGACATGGCACTTGGTACTCTCAAAATTGACAGTCTATTATCCATGTCTACTGGTGTTCCTTCTGATAAATTTAATGTTCTTGATTGGACCGATATGTTTGTTTTAGTTGATAAATCACTTTTTAGACTTTTAGCTGACTGTACTTTCACAAGTTTTACAGGAGTAGCTTCTGAGATACTAGATTTGATAGATATGATGCTAGGAGATCTGTCTTCTATTTGGTCATTCATTTCACTCAACTCAGAAGTCTCCAGATCTGATATTTGTGATGATCTTGATACTGTTGACATTGCATCAGGCATTACCTCCTCTGTCTGTTCACCCCCGTTAGCTAATAGTTCTAAATCTGATGACAGTTTTGAGATTGTAGAATGTACAGATATTTCACTCTGGGCTCTGGACGGACTTGCTGAAACATTTGAATTAGGTGACATGGCACTTGCTACATTAGCTGGTTCTTCCATTTTATTTTTTGGTATTGGAGACTCAAAAGTATTTGTTTTAGACAAATCGGATCTAGATTTTAAGACATTTTCTGACTGATTGGTTGCCTCTGATTCCTCTCCAGATATGCCAATTTCTCTAGCCCCATCTGTTGATTCTTTATGTTGACGCCTATGTGGTGTAGACAAGGGTGCGTTGTTTTCATCCTGGTCCACATTTTCGTGTGTTTCTTTGACTACAACCTTTCTGAAGGTTTTGGATTTCACTGAAGAACACAAACCTGTGCTTGATGTCCTAGATGATAATGACTGCTTTGGAGACTCCAATGGCAAATATGGGCTCACTATAGCATTTCTGGTTTGTTTGTCATTCTCCTTCTTACTTTGGGATGCTCTGGAATTACTTAAAGATAGATCAGTTTCCTCCTTATCTTCATCCTCTTTAAGGGATGCCAGGATATCTGAAGAATTGGTTTCAACAGACAAAGGCCTTTCATCTTCTATTGAAGCCTGGGTAATCTGGACACTCATCTGATCATTTTGTCCATGCTCTTCATCTGTATAGCCCGCTTTCTTTGCTTTGGCGGAAACTGTACACACTTCACTACGACTACAGCAACGACTAACGGTACAATATTGAATTGTGTTGTCACCCTTGTCCTCCTCCCCAACAGTCTGATGAATGTAGGTTGCCTTTTCTACTACATGCTCAGTGTATTCTTCACATGATGTGGTGTGCACACTCTCTACAGATTCCTTTTTGCATTTTATTTTATGTGATGATCCCCTTAAGCGAGTGGATCCAAAGTGTCTCAGAGTTTCCTGCTCACTAAGGGCTGGATTTTTCCAAATGTCATATTCCTGACATTGAGTGCAGCAGTATTGGCACTGTGGCTCCTTCAAACAATTCTGACAAACTTTGGCAACATAAACATCTTCAGCTTCACTAGCGGATAGTGACTCTGTCTCAGAGTAACTTTCACCATGGCCACAGTGGTGATAGTACACATTGTCTTGTCCCGGAAAGGACACATTAAAAGTGCATGAGGATTTCTTAATCTCAGTAGAGCAGAGCAATGTCTTGTCATTTAGAAGTCGAAACCGAACCTTCATCTCCATTGACATGCTACCATCTTCATTGACAATCACACGCTTCTCTATGTCATCTTCCAGCATATTCTCTCTGGCTTGAGGAAAAGAACCTGTTGGCATTCTTTTCTTGGATTTCTGTCCAAAGTTGACTATAAATTAAAGAAAATGTGACAGTTAATATAGATGTGAAGATTTATGATATTTTAAATATTTCTGTTTAA
>JAOVVA010000035.1:2855785-2867976 GCA_028565275.1 Leiocassis micropogon
ATAATATAATATACATAAATATTAAATAAATGTTTAAAATATAAAAATATACTGTATATAAATCAAATATCCAAAAAATTCTTATGTTTGAGAAATATTGTTTTATTTGTGTTATTGTGTATGTATATGATAAAGCACTGCTGATAATTATAAATTTGTTTCTAACTCTAATAAGGTCTTGGTTAAGAACATACTGTAGCTTGCCGGCAAAACACAACATACTTTGGACTACTTGCTTCACCGGACTGTAGTTTTATTTATTTTACAAAATAAAAAGAAATTTACTGAAACAATCGTTGCTAAAACTATATATTTTGGTATGTGGCATCTGGGTGAATTACATTATTTCGGGAAACATACATATCAGTAAATACTAACTGTATGCTATTCAGTTAACATCAGCTTATGTTTTATATAAAATAGTAGCATGATTCCGACTGCAATACATTTCTGTATCCATGTCCATACAAATGATCCTTTACCTTTTAATTTAGTCAGCAAAGACAGTAGGGGATTTCATTGAATTATGAATGTCCCATGTCCGATTTCTAAACAGAAAATTGTTTAAATCAAAATATTAATTAACATACCATTTTTCTTGTACCCTTGATCCTCACTGCAGGTACTGGACCGTGACTTGAATATGAGATTTGGAAGTTTATCTTCAGAATTTTTCTGGAAACTCTCCAACAAAAGTGGGTGGAATGGTTCACGGCCCACACAAACCAAGATCCCCGGGCCCTGTAAGAGACTCTGAACGCTGTCAACCTGAAACAGAGTACAGCATTTTAGATGTGAAAAAGGGGTAGATTTGCAATCAGGAAAAAGGATACATTCAGAATAACTTAGCGGGGAAAAACATTAAGTTAACCCAGGACCTGGTGAGGAACTACGGCATAGTCGATTACAGCCATACACATTGAATGCTGGCAGGAAGTGCAGACATCTGTGCTACTAATTTCCCCACGCTGTCTCACTAATCACTTAAACAGCAGTTTAATACCAGTAATGATATTTATATATCAGCTTACTTATAAAAATTATTGGCATGACACTCAGATGACGTGATTCTGTTGAATACAGCAGTCATTTTGTTATTTACAGAAACAGACAGACATGGTTACTATATTGTTTCAGTGTTACTATATTGTTTCAGGTATTCATTCACAAAAAAACATACAATCTACGGTATGAAATGTATACAGTTATATGCATGTTTAATATTAGACAGCATTAACATAATGAAGTAATAGCTGAATCTCATTAACTATTTAACTAGTTAATGGGATGATGAAATGAATTATTATTTAATGGTACTACTGTTATTGTTGTTTGAATATTATTAATGGTACCTTGTGTATGCTAATGTTAATATGTACTTAATAATACATTAGTCAACTCACTTATCATTTCACCATGGCGCAAAAGGGTTAATCATTTATTATTAAAAAAATAATATAGAAGGAGTATTTTACTTCATGCCAAATTTGCTTGGTTTGCAATTCTCAAAAACACACCCCACATAATTAATCAAAAGTAGTTAATGGAAAAAACCTTGAAAGATACGATTCTGAGTGCCTCACACTATATGTTTGGAAGCCGTTGACCTCGTTCTGTTGGTTCAAAATAGCTCTGATTTGAGCAAGATTAATAGTTATTCTCAGCATGTTGGAAAATCACTACAGGAGAAGATGCTACCAGAATGCTTCCTACTAGAAAAACCTATCAGAGCAGCATTTGAAAAGATAGTAGTGTAAACATGCAAAATATGACATGATATTCTTGACTCAACGACCATCAAGAATAAAACTCTCAAGAAATGAGAATTACTTGTATATATCTAAAATTATCTTTTGAATTGCATATCTGCAAATAGCATCCTTCTGTATGATCGAGCAGGCAGATTAAACTATAAAGAACTTTAATTCATCAAAGAACTGTAAATAAGAAAATTGTAACTATATAACAGCTTAAAACATAAGTTACACTGTTGAACAGTACTGTGGTGACACACAATATCTCAGGCTATATAATTTGCTGTATATCACTTCATCCTGCAAGACCTTATCTTGTGTTCTCTGAGGTAAACTTTTAACTACTGTCAACAAAGCTGTCTCGGGCCTTTATAAGATTTACTGCTGCACTGCACTTGTGCCATTCCTGCTGGCAGTTTTGTATCAATCAGGCCCCTGTGGAGAGGTGTGTGCTGCTTTACAGCATGTTTTCTCTGGGAAGTACATGCCTTTAGCCAGCAATGCCAAGCAAAAGCCAGAGGTCTGCTGAGTTCAGTCCTGATTAGCAGGAAAAGCCTGGATCAGCTCCAGACATGTTCTACATTACAGACCAAGTGCTTACTTAAAGCAACAGCTCTTCAACTTTGCCCTTGATAACAAGGTGACATTACTTAATGCATCATAGTGATGGTAAGTGCCTTCAGTATTATAAGACAATGCAATGACTTTAAATTGGAATACTACTATTAGAGTTTTCTCTTATTTCACTTTTACTATCAGTTCAAAATGAACCTGAGGTTTCCCACCTGCTACTGTATAGCCACACATGCGATGACACCTCCCTTATAAACCTTAGACCACAATTTCCTTTATCTACCTAAATCATCCCCAGCAGTAGTTATTCCCTACTGTACAATTTATTTATAGCATTGCCCTTTTTGTCCTAGTGTGAGTCATATTATCATTTAACATTAACACAAAGAAACCATCTAGTGCACTTCTTCAATCCAAATAACTTTAGTGCAATTCTATAATTTGTCATTTTTGTGTAAATTAGAGCAAGTTTTTTAAAAAAGGTTACAAGAATTACAGACAGTGAAGAATGTAACTGTAAACTAAACAATAGAACAATTTACAGTTTCACCACAAGAGGCCTCTGTATTTCTGTGGATTGCCAATCCTAGGTACTGTAGATTATTTTCATAAAACAACTGCTTCTAAGAGGACCTATTTGCATTGTCTTCACACAAAAGTACACTATTCATAAATAAATAAAATAAATATGATTCAACAGCAAGACATATCTACTGATTTTCGTCCTACATTTTGCCCAAAATCGTCCTTTTTTTTTTTCAGTCAAGAGAGATTGTTGACCAATTTATGAAGACATACAAAGGGCGTTCAAAGTCAAACCGGGACTTTCTCATGAATGAAGGCATAAAATTTATTGATATTTACAGAAGACTTGAAGCACAATAAACGGAGACTTTCAGCCGCGGTAAAATATTTGAACGATGCTAATGTTTTAAATAAGGCCATCTGTCCATGACAATGCCAACCGAGCTGGCTTGGCGCCTACAGCAGTCATTCTCATGAACATTTAGTAAGTGGAATGACTGGTCCTTGAAAATTGATGAATAACTCGTCGCCAACTTGCGGAAGAGATATCTCTCTCTCACATTACAGGAACTCGTCTGGGAGTTATTGCCACATCCCCCGTACAGTCCTGACTTTGCGCCAAGCAATTTCCACATGTTTGAGATGTTAAAGGAGCTCCTGGGAGGCCAACATTTCAGACATGAAGTAGGCAGGTTAAACATGCAACTGACACATTAAAAAACTTATTTTATAAGTTTATTTATATTTTATTTTTATATCTTGATGGTATCCAAGCACTAGTGAAAAGTACTGGGGTATGTGCATTAGTTTAGCAGGGGATGATATGGAGAAATAAAAGTAGTTTTTTTACTCTCATTGCTGTGTTCTGTTATTCTGCATAATGAAAAAGTCCTGTTTTAACTTGAACTCCCCCCATATATCATGCTAAACTCAGAAAAATAAGGTAAACCCACAACAATAGGATCTTACCTTGCAACCATCCAGTGTGTACAGTTTTCTGATGAGACACTGCATAAGTTCAGATACATCATCCAAAAAGACCCCAAGGCTGTGAACAGGCTTGCAGTGCAGGAGAATAGTTTTTTGGATGGACGGGTTGCTATTCTTCACAAGCAAAATTCTCTTGTAGTGCCTGCGGGTGTCGTATTGGTGGCGGTTGTGGTGGTGATGTGTGATACTATTCACCGGATCCCCCTCTGGTCTCATGGGCCTTCTGGATGTATGCTGGTGGCTTGGCCTTTGGGGTTGGTACCATGAAGCAGAGTGATTTCCTGAGACTGCTGAAGACAAGGGCTTGGCATGCTGGCATTCTAAACTCGGAGAGCATCTACAATTCTCCAGTTGCTCCAAGTGTGTTGAGGGTAGAGAGCTTCTGTGAGCTACTGCAAAGTTATGGCTAGCAGTTAAAGATGGCTTATTCACAACAGCATCAAAACACTGAAATCTCTGCTTGGTGGGTGTCATCGTGCCCAATGGCTAAAGTAAGTTTAAAGTCAAAAGGTAAGAGAGTCACATCAGGTCAGGGCCGGGAAATTTTACTCCGGGGGATTGCTTTCCTCCCATGTCTTTGTAGCCAAGGAGTCCAGATACACCCACTCTGTTCTCTGAAAAGAAAAAACAGTAATCAGGTTAAGTAATTGATGTTTTTAGTGCTATCAGTAATTTTGATTTTAGTGATATGTTATATTAAACTAAATTATTGGGCGCAATTAATAGAGCAGAAAAAGTTAGAGGTAACCCATGTGGACACAGGGGCGACACCATGAAGACAGTAACCCAAGCTCAGGAACAAAACCAGGTATTCTGAACCTGTGACGTAACAGTGTGTCACACTGCACCAGTGTTCCACCTGGGGTAAATCTCTCTAAATTTAAGTACCAAAAAAGTTTACTTAACTTGTACAAAGCATTTTTAAACCTAATGAGATGAAAGATTTGTTCAGAGATTTTGCAAACTGAAAACAAGTTCCTGCTCCTAAACAGATTATCATCTTGTGTTTAGGACAGACTTGAAAAGGTTTACTAATTAATGACTTAACTGATCCAAAAAAAGAAAAAGGATGATAATGATAATAAACAAATCAAACACAACGTATAATAAAATGTGACTTCAAATTTTACAAATTTTAAAGCCATAGCTAACAGATAATAATCAAAGCTAATTACATGAAAGTCTTGCTGTGATGTGATGCATGATTCCTGCACTACAACCAAACAAACCAGAAGTCTTAGAGATGAGAAACTGAAAACGGCATTGGGATTAAAAAACAGATATTTAGCTTTTCTGACTTAATGAGCTTAGCTTCACTTTAAAAATGGAAGAAAAAAAGGATTCATTCATGTAACATGCTGAGGCTGCAGCAAATGCTTTTAAGCTATTAATGTACAAGGACATGTTATATAATTTAATATAATTTCTCAAAACACTAAAATAGTTGGTTTGACTGACCTGGCACATACTGTACCTATCTTGTATTGACTTGTCTTATCTTTTCTTATCTTATTTTTAAAACTACAATAAAATATATAATAGATGAATAAAATAAAATAGATGTTTAAAGATAAAAAAAAAATATCTACATATATACTGCAAAAATGTCATCCACATTTTAAAATACAAATTTTGATTCTTTTATGACTTCTGCATGTTATATTTTCAAACATTTCTTTTCCAGCAACAACATTTTTTTGGCCTGTAAAAAAGACATTTAGGCATCTAGGCAGTTAAATCATTTGTGTGTATTTACACTGATCACCCATAACATTATGACCACCTACCAAATATATTTGTATCATCTATGTACCGTATCATGTATGGTGGCAAAAGGTTCCCCCATAACAGTGACACACTGTGTGTCCTGACACATTTCTGTCACAACCAGCATTAACCTTTTTCTCCATTTGATCTACACTAGTGCATCTATTGGATCAGACTACATGGGCCAGCTTTCACTTTCTATGTGCTTCTGTAAGCCTTGACCACCCATGTCCCGATAGCTTACCGGTTTTCCCGGCTAGACAACTGAGTCAGAGCAATTCTCTTAATATTAATACTTAATATTAGGGTGGTGGTCATAATGTTATGGCTGATCAGTGTGAGTGTGTGCATTTGTGTATGTATATATACGTATATATATATATAACAAAATGAATGTTTAATATTATCTATACAATTTATTCATACTTATTAACTGATTAATAAATCAGTTAACTGGTTAATAAATATAATTATACACCATAATTGTTCATAAAAACATTTTATGTTTTGCATGACATACAATGCATTGTCCATCTATGTTAAAAATATTTCATTGAGAAATATTTTTACTGATGCAAAAATAGAATAAAGAATAAAAAAAATAGAATAAAAAAAATCTTTAGTTATAAAACTTTTGTATAAAAGCAATGTCAAAAGTGCAATTGATGCAATTGTGCTTTTGTAATGAATAAAGAGAAGTCACTTAAACAGTTGCATGTTAATTAAACTTTAAACAAAGACCTCCAGGTTAGTATTGAAGTTTTTACCCAATTTTTCAAAAGATTGCCTTAAATAATTTCTTTTTCCAAAATTGTCAAATACAATTTTACAAACTGTACATTTCCACAAAATTATGAAAAATAAAATACTCACTGTTTCAACAAGCATGGTGTTTCAGTAGGGATAGAAATTTGTGTTGTGAGACTGGTCACAGTGAGCTGCTGCAAACTCCAGGTTTTAAAGTGTTGCTTCACCTTAGGGACTCCCTGCTCTTCAGAGCCTTGAGATACTAAGGATAGAACTAAAAGCCTAGCTAATCACCCTGATGGCATTAAAATCTGCTGAGGCTTTGAACACATGACAAGCTCTGCACCGTTCTGTAACGAAGAGACATGTTTAGTGCAGGTCCTGCTAAACTTACGTAGCACTGCCGGTCTTGAGAATTAATAAGAGCTCCAAAGAATTAAAGATTACATCATATGTCATTACATAACACTGTTCTTTGACTCCATTGATTCTGTAAGTAATAACATGGTGCATGGTTACAGATGTGAATAATTTTACCAATGACAATCTCAGGCTTACATTTTGTCTTTTTGGCACCTTGTTATGAAAAACTCAAATATGGCAGTAAGAACGACAACAGGGAACAACCTAGAAGAGCACAGTAGTGCTTAAAGTAGTGTTTGAAAAACAAATTTCAGCTGTTTTAAATGTTTTACTGTGTTAAAGACAGAGATGGGATAAAATACATAGCATTTATGACAATCTGTTGGTAACTTTCTGCCAATTTCAAAGGGTAAAGAAAAGTGCTTATTCACCAGTAGGACTCACTTCTTCCACAGACACATTTATTGTCCAGCCACTTTTTTTTATATCATAAGGCACACGGCTAAGCAAAATGGGCTAGCAGATTTTTTTAAGGACCACCATCGGAGTCAGAGGAACAGGCAATGACAGACTGACAAAAGAATCTTGAATAAATAGACACCTATTGACCTTTAAGGGAAGATCCCTGGCTAAAAAAGACAGGAAAGTTTTCTAGGTGGAACTCCAGTCTGGAGAAAAGTATTTTCCAAGTGAGTAAAGGATGAGTAAAGAAACTGCAGCTCTCAGCGGGATTGGGTTTTGTTCTGTTTGTCCAGTCTTTCACCTGCTCAGCAAGAGACCTAGTTCTCAGGCCCCACATGTGACACTCGAGCTTAGCCACTGCCGCCTCCATCAGTACTGTACATCAGACCTGATTAGTAAGAAGTTCTTAAATTAGCTTTTCATTGCCTCTTTTTCATTATACCACTCGGTTGTAACCTTACATTCATGAAGAATGTATTAATGAAACTGCTTTTTGATGCCTATCAAAAAAAAACTACAGTAATCATATTTATAGAATTTTTGCCTTCTTCCATTACAGTGACCCAAACCCTAGAATTAAAGAAAAATGCTTCTGAAACAAATGCATAATCAATACTGACAAAGGGTTGGGTAAAAATAATAAGTAACACTAAAATGTTATTACCTTTCTAATGACATACACAATACTGAAATATCAAATATACAGTTAATGCTAGTTGTTAGTGTTTTTATTTCCCAGGAATTATTTAAATTACTTAAATGAGATTTGTATAGATACCCAATAAATAATTCCTAGGAAATAAAATGCATCAACAATGCGCATTATTATTTCCTCACATTTACATTTACATTAATTACATCAAATTAATTTTAGAAAGTCTTTGTTTCCCTGTTTGTTTTTATTTGTTTTCACAAAATGGCAGTCATCATGTCAGTGCAAACTGCAACAAATGGCAAAAACTTCAGTTTTACAAGTGATCACAAGCATGGCTCAGAAGACTTGCAGTCAGTCATTAAGGAGGATTATTTTCCATCGGGTAGTTAGACTGGACAAATCGAAGTACAGAAATTTTCAGGCTATGGGTGACTGTGACTATGAGCTAGGGAGCCATCAGCTCATGTTATAGTTAGTGCTGAATAGTCAGATTAAATGTACTGTTAATTATTTGTAAATGCTTTACTTTACACCAAGTGTCTATCTGGCTACCTTTAAATAGCTAGCCTCGGTTACCACTAGGGGGCAAAACAGAGTAATATACAGTACTAAGCTAATATAATAATAATTCTTTTTTTTTTTCTAAAAAATGTGTGCTGTGTCCCTGTCTCTTTCCAGAAAAAAAAACTATTTAGGAGTTTCACAGCAATGGTAGAGAAGATAATTATGCAATTATAACATTTACCATTTTATTTGTATTTTTCAGAAAAAATAAAGAAATATATATTTTTAATATGTAATTTGGTCTATTATTTAAAAAGAGCTTCACACCTCTGTGTTCCACAAATTATTGTTTATCACAAATTATGTTACAAAAAAGTAGACCTATTTCTCTCTCTCTCTCTCTCTTACATTTTAAGGTTCTAGCACAAAAAGCAATAAAAAATTTACAGAGGATGCTTCAGAAAGTGTGCCAGGTGAAAACAACAAACTGGCTCCAAAGCATGAGAAAATAGGCACAAGGTGTATCCAAAGGGTATAACGGTATCCACACACTGTAAAGAAATGGCCAAATAACAAATGGCAAAAACGTCAGTTCTGTTCATGTTGTAAATAGTTATTTTACTATTTACATAACTATTTATGTTGACAATGCAAATTTTCAGTGAGAATAAAATTTAAGTAAAAATTAATGCACAGGTTTTTACGTAGTTCATGTTACAGAATTTAAAATAAGTATGTGTAACATTATGCATTAATTAAGGTAGGGTCTGTACATCCTCAACAATACTGCAGTAACACATAATAAATACACACTGTGTGTGACAAAACAACTATCAAATAATTTCTTATTCTGTAACAGGATATGCTATGCTTATTTCTCAATCACAGATCATGGTTTCTATTGCATTATGTGGATGGCCAGGTGCATGTGTGTCCTGGAATGGAAAGAAATGGCACCAGGATGCACTTTGGGAAGAAGACAAGCCGACAGAGGCAGTTTGATGCTTTGGGCAATGTTCTGCTGGAAAATCTTGAGTGCTGCCATTCATGTGGTTATAAATTTGACACATACCACCTAACTAAACATTGTTTCTGACCAAGTACAAGCTTTCAAGGAAATGGTGTTCCCTGATAGTAGTGGCCTTTTTCAGCATATAATTAATGCCTTACTACTAAGGGAAAGGTATTGTAATATGTTATCCACATTTCCATAAAAGTACTTAGTGAGTGGGATTCTTTGAAATCATAGGAAAGACTACAGCATATACGTAGTATTTCTATGTGAGACCTTCCACAGCAGAATACAATGAGTAACAACTCACAAGAAAATGGATAAATAAAGAACCTTTGTCACTAAAATGCACATCTTTTTGTACCGCTTTGTCATTTGGTTAGCCTAGTTAATTACCGACTATCTGGTCTTACCAACTAAATTTTGTTCATGCTTTAACTCCTTCAGCTTTAGTGTTACCTTTAAGACCAAATATAGCTAACCTACAAACAATGCCCTTTTATTGCCCTGCCTGCATCATCAAGAATAGCTCTATGACCTTCATCCCCCCTGAATTCATGATCTGAGCTTATTTTTACGAGCAAAACGCATGCGAGCCTGACAAGCACTTTCCAGGTTACTCACATGTGTGCTGAAGAAACGTTTATACAGTTATTAAGTGTTCTTTGTATAAATTGTATAAAATGATGCTATTAAATAATATGTAAGAGTAAAGCATTGGAAGCAAAATAAACTTTAGGTACTGTAGGGATTCTTGTATCTCTGAATTCAGCTCGTGCTATTGTAGACATGCATGTAGACTCATATCGTAATATTTTCTTAAACTTTGGTGGAGAGTTTTCAAGCAATCAAGGCGCACACAGCTACAAATTTTAGTGACTCACTGACATTCAATAAATATTTCTGGCGCTGATCTTTTACATTCTTGCGAAAAAGTATGACAACATATGGAGTTCACAACTTGCGTCAAAAAAAAAAATTTAACATCCTGTTTTGCACCTGCCAAGATGCTGTCATGGCACACTGTCAGGCTTTTGGGGATATTATGACTCATTTCCAGGAGTCTCATTTGATGTGAAGTCTTAAAGGAAATGAGCCTGAGCATCCACCAGGAAGAGATTCGTAACAGACATCAACAACATCCAGACATCAACAACATCCACACAAAATGCCTACACACATGTGGGGAAGTGCAGCTACTTTGTGCAGTAGCCAAGGTCAGCATGCTACTGCTGCTCCTGCTGTTGCCTCACATAAACATGTCGGATCAAGGAACTGGTGCTTCTTTACATTTAGTTATAGATAAATATTTAAATGTAGATGTTTGTACCCTGAAGTTTGATGATTTGCATGAGCTAAATATAGTTTGATGATCAGAACGACTTGACCTGGAGTTATTATGCTTTCCGTGTCAGAATTATTAAAATCCAGTTTTGTGCTTTTAATTTAACTACATGCTACAGTATGCATTTGTAGGGAGATTACATTTGCGAAAGCAATCCAGGAGCAAATAAATACCCAAATGTATGTAACGTGTAGACCTGACTGTGAATTTGATGTGTCTCAAATAAACATCACTAGAAATATTAGTCAAGGACAAGATAAAACATTTTAAGGCACTAGACGTCACTGTCATTACTAGCACTGTGAGATATTAGTCAAGTAAACAAATGCACAAATTATTTCCAATGAGTTTTTTCTCATTTGATTATGCTATAAGTAATATGCTATCACATAAAAAAAGTACATTTCATTCTATTCTATTTTATTTGTATAGCACTTTTTTCACAATGGTCACTGTCGCAGTGGTTATTGTCACGTATGAGCTACCAATAGCAATGTGTTTTTCTCATTAATAAATATATATATTCATGTTCATACATTACACATATCTTGCATATGATACGTTACTTGAGTTCCGAACATAATGTAGCTTCACATGTTTTGATATTGCACACGCGAACTCAAGTAACATATCATACGAAAGATATATGAACATGAACATATATATTTATTAATGAGAAAAACCTCTTGCCATTGGTAGCTCATACGACAGCTACCCACCAGGAAGGATGAGGGCCTACACACGCTTCCTCTGAGACCTGTTACGCCAACCAACTGAATCTTTTTACGAACTTCTGTTTATGCTACATCACACACCAAAGTACACGCACAGAGGAAATCACTATCTGTCCTCTTCTCCATACAGACATTTGAGATTGGCTAGTGTCCCTCTCACCAAAAGACCATTATAATTTTGCTTCCTTGGCTCCCAGCAACAGACGGCTTTGTGTCTTTGTTGGGACTCGAACATACGCTCTTTCTTAACAATAGGAAAAGCTTTGTCAGGAGCCAACAAAATGAATAAATAATTACGCATGCACTAAATGTCAAAACTCCAGCACATAAAATTTTTTATACAAATTTGTGTGAATACTATTTTTTTTATCTTTATCTAAGGCAAATAAGCTTAATACAGGAAGTTTCAAAGGCACAATGGCCAAAACAATTAGTTAAATTACTTGTACAATAAAGGCATAAATGATTGCTTTTCTGCATTTCTTTTCATTTTAAACTATAAGCAAAAGTCATAACCAATAAAAAAAATTTAACTATAATATTAAGAAGCAGAAATTGAACTTCAAGATATTTGTAATAGTCTAGATTAATTCAAATGATTAGATAAATGATTGACAACTCTACAGTTCCTATATATGAATGCATCTACCCATGGGCAAACAGGACACGACAAGACTTTTTCACAGACCAAATGGAAGATCCACATTGCAATTAGGAAGCACAATAGGAACATCCTCCTTCACGTAGGGTTAAAGAGTTA
>JAOVVA010000035.1:2878928-2897113 GCA_028565275.1 Leiocassis micropogon
ATAAACATTTCATATATATATATATATATATATATATATATATATTTGCTTAGACAAAAATACTGAAATGTTCTGTTTCATAAACTATGAAACAGACTTTCATAAACTTCATGAACAGAAGATCCAAAAATCTAGTAAATCACTATAATGGAATGTGAGAATTATAATTTATTTGAGAATATAATATTGTTCTTTCAAATAAACCACTATTATTTCGATTATTATTTCTCATAATGTTGGTACTATAAGGTACATATAATGTTTTTTTTCTGTTCATTTATGTATTACATGAAAAACGTTAAATTGTTGTTTCAAAGCAAGTTAAAATGTTCCTGTTACCGACAAAGCAAAAATATAAGGACGTTTAAAAGTAGTTATAAATTTAGATTTAAACAGTGCAAACTAAAATATGAATACCACTTATATTAACTTAATAATAATAATAATAATAATAATAATAATAATAATAATAATAATAATGTATTGTAGTTTCTCCGATTTCAGCTGACACCCGGCCGTAAACTTCTACAGCATCTCGATCAGTATCAGTAAAACCAGTCGGAATTACGGATGATCCGATTTTAGTTACAGTTTATTATACATTTACAGTGGCGTTTTTGTTTTTGTTTGTTTGTTTGTTTGTTTGTTTGTTTTTCCAATCAGACAAAGCGTTTGGATTTTTTTAAGTTAAAACTTTAACTAAAACTCTCTGATAGGATCCTCGCAAATCCGGCTAAACCACATGGGCGCTTTATTATAAATTCAAGCCTTTAAATTCCGTTAAAATGTTGTAATAATAATAATAATAATAATAATAATAATAATAATAATAATACGCATGATGAAAAAGAAAAATTAAACACAGAAAAGTTATTTAATTTATGAAACCTCTGATGTTAAATTAAAAGAGGACAGTACTGGGAGTATGTCAACTTTTAGCAATGTCAATGTCTGAGAAAAGAATCTGTATAATAATAATAATAATAATAATAATTTGATATAGACCATTAATAATGAGAATAATAATAAGAAGAAGATAATAAATCTCTATATGTCTAAACTCTTACCCAGCATTTTGCTGAGCTCTGCATTGTGAAGGTCCGGGTTTTGCACGGCGAGTCTTTTGCGCTCGTCTTTAGCCCACACCATGAAGGCGTTCATGGGTCTGCGGATGCGGGGTTCGGGGGTTTTATCGGCCGCTGCTCGGTGGCCCGTGCGTCCGTCCCCCGCGTCTCCATCTGTGGATGTGCACTCGAAGCTCTCCGGCCACGACGAGTAGGCGCTGATCAGGGCAGCCATGTGCGCACTCCGCTCAAAACTTTACCTGCCGCAAACTCTCTCTCTCTCTCTCTCTCTCTCCCTCTCTGTCTCTGAAACTTTCTATGGCTTGCGCTCACGTGCGAGTTCACCTGCAGATTGGTGTTTGGGAAGAAAGAAAAAAAAAATCTCCGATAAGACCTGCTTTTCTGTGTATGTGTGTCTGTGTGCTCTGCTCCGAATCTGTCCTTCACTGTCCTGAATGATGATCTAGTCTGTGTTGGTCGGCTTGGGTGAGAACGGTGTGCTCGTTTGGACTCCTCCTCGAAAGCAGTGATTCACTCTTTCCCCGTGCATGGGGGAAGAAGCGCTTTATATCTGAGCTGCAGGTTCCAGCACAGGCCCCGCAGGACACGCAGCTCCTCCTTGATTGCAACTTGAGACGTGCGGAAAAAAAGAGTGAAGGAAACTACCTCAACACCCTTTACTCCAAAATGAGTTTATATGCTTGTGTTGTCGTGACACATTACTACGATGATTGAGGTGTAAAGACAGACATGCTCTTTGCTCTTCTTCTACACTTAATAGATAATCTTAATGGATAATCTAATCTAAGTACCTGTTATATCATTTATGTTTTTTCTCACTGAGTGATTAACAAAAGAGTATAGCCCGAGACTGTTTAGCCCTAGATTTCTTAAATCGTTTAAATTAAGTAGGCTACTTCATAAAGTTTTTTTTTTTTTTTTTTTTTTGCATTAGGACCAGATATGCAAATGCATGATGTGCATGAATACCAGACTCCTTCACTAGAAAGCACAAACATTGTACTAGAAAGACACGTGCATGTTTCAAAGCTTTACTCATTCTCCATTTATGTACTTTAAACTACCTTTAAATATGCATTATATCTAGGTGAAATATACATAGTAAAGCTACAAATATACCACTTACAAATATACCACTGTGACAAGGAAATATACATCCATACATTTTCCATATAGACTATCCTTTGTAGGGGATATTACAGTACAATTGTCTGGAGCCTATCCTACAGGGCATAGGGCACAAGGAAGGGAGAACCCTGGAAAGGGTGCCAACAATCACACCCTCAGTCATACCTTGCAGGCAATTAAGAAAAGCCAATCTGCCTAAACTACATGTTTTTGGACTGAGAGGAAACTGGAGTACTTGGAGGAAACCCGCCAACCCCAAAAGGAACATACCAGCTCCATGGACACGGACTGGTGGCAAGATTCAAACCCTCAACCCTGAAGATGTGAGGCTGCACTGATAATCCCTAAGTCACTAAAAAAAACTTTGTTTTGCTCTATTAAAAGTGCAATCGTCAACATATTTTGATTTTCAAATGTTCTCATTTGTGCACATATTTTTGAGAATTGTCTAAACTGCTTAAACAGTTTTAACAATTGTTACACAACAAGTGTATTACATCACAGGAAAACATACAATTAAAACCCTGCCTTCTGGTCTAGATTTTTGCATTTATATTTGCCATCTTGTCAGTCAGCAAGCTTTTACATCCTCTTAAATCATTATGAGAATTTGTATGCTGATATTGTTGCTTGGCCTTCAATCAGCTGATTGCACCTGAAAGGGACAGTCAGCTGATTGAAGGCCAAGCAACAACTGGCCTTCAACAATTGGTCTTACTGACTCTGACTCTAGCTCCAGGTTAAAGTACTCTTTGTACTCTTTTTACACTGTGTTGTTAAAGTAGATTGCCTAATTAACAAACTTGTTCTTGAATACATCCAGAACATCCAGAAAGTGCCACTGGTAGCTTTGCGCAAGACTCGTAGGTGTAGTGACATCACCTAAGCGTCAGCTCTTTATTCATTCAGCTGTCGACTGGCATAACAGCAGGATGTGAGATAGTTTTATGTAAGCGCTTATTCGTTGCTCATAAAGGCAGTGATCTTACAAGAGTAAAAGTAGGTATTTGAAAGTACATCACATGCTTCTTATATTTATAGTAAAAAATGTAGTAAAGTCGTATTAAATATTTAAAGGTTTACTAAAACAAATTGCCTGGGCGTAGAACCCTGGGCCGGTTTTCGTTTTTCAAACCTTGTGCAACCTCGTTTCCAAGAATGCACCCCAAGTTTCTTAAATGTTTACAAGTAGTTGAGGCGCTGTAAAATCTGAGGTTAGAATGAAGTCAGTTTCCTCACTGTCAGCAGAGCTCTTCTTATCACACAGAGGGTTCCTGCTGACAGATTATTGAAGTAATGGCCACTCCATGGAAGCTGTGGAGCAGACAGGAAATGCTGGGAGAAACGTGCAGATCGTGCTTACACCCATTAATTCTGGTACTCAAGGAAGGCGCAAGTTGTTGCCAAACCAAACTATTCTCAATATTTCAACATTTTCTTCTTAATTTCTATTTTTAAAAAGTTACAAAAAAGTGTTCATATTTATACAGTAGGTTGACCTCTTAAAGTGTAGTCTAATAGCCTCCCCTCTAAACACACACACAGGAACAGGAAGTCAGGGTAAATTTGCCACAGAATAAGGTCCTTCACTTCCTGTTCTCACCACCTTGAACAGAGATGACAGTCAGGACATCTGTTTGGGTGTGGAAAGGTATTCATGAGTAATTCCACTTTTTTCCTTTTTTGCTATTTTGCTGCTGATTTCCTCTCAAGGAAAAGAGTTTGATCACAAGCCTGTCTGTCTTGATGGAAAGTACAGGGTCTATTGTAGCTTGAAGCAGTTCAGCAATAACTGTAAAATGACAATTCCGTCTTCCAGCTGATTAAATGAAGAGAAAATTAAAAGCAAGACCACACAGTTTTCTAAAGCCATTTCAAAGCTAAATCTCTCTTCCACGTCACTCTAATCCTTTTCTATACCATGCACAAAACGTACCAGGAGGACGTGCATCACCGGTTTTTCTCTGGACTTGCACCCAGGTGGTGGAATGAACTTCCACTTGCTGAATGAGCAGCTGAGTCACTGGCTGACTCATGAAGAGTGACAACCTACCTCTACACGAAATACTTAAACAGCATTAACAACTTTAAAAAGCTCGACTCATACTATTTTTGTTGCTCTCCACACATACAACAATGTAAATGACTGAAGAAAGGGAGGGTTCAAACCAGTTAATGAGGTTCAGAGATTTACTCTAAAGATTAAATATCACTGGCGAAGGCATTACTGACGCATAAGGTTTAAAGACTAAATCCTGTTCAACATTTCTTTTCTTTTTACTAATTTCATTTCCTCCAAAACAACAGCAGCTTCTCAGAATATCTCACACTCGCCGACCATTAAAGTTGACTTCAGCTTCAGACCACTAACGTTATTTTCGTATAACTTTATAAAACGCCATAAAAATAAAAAGTCATCAAGTGCGTCTCATAAGGCAGGTTTGTTTCTCTTCTTCAGTAAGACAAACAGAAGAGCTAATATCATTAGCCAGGATTAGCAGTCCAAACTGTCCAGTCCAAATACTGCTCAAAAACAACTTACAGCCTAAAACGACCTCCAAAAGTGTCATGTATTGGAAAAAGAAGACTTTTTTCTCTTTTTTTCTCTCTCTGCTGTTGCAGGGGAAACAGGGTCACAGTGTGTTTCTGGTGTATGAAGATTATCGACTCGAAAAATTCCCTTTCCCCTTTCCCAAAATTTTCAACATATCTTAGATTAAAAATTATTTACATCATAAACAAACTGTCTTTATTTAAAGTTTATCTAAGTTTGTAGTAATTCATCAGACTGACCAACTTCAAAAGAACAATTTGGCATAAAATAATATTACCCTAGCAGTTCATTTATTAACTCTTCTTTCCTCTGTTTAAGGGGCAGTGGGATTCGTGCGCCAATGGGCCTCTGTTAGTGCAGTTCCCATTTTGGACACTAGGTTTAATAATAGCTGAATCTTGAAATGAAAGCAAATGCAATCAATCAGTGTATCAATCGTTATCAAATCAGCTTACATCGATCAAATAACAGAAATGTTTTATATTGTTGATCACTAAGAGTTACTTCTTTAAATGATGTCAAACATTCTTCAACAAAGCGCAAAGTGCAAAACTGACTTCAAATAAAATACCACAGCAAAATTTGGTACGGGTTGAATTTTTATTAGCCTACATGTAAAATTCATATAATCTAAATCATAGCACCATCGCATCACATTGCAAAGATCTCATAAGTACCTAGACCCATCACTGTGGGACAACCAGTAACTTTGTGCTAGACCTAGGAAAGACACAGAGAAATAACCCTATTTTATCACTGGGGAAATCATTTATGTTAAGCTACTTATAGACCTGGACATTAGAACCAGTAGTCCTGTGAGTGCATCAACACTATTGTTAAATGCAATTCAGAGTAATAACATTTTAATTTAGCATCACATTTATGCTGTCCACAGGAGGTGCAAATCTCACATTATGGCAAAATAAAAAGTGTCAGAGGGAGAAACAAGACTATTTCGATTTGACAGCTCATCAGCTTTTCATGGGCGTGGCATGTGAAGTGTGGGCTACAATCCATCAGCAGGTTCATACATCGCATCAGGAAAAGGAAAGCTATGACAGTAGGAAAGAAGATGCAGGAATATTTTTAAAAACTGAACATTGAATCAGACTTCTGCACTGGTATTACACTCTTCCCAGCAGTCATTTATATATTTTTTTATAAAATCATTTAAAACAGGTTGCATGGATTTTTCTTAATATTTGTGATTACTCTTGGAGCAAAATTACAAATGAGACATTTAAAGAGTTTTGTAAGTGGCACTAAACATAGCATGTAATTTGATGTTTAAAATGAAAGTGAAATAAAAATGTTCTCATACATAGATTTATAAAATTGATTAGATTTTTGGCTATACAAATGTTTCCCGTTGCAAGACATACAGTACAATCTGACCATAAAGAACACAATGAGCTTAAAAAAAATTAAATGCTCATTTGCTGCTGTTCAATTTATTGACAAACTACAGACACACCAAATCAAGGATCAAGTCCTAATTGTCATTTTTCTTCTTTCTCTTTTCCTTTTTGGATTTCTTTTCTGTTACTACTTCTGTCTGCTCTTCCTCTAGTTCTCGCTGCTTTCTCTTCTTTCTCTTTTTATCCAAAACCTCGGTGTCTGTGATGTTATCTGCTTCATCGTCTTCATTAGGTGTGCACGTTGGCGTTTCTTTATTTATCCTTTTCTTCTTTTTCTCTGAAGAAAGGGCCACTGGGTCTTGTTTTGTTGCTGGGACACAGCACTCTTCCGCTGTATCCTCCTCTCTAGCTTGTCTATCTTTCTTCTTCTTTTTCTTCTTGCTGCCTGAGTCAGCATGCTCGACAGCAGTAACCTCAGTCACTGGGGCATCCTCAGTTTCCTCCACCTTTTCCTCGTTGTCATTCTTTCGATCTTTTTTCTTCTTTTTCTTTCTTTTTTTGATCTCCTCCATGTCGCTGGTGTCGGGAGAATCCTCTGTGAATTTGCATGTCTCTGACTGAGACCGTGGGTTGCTGTCGATTTCAGGAGAGGAAGTGGAGGACCCATTCTCGGCACGACCTTTCTTTAACCGTGCCATCCGCTGTGCGAAGTACTCCTGCATGGTCAAAGTACTGGTCACTGTGTTGTGTTCCGCCTCCGGGTTTGATGGACCATTCTTGTCATCACTGTCCTGCTCTTTCTCCTCCTGAGAATCAGTACTGTTACTTGCCTGTGGAAACAATGAAATAAATCCTCAGATTAAAAGGGACATTATGGACGTAGGTATTCTCATAGATCTGATGCAAAAAATCTCTACCACTTTAATAATAATCTTTTTTTATATAGCATGTCTCATTTTTAGCTGTGCTTTAGATGAATCAAGTGTAAAAAGTATTTATGACTAATCAATGAATTAACATTCATATAAGAAATTATATCTGTATTGTATGTATTAATAAAACCACAAGCTCTTTAAATGAAACAAATTAATAAGCAATTTAAAACAATTAACTCTTTCAGATTTCATTTCAGTTGATCTGGACCTCTTTACTCAAACTGCCAGGGAGATGGTACAGGGGAATGTACAATGGCAGTGAAAACACACAGACAGGGAGATTAATACGAACTGATTTAAGGCCTGACACTGATCTACTGTTTCATCATAAGTTAAATAGAAATATTACAATCCTGGTAAAATTTCATTTTGCCTGAGGTATTCTAATACAATCTTTACACACATCTTACAGTTAAAGAAAATAAACCTCATTCAGCCTCATGTGTTATACTCAGGAGACTTATGTGTCAGCTTAAATGTAACGACTACATTTGAAATTTTGAATGGAGTAAAAGACTAACGATCACAAATGAAGTTGTAATTATAGACAAATTTGCAGGAAAGTGCAGAAAGCATGACCTGTCAGACATAACACATGCTCGTGCATAAATACAGATGTATATTGAAGCAGGACATGACAGTTAACAACAGGATTAACCTGTCTCTCACACCCACATTACTGCTCCCAAATAACACACGGCACAATTTAAAGGGCATTAAAAGTTCATTCACTACGAGGAATGTTTTTAAATATGACACGCAATACTTAGAAATGAATAAGAGTAATTTGCCCTTATTTAAATCGAAACCTTAACTTATCATCTCTAAAGAATATAACATTAACCACTGTAACATGATTCAAACTGTAGGTTATTACATACAGAATATATAATACCAAATGATACCAAGGTCCTTAATTACCTTACTGTATGAGCAAGACATTACTTTACCTGAATTTAAATCTGGAGCACCCGAATCCTGCTTTGGATTTGGTTCGTTTGTGAATTTTTATCTTTTCTTCCCATCTTAAAAATATTAATAACCTAAACTTTACATTTTAAAGACTAACATTGATTATGAATTATATACAAGTAAAATGGTGACGGGATAATCGGTATCCAAGGCTAACCCATGTCTGAGGGGACAAAAGATTAAGCCATGTCCGGTCCATTCTCAAAGTAAGCCAACGCAGAACACCTTAATAAAAATTGTAAATGATGGCCCACGAGAGAAAGGCACCAGAACACCCAGTGCACCACAGCCCACTTCAAATGAGAAAATCAGGCACCCAATCCGGCCTCCAAATTCTTCAGATCTTAATCCGATTAGAGCACTCATGGCACACACCAGACAAACAAGTCCGATCCACTGAGGACCCACCCGGCAACCAACAGCATCCAAAGAATCTACTGTCAACACTTCAGCACCAGACACTCCAGCACATTCCCAGAGGTCTTGGAGAGTCACACCCCAAGGGGCCAGAACTTGCCCAGTGGCACATGAGAAACCTATCCTGAGTTTCATTTGAATGTGTAGTATAATAAATATTACATTAACCTCTGTAACACGATCCAAACTGTAGGTTATTACATACAGCATATATAATAGCAAATGATAACAGGGTCCTTATAATTACCTTGTAAAACACTACTAAAACACTATCCTTACTATATGAGCAAAATATCACTTTACCTGAATTTAAATCTGAAGTATTCGAATCCTCCTTTGGTTTATTTGTAAATTTTAATCTTCTCTACACTGATTTTACTTCTTCCCCTCTTAAAAATATTAATAACCGAACCTTACACTCAACAGTACCAGGTTCTCAATACATTTCTCTTTTTATGCTTTTTTTAGTCTTTACAGTCAATTTAAAATGTATTTTAAAATTTTTAATTTAATAGCTCATCTAATAAGGTGATCATCAAAATTTTTTTAGTCTGCTTAACAAAAATGAAAAAAAGGTCATATATTGAGATTGCACAGAAAACAAAGATGTTCGGGATTTGAGCAAATGAAGATGATCCCAGAAAGAGTCTTGATATTTTAGCATTCATGTTTAAAAAAAAAAAAAAAAAAGGCAATCTGTAAGCATAAGCGAGAGTAGAATGAAACTGAAACCTTTCTGTTCAATTCTACATGCTGCCGATTCACAGCAGGTCACAAAAGCGGCAGACACAATGACTATGTTGAAAAGACCACAGGAGTGCGCTTCAGATTAAACTGTACCAGGCCAACACTTAGTCACTGCAGCACCTCTGCACCATTCGTCTTCATTTGGCTAATGGGCTGCTCAATGCATAATGATTTGAGGTGAAGAATACCCACTCTGAAGCTTGTGCTAAACAACAGCAGAGCTCTACATTATGTCACAGGCAGCCGTGAAAACGGCATTTTTCAAAACTCCCAACAAGGGACCTCGGGGTGGGGGGATTGTTTATGTGCTCCTACTGTAAAAAGAGCAACGAACGTAACAAATGGAAACACTTTTTCTCGCCTAACAGACTAGCACTGCTACATGGGTTGAACAGATTAAAGCATGTACACTAATTTCAGTAGACAACATGCATGGCGGTCATGTGTGTGATTTATGCTCGCTCAAACCTAGCCTGAAATCTGAACTCAATCTGTGAAGGTTTTGTAGACGAGCCATGAAAAGCCTCAAATCAAACACAAATAACACCATACTCACAGAATCTACAGCCTCTAGAAATCTAGAACCTTTTTTTTCCTTTATCACGATTTGCTTTTATTATTGTTATTTTCATCTTCATCATCTTCACATAAAATGTAATATAAAAGCGAACAAATGGGGAAAATCCTATGTATTAAAAGTAAATTAGATCATTGGGGGAGAATGAACAATATCAATGAAAAGCTATAAGAAAACAGTAATATGGTACATCATTTAAAGTGGATGTTTAAAACAAAAAAAAAATAGAAAAGGTTTAAAACTTTAAGGTGAAAATGGCTACAAATAACATCACGCCCAAAGACTTCCTCTCTGAAGCCTGTTCCATGGTAACACGTTTGTTGTCCATATGTAGTTACAGTGTTACATATCACACCTTTTTCAATCAAACTGACCCCCCCCCACCCCAATTTGATCTCTCACTTGAATAGCATCTTGAGCCCATGTAAAAAAACATCCCGTGAAACACCTATATTACGTGTATATTAATATACAAGTTCTAAGGCCATAAATGTACTTCAAGTATAACCTGATGCTTTATACGCTGCCTGACCCAAAAACAAAATGGAATAGGGTCAATCTGAATTCTTCAGACCACATGACCTTTTTTTATATTGCTCCAAAGCCTAATCTTTATGCTCCTTAACAAATTGAAGCCCTTTTCTCTGACTGATCTTACCAACAAGTGTCATATGTCCTGTGAGTTCTGGTCACACTGTGTGTGTATGGAAATGTTTTAACTTTCACCAGAAAACATTGATTTTGGTTTTACTGTTGATTTTTTACCATGCAACTAAGGGTTTAAGTGATTCCCATTCAGGTTTTTTTCTGACCACATTTCTTCCACAAAGCTCAAACGTTCAGCGTTGTCCTTCCAGGTTTTGGCCCCAGTTTCTGGTCATTTCAAATCTCCTTAGTTGTTTTCTTTGCTTGATGCAGCCCAATAATTTGACCATTGTGAGTTTCTTTTGGGTAGGCAGTTTATTTGTCATTATCAAATATTTAAAAGTAGTTCAATAAGAGAAAAAAAGTTTCCAGCCATTTTTTTCTCATGAAAAATCTATAATTCTCAGTTTGTGTGAAGGAGAAGTGAACAAGAAGTGATGAAGTGATTGGGCTTGGTGAAATGTCTGGGGGGCATTTGATGAGTTTGAACTGTGAAATTGTTCTCAGGAGGAAGAGGAAGGAGGGAAAAAGGCAGAAGAAGAGGGATGGAGTGAGCAGGGAAATCCTCTTCATCAGAGAGCTGTGTGTGGTTGCGTATTCGTCCCCGCTTGGGGACCGCCATTAGCCTTATCTCTCTAATGGGGTGAGAGAAGTGCTGCTGGTTGCATTCCTTCGGGGACTTGTGGCATACACATACACACACATTCGGAGTCTGGCACAAACAAACAAAAGCAGAAACTCAGAGGCATGCTGACATACAGACAGGTAAAGCCCACCTTACATGACTGCGCTTAAGTGTCACAGAGGTCCCAGCTGACAGCAAACAACTACATGAGAAAAAAAAAAGCCATCTGCTTCTCCTTTTTAATTTCTGTCTCATCCTTCTCCCTTCATTCTCTCAATTTCTCCTCCCTTTCCATCTCCTTGACGCTCCTTTTGGCAACACGGAGGCCCCAGGAAGAGGATGCGTTCTCTAGACTGTGTGCAGGACTCAGATAAGGCCCCAGCAGTGTGAGCCACTAGCTCTTTTCCTGCTCACCGCTCCCCAAGCACATGCTGCTCTGAGAAGGAGGAGGAGGAGGAGGAAGGCCCAAGAGAGCAGCAAAGGGATCTGGGACAAACATGGAGCAGAGAGCTGTTTAAAGAGCTCACAGAAAGAAAAAAAACAAACAAATAAGCATGCCACGAATGCCAACACAGCGGCAGTGAGACCCAGGTGACAAAGCAAAATGCTTGTATGTCGAAAAGTACACGGCTCTTTTCTTCTTCACGCCACCATCTAAATTCGCAATTACAGTACTCTAATATGCTGCTGAAAACGGCAACAAAATCTCCCACTCTGTGCTATGTCACAGCTTCCCTAATTTATAAACGAGAGGCAATATCCCTCGCTGAATAAAGACTATGCTAGTTTAGCATCGCGAATGCTGTGTCAGCAAAGAGAACTTCTTGTGTCCAGGGACTAAAGACTGCATATGGTGGCGAACTACTGCAAAGATATAGTGCTATATTTAAGAGAGGGGATAAGTCGAGAGAGGTCTCGTGTTTTAAAATAAGATTCAAGCATATTGCACGATTCTTTAAAATTGTGTTTTCTTCAAAATAGAAAATGAGCATCAGTGTGACGTGATGACGAAACATAAAAAAATATTTATTTTTTTGCAAATAAATCATAGTTTTTCTTTTAACACCGAAGGTCACCGTAACTAATGAGATAAAAGAATGGCATTTTGAAAGGACAAATATATTAGGCTGCTTGCTCGACATCTTTTTAGACCATTCTCAGCCCAAATACTTAGAGCAAATCCTAAAAATAGACTATTTAACAGCGGGCACCCGAGTGGCACACTGTATACTGTATAGGTTTTTACTTCCCTGGGCTGCTTTACACACTCAATCAGGAGCTATATACGGAAAAGATAGGGGAGCATTTAAGTCCTCCGAGAGCTGCTCTAGGTGTACACCAAATAAACCTGAAACTGCTCCATTATGGGCACGAGCCAATAGATACTATCAGGACAATATTGGGAAGAAGGCTGATTGTGTGAGCATGCTCTCATTGTCCTGCCAGTATTATAAATTTGGTGGTGGTCTGGGTGTATGGATCGGCCCCAGATTACCCAGACTACCCTCCCTGATGAGGAGAGCGAGGCTGGCGCGCCATCCTTCATACCACTCATGTGGGTGGACAGCAAAACAGGTGGCGCCCACGCAATACAGAGCTTCGGCCGGCTTAATTGGGACCTTAACACCTCATATTACAGGATACTAAATGACCCTCAAATTATCGTCTCAAATACACCAACTGACTCCTTTATCCGACTTCGGTGTTTGTCCTGTATTAATTTTTTTTTTTTTATAAATGAAAACAGGCTGTGACTGATGCTCATAAATGTGTTTGATATGAGATTTCTTACATCTTTAATTTCACTTTTTTTCCCCCTCCTAAGGATGTAACATAAATGAAACATTTAAATGAAAGGATAGAAAAACTTCAGACAAGGTCGCTATGGTGCTATCAAACAACTGGGAGGATAATGAATGGAAAGCAATTTCACGTGACATTAAACAACATGACGACAGAGGATCGAGATTCCTTAAAAGAGGCTTGGCTGAAGCCTCGTCACTGTTTAAAAAAAAAAAACATTCATAATAAAACACTTAAAACAGATTAGGCTAAAACGCAAAATTAGACCAATTTATACCAAACATAATTAAAGTAGATAGGCTAAAATATTTAGCACCCAGTTAAACCAAAGAGGTTAAAATAAATAAAGTAATGAAAACAAAACAAGACAGAAGAGCTTAATGCTAAAGCTGTGTCTCCTGAGACCTGGATTAACTTCTCACCAGAAACAAATGACCATAACACTCTGCATAGGGCATCATCACTAAATTCTGCTTGCTTTACATTGTAAAGTGCTTGCCTTTCCATGCCCCCCAAGGAGCTGGTGTGTCAGCCCCAAGATGGAGGAGGCGCTGTTTTACTCTCCACGCTGCCGTGATTTATTCGATTAAAAAAGGGCAGTGATTAAACATGAGCCGGGGCCTCCGGAACAGCAGCAGCTCGGAGGAGTGGCAGGCAGTTAGCTTCCTTCGCTGTGCTGTAATCACCCTGCCAGGGCAGTCCTGCCCAGGCATGCAGCTACCGCGCCACACGGCTATTCCTGTTGCCGCGCGCTGCCTTTTGTTTCCCTCCACAGAAGCACTAATCTGTACGTGTCAACAGATTGGCACAGCCAGACAGCCATTGGTGGTGGTGGTGGTAGTCGGGGTGGGGGGAGGGGATTTCAGGGGCATGAAGAGCAGGGAAGGGCAGGACAGGGCGGTTGTCAGTTTGGCTTGTTTCTCTATTATTCCATGGTGGCAGAAACAGAGCCCTGTCAACAGGCACGAGGGAGGCCACACTTTTGTTTAAGGCAATTAGATGTTATCTGATATTAATGCTCCCTGACTTCAAACAAAACACAGCGTTCGGGGTGAAGCGGTCAGAAGGCAATCGCTGAACGTGCCGACTAACATGGTTGCGATATTTAGTTTACCTTAGTGTCTGCTCATGAGCTCACAACGAGACAGCGTGGCAGAGAACTTAACAGGCGTCTAGTTTCCTGTAAACTGCTTTAGCCTTTAGGCATTACATGCACTGTTTTATTTACATAAACATACTATAAATAAGAATTTACTAGGGTGACTGAAAAATTCAACTGAGGCATTTTGAAAATTAAACCGATGCCAACTTTCGCTTTTGATGCCGTTCAGTGTTTATGAGGAAAACTTCAGGAAATACTGCAAAGGAGAAAACAATCTCAAGCAAACATAGCAAGTGGTCAGGATAATCTGCCTCAAAACTGTAAATGCTTTAAAACTTAAACCTGTGTCAGGAGCTTAGAGAAAGAAAATTATATTTTTAGGGAAAAATTATAAACGCCATAAAACACTAAAGAAATGTGCTGAGATATTTATACTACATGAGATATTCAATATAAAGAGATGCACAAAAATTTTGCTGCTTAACTTTATGTACTGTATAACAATCGTTACATACTAGACATCAATTACTCCACAAAATATAGGACATGTGAGTTCAAACGACACAATGCGCTCTTAAGCTCCATGATATGACTTAACTTTGATAAACGGAAACTTAAAATCAATTATAGGTCAATAATTCAAAATGCAAACAAGCCATTGTTTACAAACATCCACTTGGAAACTGTAGCACAAGATGCCAATGTAATCTGATAATATGGTTCCTTACAAATTTGGCTAAAGTACCATAAAGGAGAATCATAATCTCACCCCCGTCCATAATGACTCCTATTTCATTAAATAACAAAAACACGCAGCATTTGTAAATTTTCTTCTGCTCTAGCAGGCATTGGTGATGGGAGCAAGACTTTTTCCAAGTTTCGCCTCGTCAGCAAACAGTCAGTGGGCATCCCTCTGGCGTCCAGCGATCGCTCCTCACTGTAAGCAGCCACGCTGATGCGGATGCGCCCCGTTTGGGGATGCGGTCGCATCAGGGGAATGGATGAGTGAGTTGTTGGACGATTCTTCAAGAGGACGGGCGTGGGTGGACCATGAGGGGATACAGGTGCCACCCGCCGGTCCTGCTGCTTTGTGTCAGCATTGGCGTGGGAGTGAGAGAGGTCGCCAAGGGTTAGCACAAGTCCCTGGACACAAGCTCAATGGCCGAGATCAAACTTCCTTAAAGAAAAAGAGTAGGAACGCCAGGTACAGCCAAACATGCGCTTAAAAACAGAATTCTGATTTAAAACAGAATACGCCCCGTTTTAAAATGAAGATGTATTTAAGGCAAACCAAAAAAAAAAAAAAAGATCAAAGAAGCAACAGATGGCCAAACACAAACAATCTGAAATAAACAGAAAGTCATCCAAAGGCTAAATACATTACATCGTTAACTTAATACAAATATGATCCAACTGTTTTGATTTGACAGAAGTGTGCATTTTTATACATCTTTTTAAATCAATCTATTAATGAATTAATTTCTAACGTGCTATTTGACTAGTTTTCTTAAAATTCAACAAACCTTTACACTAAGCTACCTTGTAATCCAGATAACTATTTTATATACACAAATGAAATGACAAAAACCACAAACAAAAATTCCACAAACAGATGAAATTGCAGGGAAAAAAAAAAAAAAGAAATCCAAAGTGTAGGACTCGGTGATCCAGCTTTGACGCACGCAGCAGTGGTAAAAAAATTACTAAGTTTGGTTGATGTATGAAGCAGGCGGGAGTCCATTTATCAGCAGGCCCTCAGCGGTCGCCCGCTAGGGTCCCTCAAGTCACAGGCCGCAACGCTCTCCTTTTGACTGATTAATTAGCCAATCACGGGACATTTTTCACCAGCGGCAGTAGGGTTTTATTTCAGCTAATGCAGAGGCTTGGCTAACCGCGCTACGTTCAAGCAAACTCGGCTCTTTCTTTCAGGCCCGCTGGAGTGGAGGGGGGTGCGAGAGGGCTGCGGGAGATAAATCAAACCCACTCCTACATCCCTACACCCCATGCTGCAGCCTAACTAAACCTCCCAAGGGAGCAAGAGAGGGAGAGAAAGAAAGAGACTGGAAATGAAGCAAAGAAAGAAACATGGTTTAAAAAGATATGACGATTGAGAGGTAGCCGCTACTGCTTCCAGCTCATTCACACCGCCTTCATGTGGAACTAAATGCTTGTTCCCCTAAACATCCTCACAAACAATGACTGTTTCCAAAACTATCAACTGTTTCATTTCAAATACACAGAGCATTCATCATTGCTTAGTGTCTTACTGAGATGTGCAGGAACCCCTAGTGTGAAATGCTCAAGATGTTGTGCCTGTACAAGAAACAAAAACCACAGAGCTCAGCACTTGTGACAAGCTTTTCAGAGCAAGGTGATGGAAAGAAAAAGTTTACACCGCCACAGTCAATCCAGAGCTCTGTGTAAAAACGTGGAGAGTAAATCTCACAACTTTTTACCTGATCCAAACTTCATACGAGGGTCTCATGAATGAATTCATTCACTAAGAATATTCCTCAAAACATGTATACACTTGATCCTTGATAATAAATCACTGCAATACTGTAATAACTAAGTTACGGGTTCATTAATCTGGATTACCTTGTTAAAAGCTCTAGATTATATTTATTACTCTGTTACTACACACACTGAGATCATTTTTCTCCTAAATTTTCAAGGGGCCAGTTTCGTGCTGCTGCCACGTGATTGGCTGATCGAAAAACTGCATGAATGTTCCTATTAAAGTGGACATTCTGGATTACTGGTGATTCCACCAAAGAAAGGAAAACGTACATTGAAAAGAATTTCCGTCTGTAATTTGACACACTTCCAGGTCAAACAGCCCTGTGTGTTCATGTGGTGATTGCAGGGAGTGAAGAGAGGAAAAAGCGAATTGCAAATGATCCGATGTGACGTTGGTTAATCTTATTTAAAAAGGTAAAAGTTTTACTCGAGGAAGCATGGCTAGGCGACTCCACTTACATGAAAAAAAAAAAGGGTACATGACCTGCTCTTCCTTCTGAAAGCTTAAGGAAATTCACATGATTACAGAAAATACAGGATTGTGGAGGTACTGTACATGCTGCTCCTTTTCCCCCCACTGGCTAGGCTAAGTACGGTAACGGGGCATCCGGTGAGCAGGGGTGTGCTGGGACAGCCTTTTGTGAGTGCATACGTGTGCGCGTGTATGTTGTGTGTGTTTGTCAGGGAGCATTGTGAAACGAGATAAGGACCTGGCAGGAAGCTGAATGAAGAAGGAAAACCCCTGGTGCAAGAGGTGGGACAGATCGCTGCCAAGACCAGGACGGCGTGATCTCACAGTCCCACAACCTTCACCAAGAAAGGAAAGTCCTCAACTCTCGCACCGTTCTGATCGTACAGTAGGTCCGACGTGAGGCATGAACATCATATACATGTTATCAGTAACACAAGACGTCAGGGCCAATAACATGACTCATAAACTCAAGAAGTTTTTCCCGCTCGACATGCCGTCAGCACTAGCTGTAAAGTTAGTCATAAAATGAGCCACGGTTCCTGTGTACTGTAGCCACTGTATAAAAAACATCCTCATGGGCACTCAGTGCTTTGTGTGTTTAGAAAGTACACACATGCATATATGAACGCGCAAACACACACACACACACACACACACACACACACACACACACACACAACTTCCTCCACAGGTCTAACTGGTCGCTCTTTTCTCGGGCTTGTGACCAGCCCTTACAGCAAAGCCTCATGGGATGCCATTGTGACCATGTTCAGATTGGTTTTCAATCTGGTCAATGAAGTCCCTCCTGACCTGCACAATAGCAAACCAGAACAAAACGATTGCTGGGGGAAAAAATAAAAACGAAAACACTGCCAACATTTCCAATTTTGGGCAAAGCAGGAACGGCGGCCATTGTGTGTCACCTGCTGGGCGAGGAGAAGGAATTATTCATGCTTGAAGGACTATCAAGTGTTCTTCAGTGAATTATCCGCAGCTTTAGTTCTTATGATTAAGTAGAACTGAGTGAAATATTGTAAATGTATTTATTTCATTACAAACTGATAGGAAATAAATTACAAACACATAACTTTTTTTTTCCTCTCTTCTTTTTCAATGTTCAAAATGCCCCCCCCCACCATGAATTGCCCCCCCACATAATCTCTAACAAATTATATTAGAACATAAATTCATAGGTTTATGATTTACAAATTACACCAAACAAATTTGATTATAAAATAGGCAATA
>JAOVVA010000035.1:2897213-2935416 GCA_028565275.1 Leiocassis micropogon
ATATACACACACACACACACATTCTGTTCATAGACGGCCTGTATATTTTTATATTGCTTATTTTAACATAAAATTTGTTTCGTGTAATTTTTCATCATAACAAATATTTAGTGTAAACATTTTTGTATTACATGACAAACCCCTGCAAAATAAACGTGCCACAAAATAAACATTATATGAGAATTTGTATTAATGGTCTCGACGGCTGGCACATGCCTAAGGTTCATTATAATAGTAATATCATATTTGATGATAAAAAAACTCATGAATTTAGATTCTAATATAATATTTGATGGAGATTATGTGAGGGGGGGGCAATCCGTGGCAGGGGGGCATTTTAGCGCATAACACCAGGACTTGTGATGAAATTTCCCGTGAATGAAACTGTACTGTAACATTTACAGAAGACATCAAGCACAGTACAGTAAAGTACAGTAGTTGATGTAAAACAAATGAATGATGCACACGTTCTAAAGAAGGCCGTATGTCGGTGAATGATATCACTGGTGGCCCGGAGCACACCGCAGCCGTTCACCTGAGTAGAACGGCTGATCCTTGAAAAGAAAATCTACTGATAATTAGTTGCCAACTTGCTGACGAGACGCATCTGTCTGTGGGAACTGCACACACAATCATTTACCAACACCACTTGTATATTACAGGAACTCGACTGGGAGTAGTACCACTTCCCAGGTACAGTCCTGACCTAGGTTCGAGCCATTTCAAAACGGGCAAGTAAGGAGTTCTTGGGAGGCCAGAGTTTTAGACGTGAAGCAGGCAGTCTGATCATGGCTCCGGCCTACTGAGTACACTTTGAACACTTTATTGTATCGTTGGTAGTTTGTGAGTAATCATATATACTGCAATACACATCCTGCACAAACGGCAACGCATATCCTTCCGCAACTGGCAGAGCTGGCGACCGAGAATTAGTTTCCTTCACAGAGGTGAAAGTACTTTTAAATTCTTACTGGTACTATGTAACCAAAAGGTGAGGAGAATAAACAATGGAGGTGGTGAACAGTCCTGCAAATCTCATAAAACTTCTCTTTATGTCTCCACTTATTCCACTTTAGAACACACTCAGCTAACTAACTGTTGCAGGGTTGAATCCCAAATAGCATGAAATGGAAAGCTAGTGCACTGTGTAGGGTGTAGAAATCCTTGCTCTACACATCAAGTAGTGCACTTGTTCAGGGATTAACAATTATAAGAACACTTGTGAAGTGGAGCGATACATGTAGCTGAACATCCCAGTGCTATTAAACTACTATTATATCAGCACTATATCAGTGGAATCCAATCCAATCCAAAGAGATTACTTGGTTGGATCTAACACTAGTATAATTAGGAAATATTTTGTATTTTTCTCTGATAGACACTTGTACAAAGCAAATCTCAAAACATACGGGTTCAAGGGACATGCTGAGAGATCTTCATTGTTTTCAATGGCCAGCTACAGGAGCCACATATTTCAAGCCAAATGAGACAATAAACTTTCATTTCCACTGTTATTATTAGACGATCATGCTAAGACTAACGCTTAAACATAGTGACATGATCATAATACATCTACAAAAGGATCTCCACTGGTTACATGCAGCATCAGCAAACCAAGTTAACTCTAAAAGTCTTCATAAGCCCCCAAAACATCTTAATCCTCACAACTTCAAACTAACTTTCCAGGGGGTTGAGTTCTCAGAAATGATTTTTGTTCATCACTTCCTGTGCCCTGCAGGACAGCCGCTAACACATTTCCAGTAACGCTGCTTGGTCACATGCTGACTGCAGTAGTATACCTGATGTGACCGTGGTAGAGGAGGACAGAGCAGGGATGTTAATCTGTTAATGGGATTTCTGCACTTTCCCCTGAACTGTACGCCATGACACGGCTAATCGTAAGCTCATGGCCTGCCACGAGCAACTCACACCACCCGGAGCAGGTCAGCAGTGCTTACCGGGTGAGGAAAGTGAAATGCGCAGGTATCAGGAATATTTCCCAACAATCACTCATGCTTTAGGTCATCACCAAAAAGTTTGACTTTTATCTCTCTTAAAGAGCGTTTTCACAGGAAAAAATGTTCAGAGCTGTGCCTCTTCTTATTAGACACAACATACGACACAAAGAATTTAGAAATTTGAAACTTTTATCTTACCTCATCCTGATTTCTCATCTGTTTGGCTCTTTTACCGAAGATGCAAGCAAGGTCTGTTTTACTGCGACTGGACAGATCCTTTCCTATAAGAGAAGGTTTAAAAAAAATATATATATATATTTTTTTTTTATGGATTTCCAACATCATAATTTGTGTGTGTATGCTTTCGAACTTCCTAGTGTTGTAATTTGTTACTAATATTGGACACTTTTTGCTTTGATACAACCGGACTCATTAGCTTTCATGTCAGAGCATCCTGAGGTGGGCATATATAAAAAAAAATTGTTGTTGCAAGGGAGAAAAAAGAAAAAAAAATTCTACTTAAAAGTCTTGTGTTTATCATTTACATCATGAGACTTTCTTTAACATGAAAAGAAAACGTCTCTGTCTGGAAGCTGTTGACAAATGAGTATTTTTCTAAAGGAGGTTCGACTGTGTAAATTATTGATTTAAATGGATAAGGGTCGCGGGACAGTTTTGAACTCCTGCCGAGAGGAAAGGTTTTAAAGGCAAGAGAGGACTCGCTACGTGGTCACAGAGGATGGAGCGGACGAAGAAAAACAAACGGTGCATGGGCGGGCCCCGCCTCACGCCTCCCGCTATCCAGCAGCTCAAAGGCTCCAGGAGAGTGCAGGCGCCCGTCTCGGCCTGCAGGCCTGTTCGTCCAGCTGCATCCTTTTCCTTAAAGCAGCTCCTGATAAGACTGCGTTATTTATTGCTCTAAGCGCTTTTGCTCTCTGCCTTTCAAAGGCGAGACCTTGCCTCCCTGTAACCAAGTTGTCCTGCAAGCATGCTAAATGAAACTCTAAAAAGCTGCCTCTAGATCCAGTGGAAATCAAATAAAAGCCAAATATGAACTCGACATTTCCCACTGATATCCATCAACATGCTGAAGCCCACGCTGATGGCGCGTTGGCAGCGAACATGCTATGACGCGATGATGTGCGGTTCTCAAGGTCACAGTTGAATAGGTGATGAGTGCCGAACCAGATTAGCAAATCGCACCGGCCTTTTAAGATGTACTCGCTAATCTGACAACCAACAAACTAATTGCCTGCCTCAAAAATCACCAAGATATTATCTAGGCTTCACTCTCACATTTCAAAGGAGAGACATTTTGTAACACAAATCTTTTCTTTTGCACGTGTGGTACATTCTTGAACTGACAGAAAACGATCGCTGTAAAAGGTGGGGCGTTTCTTTAACTGAAAGAGCAGTCAACGTAATAACATTTGCCACATACAGAATGATGAAGACTTACCAAGCCCTTTGAGAGAGCAAAAAAAAGAAAAGGCAAAAATCAGGCCAATTACTTAGCTAACAGTCCAAAACTGGTTTATGCATCTACTCTGTAATGGATTGGCCTACTCAGTCACATGGATGATAAAGTGCTGTAGTTCAGCGTACATCAAGAACTCCCAGATCTCTTGATAAATGGACGGCCAATTAAATCTGGGTTACTGGTTTACACTGCTAGTGCCTTTGGTGAGCATAGGAGATGCCAGTGCCTTTCCCCAGAGCTGAAATGCATCACCTGCAAAAAAAATCCACGTGGAGCAGGACATGACCGACATGATCAAGATGGCAGGTGGTTTGCAATGATCACCTGCTTCATATTCATAAAAAAAAAAATAAATAAAAAAAAAACCCGTTGCTTAAATGTTTAACACATTAGACCTCAAATTCAGCTCTCATGACCATCAGTCTATATATTCCTCCGAGACTGCTCAAGATGATCGGCAAAAGATTACAGCTCCACGTTCCTATTTCTGCCAAACTAAAACTTACGCACACAGAAGTGCACTAAGCTTCAGCAGATACAGCATCACATCACATGGGCACCTGCTGAATGCCACCTGCTCACATATGCAACAGGTTTATCTTGGCTAAATCCCTGATCTGAGACTACATAACACAGTCTGACCAAAACCATGCCAGGACACATGGACATGATCCTGGTGCCTTTCCAAAAAGTGAAATCTAATGACAAATCCGATCTAACAAGCTAAGTAACGCTACTCAAGGATAAGGCGCCGATTAAAGAACTGGACACTAACTACAGAAAAAAAACTAGCTATTAATCAGTCAGTTCAGTGTAATGTTAGAAACTGATTGCTAGGGAACCACTTTTGCATCGATGGTAACCGGGACGCGAAAAGCTGAAGTTCTGGTTCTGCTCTGTAGTTTTAATCCCAAGAGCAGTTAAAGGTCTGACATCATGTTATAAGAGCTGTAGGCAACGAAGGTAACAGAAAAATGATCGCACACAGACCCAATAAACAAGGAAGGGACTTGAAACCTGAGTATTAGTGCTTTCAGGGGGGTAAACTCTTTAACGTAACTGAGAAAAACAGGCTCAGTACCTTGTTTATTAAACTCATCAACGCACTTTAACCTTCAAAAAACTCTGTGACAAAAGTTTCCAATCTATGACCATGAACAGTTAACGTGTACAGAGGTTAGCGAAGCTGTCCCAAGCCTGAGGCTCAAAAATAAGTTTTGTCTAAGGTCATGCACTCATTTAAGTGATCCACCTTTGGGAACATCCACTTTCATCCTGTCTGTACGGACAACAAATGTCAGTCTCAAGGCTAAATAAAGTGCCTGAAATCATGACGACGGCGACGGCAGCGTGCTCCCGGTCTAGCAGTTATCTGCGATGCTCATTAGGTGGTGATTGAGACCATTTAAAACCGCAAATGCATCAGCCGGTGCTCTTCACAGGAAACAGGAAGTTGTGCTTTTAAGCTGTGTGCAGTGGTGACTTGAGCCGATAAAAGATGAGAGACCTTTCATCCACATTCCTGGCATTTTTCAAAAACATCAAGCCGAGAGGGGAATTTTCTGTTTTTTCTTGTCAAAAATGTTAAGCATGACCAGGTCCAGAGTGCCCATGAGCTTTTCCTTTACAGATTTAAACATTCCAATTTGACATCGGATCCACGCGGTCAAAAATAAGAAAAGATTTAGCGCTTTGAAAATGAAGCTGGTGAAGTCAGAGAAGCCCGGGCACGTTCCGAAGGTGGGTTTAAGCCACTCCTTGGTTAAGTTGACCTCGGCAGGCTGATTTACTGCAGCACTGACCCATGAGCACTGCTGCTACTCCTGCCAAAGGCAGCAAGCGATGAAAGCACTTAACCTCTGAGGAACATATTAATAAATACACAGGCATTTATTTCAGGAACAAGTCTAGCTGAGGTTTAGAGTATCTGTTAAAACAGATCCAAAGATTAAAAACAGTTTGAAAACCTTTGACACAGACAAATTTTAATAAGTTCTACTGTCTCATTCTGAAATATAGGTTTCTCTGAACATATACAGTCCTGGGCAAAAGTCTTGAGCATTATTGCATTATTTCTTGAAGCAACATTTTTCATATTTTGCTTCCAAAAAGCCAGACCTTCTTGTATTTTTTTAACAGTCTTCAGGAATAGTTCTCCAAGCTTCCTAAAGATTTTTCTCTCTTACTTTCAGGCCCTGTACCTGAGCAGGTTCAGAGGAATGTGTTTTTATTTTGTTAAGCCACACAGTGACCTATGAATCATACAAGCATTTCAAAAACATCTAACTCAAGGAATGAACCAGTAAGAAACAGGTGCAGATGACAGATGATCACGCCGGTGATTAGTATACTCGTGATGCTGAATGCTGAGTGTTTGGAACAGACGAGATGGGAAATGAGGTTGCTGCTGAAGTTGTTACATAAACAACCACCCTTTTAAATTGAATTTTTAGCCGCTTTGCTGCCTGCTGCAGAAGGGCAAAAAAAAAAACCTGTTCCCGTTTCTTTCATTTAATCTACATAATTTAACTAAATTTCATATGACAAAATGACAGGTGGCTCAAGACACTTGCACAGTACTGTATCTCAACCAGAAATTTCGATTCCCCTGAAAAATCTTCAAAGCTTTATATTTCTAATCCAATCCATTAATGTAATGGTTTAGTTTTTATTTAATAGGAGATCGAGTAATGATGGCTTCATCCACATCAGTACCCAACCTCAGTAAAATTAATCAACACAAGCTTCTTCATCATCATCATCACCGCCACCACCACTTCATCATTTACTGACATTATTAACATTTGTGGTTAAATAATCACTTGTTTCATTCAATCATTTCTGTTGCCTAATGGCTAGAATTTTTCTTATCATCAAGTCATTTAAAAGATTTCTAAAACTTTATCCACATTAGTCATGTGTAAGCGCTTCTCTGGAGCATCATTTTTAAAAACAAATATCTGAGTTCAAACTCAATTTATTGAGAATTGAATTGAGATTAAAGGAAAAATCTATTATGTTATGTATTTAGATTCTTTTATGTATTGCCAAACTTAAACTGACAAAAAAATTAAATACATTTTAATTTATACATGTTTCCATTTAAAGTGGGGAAATATCTGTTCCTCTATAGTGGCAGTTTGCCAGTAATTATTTATTACCTTAAAGGTTTTTTTTTTATATATATAAATCCTTAAAATTTTGACAGTCTATTTAAAATCCTGACTATGTGTATATTACCTGTAAAAAATTGCAACTTTTTGCGATTAAATAACTGCACAGGTTTTTTCAAATTTTATGCAATTAATTGTGCAGCACTAGCGAAGATCTATTTTAACCTCTACGAAGCCCTAAAGCTCTTTCCCATGACTACAGACTATTATGGATTCTTTTATTCATATTAACAGGACATCAGTTTAACCTCACCTTTGGTGAACTTCATGTAATGGACCCTTTTTTTAGACGTCTTCGATTTCTCCTCCAAACTGAAGCCTTGTGCCTGTTCTGGGGATGGCTCTGTGCACACAGAACAAAAAAAAAATTCCAGAATAAACTGCGATCAACAGCAAATCTTCATAATCACAAGAAATAAATATAAAAATAAAACCACAGTGAAATTCTAGACCTTATAACAGGCCCAAGGGGTTAAATTTTACTGTTCAGCTCTAAAAATCTTAGCACAGATTTTATACGTTTAGTTGTGATAACTTAAGTGTAAAAACAGCAAAACTAGACAATGTGACTGCTGAGCTTTTCTGTCGTACAACAGCACCACCTAGTGGTACTTTAAAAAATAGAACTCAAAGTGGTGAACTATAACCTCTTAATTATAAAGCCTTGATTATTCTGAATATTTTGAATGACATTAACCACCAGAAGTAGACTGACTCTTAACAGCTAATTAGCAAACACATGTTACCTTCACTGTTCTGTCCATGGCAGTTGTTCAGTTCAGCAAGGAGCTGATTAAAATCATCCTGATGGGCAATCCAGTTGTCCTGGAAAAAAACAACCACACCGATTATAATGATTCAGTCACTCAAAGTATTAAAGCAAAGTTCCGGCACAGCTCAGTGCCGGCTCTCACCTCGTTGTTGACTGCTGTGCCCAAACCCAAGCTATTGTTCTTCACTTTAACCTTGATGTGCTCTGTCGCACCCTGTTCACTTTTGCCAAGACCCTAAGAATAAGGAAAAAAGTAAGAAAACAAAAAATAGGCACTTCAAATGTGCAGTACATATATAAGAATAAAACTGAGACTAAAATCAGAGCACAATAAATAAATCTAATGCTAAAAGAAATAGCAATAATATTAACCAAAAATATAGAGAACAATAAATTGATGAAATTATAAATGCAAGCAATGTTTTATTGTTTACGTGTTATTAGACGTAGTCTAGAAGTCCCCGTGGATTACTCATGAAAAGGATTACATATGATTAAGCACATCAATAAAAATCTGAGATTTTCCTTGCAATCAGTTTCAGTCTTAAAAAAGCACTGGACAAAAAGTCTAAAAGTCTGGACACACCTCCTACTTGCCTTTCCTGATTTTTATTTCTACACTGTAAAACAATGCTAAAGGCTTCAAAAACATGCAATAATCTCCTTTGAACAGTTAATGTTGGGATGTGTCTGCAACTCACAATCTGTAAAGCCTTCATAACGCCTCTATTCTGAGGTGATTGTTAATTGGTGATTTTCAGGCTGGTAACTCTAAATGAACTTCTCTGCAGCTGAGGTAAGTTTTGGTCTTGCTTTCCAGGGAAGGTCTTCATGAGTGGCAGCTTCATCATGGTGTTTGATGGGTTTTGCAAATGCACTTGACAATACAGTTCTTACAGGAACGATTCCGGAACAGCTGACCTTCGTGAATTAAAATAACTTTTGTTATTTTAACTGGTTTTGAAATCTCCAGTAATAAAATAAAAATAAATCACTAAAGAAAAAACATGCAAGCACCACAAACGACTCCGTTAGTGTCTACAAAGATATGGCAATATAGAGTGTATGTCTACGGATATTTAGAGGATGTTTTTGGAAAAGAATGAAAAAAAACTTAAATGATTACAATTTTACTACCCTAGTATGGAGACTTCTGGGAAACACTTTAAACATATAATACAGAGAAAGCATGTAAAAGTGAAGACGTTGACAGTGTTTAACCTTCTTTTGACATGTCATACAAACCAAACCCTTTATGATTAATCACTTTAAAAATCTATCAGGCTGGGAATGTCAGGTGAACACATAGATGAACCAGTCCAAAAGTACGCTGGCTTGATACCGTCCTAACAGACTTCAGCATAAGAATGAGAGACCTGAAGGAAGCGGTCCAAGAAAGAAAGGCACGGAGGATACAGGCCTATGAAGTAGCCAAAAGTGGGACACAACGGAAAGAGCAATGAATGCAAAAGTGAAGTGTGCATGCACAAACCCTGAGTAAGACAGAAGTTTATTCAGAACACTCACATGGTGGAGAGATGGTGGATCATGTATTGCCTCAAAACTTAACAAATAAATAAATAAATAAAATCATTTGCATATTTTTGCATTTAAGGTAATCAAATGTTGCAGTTCCTCTATTATCCTACAAGGGCAGGCTAAACTACTTCCACATCAGCCGGCAAACAGCGTCTTGTCTGGTAGGAGGAAATTATTTGCCAATTTTGTTTAAAATTGTAATAAAACAAAACCAAACAAAAAAAAAAAAATAGTTAATGGTGAAGCAGGATATTTTTTTTTTTTAAAAATCGAACCGAATCGCTATATAGATTGAATCTGCACCTTACAAATATTACGGGTCAAAGGTTGTGTTTTTGTGGACTTGTTTTTAAAAAATATGGCTGCTTGACAGAAAAGCCTTATAAGCGACCTCATTTTTAACATTTATGTTCTCATTTTTCCCTAAAGTCTTTGATTAAAACGGTCTACATACTTGTACTAATCAGCACTGTTGCGTCCTCCTACACACCCCCATTTAGACCTCCACAGAGAAATCCACAAAAATCCAGGGGGGTTATGAGGTTGCAGCCCCACCCTCCTGAACCCCCACAGAAGAAAAATCATGTTGTTCAACTCAGGTTCCTCATATTACTAAAGAATGCCACCAACAAAGACGTACAAGTATGGAAAAAAATTAAAACAAAGATTCAGTAAAGGAAAAAGGTAAACTTTTTTTTTTAGTATATGATTTTATAATGTAGGCTAGTAATACATTTTTGCAGGTGGCAACAACAAGCATAACATGCTCATACACTAATATCAGCATTTCATACTCCTCCACTTACATTTTCATCTCACATTCTGCTTGCTTGTGATAGATGAGTGTTCCTGCCCTTCCCTTCCTTTGTTGCAAACTTATTTTTAGAAACAAAGAAAAACAAACAAAAAAATAAATAATAAATTCTACAACAATGCTGGAGATTTCAAAACCATGAAATAACACATTTGGAATTAAGCAACAAATACAACAGTCAGTTATTATTTTAAGACACAAAGGTCAGCTGTTCTAGAATAGTTCTTGCAAGAACAGTATTGTCAAGTGTATTTCCAAAACTCATCAAGCACCATGATGAAACTGGTGCTCGTGAAGACCATCCCATAAAACCAAGCCTAAAACTTACCTTTACAATGTAAAAGAATTGGAAGGTGTGCGTGTCTATAGACACTGATCAACCATAACATTCTGACCACCTGTCTAATATTAAGTAGGCGCCCTTTTTGCCATTATAACAGTGATGCAATGTGTGTTTTGACACCTTTCTATCACAACCAGCTTTAACCTTTTCATTAATTTTAATCTGCACTAGCTCTTCTATTGGATCAGACCACATGGGCCAGCCTTCACTCCCCATGTGCATCAGTGAACCTTGGCCCCCCGTGAACTGGCGACAGTTATGTCTTGACCACTGCAGACCAGAAACATCCCACAAGAACTGAAGTTTCGGAGTTGCTCTGACTCAGTCCTCTAGCCATCACAATTTGGCCCCTAATTCTCAAATATATATATATATATATATATATATATATATATTTAAAAAAAAAGTCACTCAATTCCTTATACTTGCCCACTTTTTCTGCTTCAAACGCATCAACTTCAGAAAAAAAAAGTCCACCCACTTCCAGCCGCCATTGTAACAAGATATTGGAAATGTGAGAAGGACCAGATTGTGATGGCTAGATAACTGGATCTAGTGATGGGTCGTTCATGAACGATTCGTTCTTTTTGAACGAATCTTTAACGTGACTCAGAAGAAGGAGTAGTCTCGGAGAGTGATTCGTTCATTTTCTACTGGGCGCGCATGCGCAAATCATCGCAAAACCCCAGCAAGTTATGTACAGGACACAGAATTGAGCGATTCTTTCTTAATGACTCTTCTACTATGAGTCGTTCGTTCTTTTGCCACGTGACTCCCATAGACGCTATGCAGAGCAGTACATAGGAAACAGAATTGAACGGTTCCAACAAATCTTTAAGTCCCGAGTCGTTCATTCTTTTTTCACGCGACTTCCACAGGCACTACGCAGTGCAATAGATTCAAAAGAACGAACAACTCAGACTGGAAGATATAAGATGTGAGCTACTCATTCTGTTTATTATAATATGCCCCAAGCTCCATTGTAATATTTTGATTACTGGAACTATAGCCAAAATTTGTGTATGTAGACGTATTGGGGGTGTGTTTATTGGAAATGAAACATTTTATTTTATTTCTTATCAAAAAAACTAAATGAACTAAATGACTCTAAAAAAGATTTGTTCATTTTGATGAACGAGATTCAAAGAGTCACTAAAAGGATTCAAACTTCCCATCACTAACTGGATCAGAGTAACGCAAAAACTGAAGCTTATGTGGGATGTTCCAAGGCTGCAGTGGTCAGAACATACCAAAAGTGATCCAAGGAAGGAAAACCGGTGAACTGGCAACAGGGTCATGGGTGGCCAAAGCTCACTGATGCACAAGGGGAGTGAAGGCTGGCCCAGGTAGTCCGATCCCTACAGTAGAAGAGCTAGTGTAGATCAAATGGAGGAAAAGGTTAATGCTGTTTCCAATAGAAAGGTCTCAGAACACACTGGTTATTACTGTTATAGAGACAGAAAATTCATCACCACCTTCTGACCAGAAGGAGAAATGCAACAGAGCTGTGATGCAAGTGTGATTTCAGACGCAGCAGGAGATTACCTTCCCTTTAGACCAGCCCATTCTCTCCAGCATCTTCTGGCCGAACTTGGACTCATCATTACTCCACGCGCTGTTCCTCGGGTCTACAGACCACTTCTGCTTCCTACGAGCTAAAACAACCAACAGGACAAAACACCAGATATTTGTCGGTTTTATCACTATCATCTGTGACAACACGTGCTTTAATAAACACGAGCTTGATCTTCTCCTAAACTCAGTTATCCACCGACTCTCCATATCCTAGGATCAGACACCAGCACTGTTAGCATCCATGCTAACACATGAGCAGAACGTCAGAAAAACAAAAGCTCAGTGGTTACAAATGAAACCATACATGTTACTGTACATCATACACCCATTCCCTACAAACATGACAAAAAGAAAATAATAATAGAAGCAATAAATGTATAATAAACTATGAACTCACGCTCAGCAAGCATGGACATCTTGGGGTCCCGGAACACATGGGCTGAGTCAGCGCGGCTGTCCTTCACTGCCTGACTGAAAAAAAAACGAAAAAAAAAAACGCGTGTTTCTTGTTTTATACACAATTTTTGCCATAACAGAAACTTTTTAGAATTTAATTTATTTGTAAAATGTTTTGTATGAAAAAACATACGTTTCTATATCTTTTAGACAGGATTATTTTACGTTTAATTCAATTACTGGCTCTAGATGAACACTAGGTGGTGCCAAAGTATTATATATTTTTTTTAACTTATTGTCTTTTCAACAAGTTCATATTTTCGAGTTTAAATATTTTTACCTTAGGGTATATATTCCACTGACCCTCTCATATCAGTAATTTTCAGATGTGCATGTTTTATTTTGTCTGTTTAATGGGGCTATAGAAATTTTATTCCTTTTACTTTTATTATTATTATTATTATTATTATTATTATTATTATTATTATTATTATTATTATTATTTCCACTGCCAGACCATGTAAGGATTAAGCTGACATAGAGGCTTATTTGTTTTTTTTGAGGTGCTGGAGTTTTAAAACAATTAAAAAATTGTAAAAAATAAATATTAATTTCCCGTAAAATAATAATAATAATAATAATAATAATAATAATAATAATAATAAACATGCCCACTTTTTTATTCCCTCATTAAAAATGTTTTAGGCTGAGTTGCGAGTCACAAATGCACTGCTGTCTTCATTTCTTCATCAGAAGTGAATCTTCGTCCTCGTAGGGCTGCTTTTAAGGGACCAAACAGGTGAAATTCTGATGTAGCAAGATCAGGACTATAGAGGGATGCTTTAACACCTCAAATTGAAGTTTCTGCAGAGTGTTGACAGTGTGTGCAGACATGCATCATTGATTGCACTGTTGATTGTTGAACCTTTTTCCTGATAATGTTCCAATACTGGCCCTTGTGAATCCCAGAAAAGCATCAACTTTCCAGCTGATGGTTGACTTAACTTTTTCTTGGTCGGCGATTAAGGATGTTTCCATTCCACACTGGTCCATGTCTTGTCAACAGTAATAATTCGTTTTAAGAAGGTTTCAGTCTCCAAAGAGCATCAGTCCAAACTTCCCAACACATCTGTTTATGCTTTTCCAGGAGTTGTTTTGGCACAAGGTGCATTCTCAGACCACAAAAAAAAAACAAATCACTGCACGCTACTCTTTTTGGTGCAAATCACAACTGCGGCATTCATTTTTGCTCACACTGCAATTACAAATAAATTGATGTAACAACTTCACACCTGCACAGCAGTGACTGAGGAGACAGTAGGCATGAACGGAAAGCACTGAAAAGATGTTTTAATATAACCAGAGTGCGGATAATTTTTGACTTACTTCCATATCATATAGTATGTACATTGTATGGTCAAAAGTCCTGACCTCATCCACAGTAAACATGAGCACTGACTGTGTGCCAAGCCTCCTCACACAACATCAGTGCCTGGCCTCAGCAGTGCTCTTGTGGCTGACTCAGCGAAGCTTGTTCGTTGTGGCAATGTTAAGGCAAATTTACTGAGGCTGGAACACCACTAATATTAGGTTGTTTCTGGAAGTTAGAAGGTCCATTGATAAAATAATGTTGAACCAACATTGACTAAAATGCAATAACAATGAACAAACCATTCCAAAACAGTCTTCCAGATACGACGTCTAAATAACATTTATTGATAACATTTATTTACATTTCTCAATTAAAATACATTCTTGCTCATACTAAAGATGCTAGCTTTTTCCCCTTTTTTGGGGTCACTCATTCACCATTACTCACTCACTCATTGTTTATACCACTTTATCCTGTAAACAGGGTTGCGGGGGGGCCTGGAGCCTATCCCAGGACACTTAGGGCACGAGGCGTGGTACACCCTGGACAGGGTGCTAATTTAGTCCACACATATACACAAACAGACTCATTCACAAACTACAGGCAATTTGGGAACGCCAATTAGCCTAATTTGGAGTACCCGGAAGAAACTCACCAAGCACAGGGAGAACATGCAAACTCCATGCACACAGAGGCGGGAATCGAACCTGGCCAGGAATCAAACCCGGACCCTGGAGATGAAAGGCGACAGTGGTAACCACTGACTTTTTGTTAATCGTGAGTCATGCTACTTTGTGAAGGTAATACCAAGGAATATTGTGTTGTTTTTGCATTAAGGCATAACAGAGTTTACATTCAATTAAATGCTATAGACGTTCTGACATATATTATATTATATAATTATTAAAGGGGTTGGCAACCTTAAACACTCAAAGAGCCGTTTTCCCGTTTCCCACAGAAAAGAAAACACCGGGAGCCCCTGAACTAGTATATAGAATTTATATATAGAATTTCCTTATTCTGCTATATATTATTTCTATACATATGGAAATTATACATATGAATTGCAATTGCTGCAATTGCTGAGTATAATATATACTGTATATGTTGGTAGAGTAACACTTCCTCTATACAAAGGAACTACTCATCCCAACTCTCGAATCCTCTTTGAAAATCCCCTTTATTGCAGTTGCTGGTTTCCTGCTGCGTGGTTTGTCTTCAGTGCTGGTTTCCCCTTCTTTAAACTTCATCCAAGTGTGCACATTGCTCTTGTCAGTGATGTCATCTCTGTAAACATTTGATAGAGCAGTGGAAAACCCTCAATTGCAACGAAGGGGATTTATAAAGAGGAATCCAGAGTTGGGTGTAAATCCATAGAGAATATGTTGAGTAGTACATTTGTATAGAAGAAGACATACTCTACCAACATGTGCAATTTGAATGAGTTTTATCAGTTATTAAAAAAGTTAAGCACACAATATTGCATTACTTTCGGCCCTTACAGAAGTTCTATCACAATGATACAGGAAGTACATTCTCTTCGTTGCAACTAAAGCCAGAAAGGCATGCCAAGTTTTGTATCTAAAAACCTATTCTACAAATATGTTTTGGCTGTAACCTTGAGTCCTATACACATGAGAGTAATCATGAGAGAGAACCGTGTAATGATAAGATTTATTTAGTTTGTCTCAAGACAATCTTAAACAATCAGAAAAGACCGGAGAGTTTAGTTCTGATTAGACAAATATAAATTGTAATTGCTGAGTCTTTAAAAAACAGTTACAAATCAAAGCACTGTAAATTGTGTATGTAGTAATGCTACTTTTGTATGAATACATTTTCATCAAAACAAGCATTTTACTTTATTCATATCTTGCAATATTCAATTGAAAATTTAAAATGATTTAATAGAAATTTTGCAAAACCCCAGCAAAACCACTGTCAAATGAAAGTTAAAAGTTCATCTGCTGAAAAAAACATCTAAGGAAACTAAAATGAAAGAAGACTTTAATAGCTTACTGAATCCTCCTGTTACACCCTGATGACTCCACTGAAGACTAAAAGGTCACCAAACAGTCACCAGCAGCAGTCGGCCTTTGCAGTAAATGGATGCTGTGTGCTGTCTTTGCAAATTACCTGTTAGGGAGATGTATTGCAATCACATACTTTACTGTCTAAACCAAGGATTCTATGTACAATGTACTACCTAAACATCCTAAGTACAATTCAATGTAATAGGAACCATGATCACATATTAAATTACGCTTTTTAAAAAGCATCTAAAATAATATCTTTATATGACAGTAGACAATGGTTTACTGAGGGTCCCCATAGCAACATGTCTCCCTGTAAAAAGCAGCTGCGCCACAGAGTGTTTTGGCATTTCCCATTCAGGCTGATCATAAGACTGAGTCAGTTATCTCACTGAAAGTCCAGCCTCTGTGTAATAGGCATATTGTAGCCTCTGTCGCTCCTATTGGATGAAAAGAGGGTGTGTGCCTCTTGCATAACCCTTTATATCAAACTTGGGAAATGTAAAAGCTGTCATCCATCTATTACTCCTCCCCTCATCCCAGGCAAGGAGAAGATTGTTTTGACTTTACAAAGCAGATTTATAAAGATCAGCATTACACCTAGAAAGGTAGGAATGTCAATCACGATTCAGTAAAACAACAAAAATAACCCATGCACCAAGTAGAAAATGTGTCTGATTTAAATATGCAAGTAACATTTTGATAAAAAAAAAATAATAGTGAAGTGAATAGAATATACCCCAATCAGCCATAACATTACGATCACCCACCTAATACCGCCGCCAAAACAGCCCTGACCTGTCTCCACTTGACCTCTAAAGGTGTGTTGTGGTATCTGGTACCAAGCCGTCCTACAAGTTGTGAGGAGGACCCTCACTTGTTATTCCAGCACAGTACCTTTTTTTTGCAGTGTGGCATGGTGCATTATCCTGCTGAAAGAGGCCACTGCCATCTGCCATCCAGTTTCCATGAAGGGGTGTACTTGGTCAGCAACAACATTGAGGTAGGTGCTACATGTAAAAGTAACATCTTGAATGGCAGGACCCAAGATTTCCCAGTAGAACACTGTCCAGAGCATAACACTGCTTCTGTGGTATTGCGTTCTTGCATTCTTCCCCATGTACTGTTAGTGATGCATACACACCTGGCCAACCACATGAAGTAAAAGAAAATGTGATTCCTTAGATCAGGCCACCTTCTTCCATTGCTCCTGATCAGTTTCCAAAAAAGGTGCTTTGGATAGTGGACACAGGTCAGCATTGGCACCCTGACTGGTTTATGCAACAAATTGTGATACACTGTATGTTCTGACACCTTTCTATCAGAAGTAGCATTTACTTTTTCACCAATTTGACCTGCAGTAATGCTTGTATTGGATTGTACTACATGGGCCAGCCTTTGCTCCCCACATACATCAGTGAGCCTTGGCCACCCATGGCCCTGTCACCAGATCACCAGTTGTCCTTCCTTGGACCACTTTTGGTAGGTCATGACCACTGCAAACCGGGAACATCCCACAAGAGCTGCAGATTTGGAGTGGCTCTGACCCAGACGTCTAGGCAGTTTTGGGGCATGATTATAATGTACCTGGAATCGTTTTGGTGCAGTGGTGGCTCAGAGGGCTATGGCACTGAGTTATTGATCGGAAGATTGGCGGTTCCACCAGGTTGCCACTGTTGGGCCTTTGAGCAAGGCCCTTAACCTTATCTGCTTTAGGCGCGCTGTATCATGGCTGACCCTGCACTCTGACCCCTGTTACGATGGGACAATGGTCGAACGTGCTACAAACTTCAAGTTCCTGGGGATACACATTTCTGAGGACTTAACCTGGTTCACTAATACCTCCAGTCTCCTCAAGAAAGCTTCCCAGCGTCTCTTCTTCCTGAGATTACTGAGGAAGAATCACCTTTCTAAGGACATAATGAACAATTTCTACAGTTGTGCAGTAGAGAGCATCCTAACCAGCTGTATTACAGTCTGGTACGGTAACTGCTCTGTTTGCTAGTAAATCCATCCAAAGGGTGGTGAAAACCGACCAGCGCAACATTGGTACCCCACTTCATGGCATGGAGGAAATATACAAGAAAAGGTGTCTGCGTAGGGCCCGTAGCATCGTGAAGGACACCTCTCATCCTGCACATAAACTGTTTTCTCTCCTTCCCTCTGGAAAAAGGTTCAGATGCGTAAAAGCCAAGAGCAGCAGGATGAGGAACAGTTTTTACCCCACAGTGGTTACCTTATTGAACACAACTTCTCTAACCCCCTAACCTTCTTACATGGACGGTACCACCATCACTGATAACCCAACATTCTTGTACAATATCTCTGTAAATATTCCCTGTACATTCATTTGTATAGTCTGCACATAGACTGTACACTAATATATGTATATTAATATATATGTATATATGTGTGTATAGGTATACTCTCTGCATTTCCATCCAGCTGTTAAATTATTCATATTTATTCATATATTTATATTATTGCACATACTGTAAATTCACCTATACATAATTTCTGTATATCTTTATATCCACTTTTTTAGACATATCTGTAAATTTACAATTATTTAGTACATTAATTTATCCATCTCTGCTCACTTTACACTGTATATTCATATAAATATATATATTTTTTCTCTGTATACATAGCCTTTATTTTATATATATATATATTTGTATACAGTATATTGCACTGCTAACATTTCTTTGCCTTGTAACTATGTGCAATGACAATAAAGTTGAATCAAATCTAACCTAATCTAATATGCGAAACAGGAATTTCACTGTGCTGTGATGTATATGTGACAAATAAAGGCTTAACTTAGGCTTCACAATTTGTTCCTTGTCTCTTAAATTCTCACGCTTGCCCATTTTTTTTTTGCTTCTTCTTTTGTGCTTCAGTCTAAGGGACAAAATGTTCACTTGCTGCCTAATATATACCAGCCACTTCCACATGCCACTGTAGGCAGAATATCAATGTTATTCAGTTCACCTGACAGTGGTCATAACGTTATGGCTGATCGGTATATGAAGAATGTATGTATTGTACAGTATGTGCAGACACATCCGTGATTGCTATGTGGCATGATTTAAATGCCTCTAAAAATAGACCCATTTGGTTCTATTGACTGAGCACTGGATTCAAATTGGGGTCAAGGACAGAACAGCCATCCACAAGGCACACACAATACTTGTTATTTAAAAACAAATAATTAAAAGGCTTACCAATTGAAATGTCAATTGAAACCACATGATTATAATGTAACTAGAAATTTGTAAAATTCCACAAAAACACTCAATATATGCAAGACTATTTGCCTTTATTTATTACAGATATGTGTCATACTGCGCTGGCATGGGATTATTAAAGACTGTTTGGCTGCCTTATCTTTCCCACAGTACAGACGTTCTCTGGGTACTGTGTCAAGAAGCCTGACTATTCAGCATGCACAGAATAACTACTGCGTTCTTATCTATCCAATAAGTCAGAAAACAGAAGCCCACAGCTGCAACTCAGCACAAATGATGTTGTTGTTTGAAACTTTTTGTAAGTATTTAGTGGCATCAGCAATGGTTGGTACATAAAACTGTAGAAATGTACTCAACAGAAATGTTATCTTAAAGCTTGTGTAAATCTTGGATATCATAATGGGAAAAGGCTTTAAGTCTATATACTATAGATATGAACATTATGTAACCTAGCACACTGCAAATGAAAGCACGATCATACAACTTTGCTCTTGGGAACAATACCATTATGCCTATTTAAACAATGTATTGTTCTACTTAAGCCACTCGCAAAAAACAGAGTTATATAATTACTGAAATTTGCAAGTCTGTGCAAGTCTGTGCCGTCAACAATAACTGGCTTTAATCAGACATTTTATGATATTACCACAACGATGTGCTGCTAAAAAGCTGCTCTAATATTCTAAATAGAAAAAAGGTATAATTAACCTAGAAAGCCTATATGGACTTATGAAAACAGACTTATGAAAACAGAAATGTAATCTTAGATATTGTGTTAATCTTGGATATCATTATGGGAAAAGGCTTCAAGTCTATATGGTATAAATACAATCAATGTGTAACCTAACAGTCACTTGAACATGCACACTGCAAATGAAAGCATGATTATACAATTAGCATTTGCTCTTGGGAACAGTATCATTACGCCTATTTAAACAATTTATTGACCTACTTGAGTATGTGCCATTATTGCCTGCCTAAAGTTGTATTTAATGTCAGATTTTTTATTTCATTACAAGATTTATGCAAAACATGTCCAATAATGGACATCAATTTTTATGCACCCTTTTGAAACTTAAAATAATAAATAATTCAGGCTCAAAATGATATTTTAAGAGGTTTCTTAGTAGTTTGTTGTCTTAAAATACCACCTACTATTAAAGAATATAGTTTATTTAGAATTTGGACAAAAAAGGCAAACACATACCAAGTCAAAAAAATTTGGGTGTTGCAATCAAAGTGTGGTTTGTAAATGTAAACACAAAAGCTCTAGCACACTTTTGCTATTACAGTAGTGCTAAGATTTTATATTGTACTGTACAGTACTTATTAAAGCATTCTTTTGTAACAACGCACCAACTAATACAGTAAAAATTTCAAAGCAAAGTTATAAAATTACTGAAATTTGCCTATTTGCAAGTCTGAGCCATCCACAATAACCAAGTCGATCCAGCATGTCTGTGAAAAAAGGCTTTAATCACAGACATTTTATGACATTTATCACAACAATGCGCTGCTAAGAGGCTGCTCTAATATTTTAAATAAAAAAAAAGTTATGATTAACATAGTAAGCTTATATGAACTTATCAAATCATAACAGAAATTTAATCTTAGAGCTTGTGTTAATCTTGAATATCATGATGGGGGAAAAGGTTTTAAGTCTATATACTATAGATACAAACATTATGTAACCTAGCAGTCAAGAAAAGCAATCATACAATTAACCTGCTCTTGGGAACAATATCATTACGCCTATTTAAACAATTTATTGTCCTACCTGAGTCTAAAAAGAGTATGTGCTGTTATTGCCCAACTAAAATTGTATGTCAGATTTCTTATTTCATCACCAGATTTATGCTAAACATGTCCAACAATGAACATCAATCTATATCCATGCCTTAGAAATAATATATATATATATATATATATATATATACATACACATGAATTCAGGGTCAAACTGATAGTTTAAGAAGTTTATTAGCAAGTTATGGTCTTAAAATACCACCTACTATTAGAGAATATAGTTTCATAAGGAATTTGACAAAAAAGGCAAGCAAATACAGAGTCAAAAAATTTCTTTATTATTTCAGTTGTTGCAATCAAAGTGTGGTTTGTGGATGTTACCACAAAAGCTCTAGCACATTTTTGCTATTAGTACTGAGATTTCATATTGTACTTCTTGAAATAAGCTGTTGCAACATAAAGCACCAACTATTTTCTAAAAATAAACTAGCAGCACCTCAGCTGATGGTCACAAAAAAAAAATCAGAGCACAAAGTTATTTTAAAAAAATTACTGTAATTTGCCTATTTGCAAATCTGTGCCGACAACGAACTCATTCCAGCATATCTGACGATTTTCAAAAGGATTTGATCATAGGCATTTTATGACATTTATCACAATGTGTTGCCAAGAGGCTGCTCTAACATTTAAATAGAAAAAGGTATGATTAACATGGCAAGCTCGTCTGGAAAACATAAAAGATAAGCATTTATATAGAAAATCATGTCCATCTAATAATAAAGAAAATGATTTTTTTTTTTTAATTACATAATGTAGCTAATGGTGCAAGGAGAACATTTTAAGCAAAAGCTAAATAAATAGATAAATAGTACACAAGAGATGGAGGAAAGGAAAATACGAGCATTACTTATGCTGGCCCCTGCTGCCCTTTTACACTCACACCTACGTATGCATGTACATACAACATTCAGACACACAATTTCAGTTGAAAGCTCAGCGTATAAGGCATTGGTCTACTGATTTTAAGGCTGTGAACTCAAACCTCAGAAGTGGCAATATACCTCTGCTGGGCCTTTAGGCAATGTCCTTAATCCTCAACTGCTCACTGATATAAAAAGAGATAAAGGTAACATCCTTTCACTTATCTATGTTCCTCTGGATATGGCTGACTGCTTAATGTTCTACACATCAATAATATACAGTAATTTATTAGTCATTTGTTGACTAGTTACTTAACTTATTTTCAGTGTAGTATTCATTATTGCTAACACTTTTCATTTCGCAAAGCACAGGCTGGGATTACCGATGTCATTCATAAGTGCATTCATTATTTGACCTTGTCAGGAATATGATCAAAATTATTTAAAAAAAAAAAAAAATGTAAAAAAAAGGTTTAAAACACCAACTTTGCTAATAACTTAAATACAGTTAGCTAGATTTTTCAGAGCTATGTTAGTTCATTCTGATATAAAAATGTGTAACAATGTTTTGACATTTTCTATGTTGCAGTTCTTGTAACATTTGTTTCACTTCGTTATAGGTGAAAGTTTCTCATATTCGGATTTAACTCATAGTATACATTTCTCACTTAAATTATCTAAACATGCTTATTTTCAAACCAATCAGACCGTTGCACATGACTGGTAACGATCATAGCAGACTTTAGTCATTAAAGCTGGCTTAATCGTTTAAGCAATACAGTACGACAACTTTGGGTACAATTTCGACTTCAAGCCAGCTCTTAGCCCTGCCAGTGAATATTATTTTGCAATGTTGCTTTTACCAATTAAAGCAAACCAGGCTTTTTTTTTTTTTTCCAACTTTTACCATTAAATCTTAAATAACTGAACGTAAATAAAAAGACATTGGGGGAATAATATGTTCTGGGCACTCAAAAATTCACCTTTTAGCAATACATCTTATATACACACACATCTCCATATCTGTTTTCCTCCAGATAATCCAGGCACATAAGAGAGAGCAGATTATTTACAGACCAGGGAGATCTCGGTTCTTCAAGGCTATCAGTCTTTATGAATATGCATGTACAAACTCTGATTTGATTCAGCTGGCTTGGGCAACTTGGGACTCTGAACCAATAAAGTTGAGCATCGTCTGAACCAACTCCGGCAGGTCGTAGTCGTGCTTCCAGCTCCAGTCCTTGCGTGCGTTCGAGTCATCAAAGTTCATCGGCCAGCTGTCGGCTGTACAGGCAAATCACACAAAGAACATTAATACATCTTGATCACTCAGATAAACAAACGGAAAAAAATCATGAAGGTAAGAAGACCATTCAGGGTTCACCCTTAAATGAAATACTGTACGGGTATGTACTGTATGGACAGCTTGACTCTTACCTATAGCCTGCCGTACAGGGTCAATTTTGTATGTAACTTGGAGGTCAGGCAGCTGTTTCTGGACCTCCTGTGCCAGTTCATCAGGAGTGAAGCTCATGGCATTGATGTTGTAAGTGCGCATGGACAGCGTCTCAGCTGGGGCTTCCATGACCTCGAGCGTAGCCCGCAGACAGTCATCAATGTACATCATAGGAAGTCGGGTGTCTGGCTTCAAGTTGCACTCAAACTGTCCAGTTTTGACAGCGTCATGGAAAATCTGCACAGCATAATCTAAAGAACGAGCACAGACTAAGACTTAGAAGGAATTTAAACATTTTCGGTCATAATACTGCACATTCCAAGCACTTTGTATATTTGAATTCCTATCCTTGCCAATGGTACTTGGCAAATTTGAGGATGCAAATGGTAAGGTAACGATATGGGATAAATGCTTGAGCTGATTTCACCGCATCTTAAAATACATGCAGAAAGTTGGCGTGTATTTGTGCGCCATATGATAAAATTTAACAACTCAATATTTACCTTCTATTTACCCATTATACCTTCTAATTTTGCTAATAAATTATTTACACATCGATCTAATCGTTTTTCACACAACAGTGGTTTGATTTTTTTTTTATTTTTTACAGTAATTGAATGACTATTGTTGCATTAAATAATTTCACTTGTTTTGCTTTTAAACTGATTAATTATCCGATTGTTACACTTCTAGTTGCAACTGAGGCTACTGTACCTGTCGTACCACCGCCAGGCTGGGAATCTGCCGAGATGATGCCAGGGTACCGGAGACAACGGAAGTCAAGCCCATACCGGTGATGGTAGTACTATGAATGAAAGAAGGAATCGTTGAGAAGAAATTAAGGACTGACTGTGATCAATATTCTAAATTATGGTGACAGGTTGAATATGGAACGTATGGATTTTACCTCGCCCATTAGCTCAGCATGGACCTTGGAGACACCATATATGGTACGAGGTCGCTGCACACAAAGATCAGGAGTCGGGTTACGGGGGGAAGTAGGACCGAAGGCACCAATCGTGCTGGGAACAAACAGTCGAAGCCCATGCTCTGCAGCAATATCCAGGATGTTGTGAAGACCTGAGAACACACACAATGCACATGTTAGCTGCACATGTCACTTCACAAAACAATTAAAACAAACAGAGAACCATTTTATGCTTCGTATACTGAAAGATACAAGTGATGATATTGAAGATCACTGATAATAATGAAAGGAATGAATTCCTTTCTTGCAGACATACCAGTTATGTTGACAGCCCGGGCCAGGGCCACATTCGCTTCCCCAACAGCACTGAGAAGGGCACTATAATGCACCAACCAGGTGATCCGGTTGTTGACGACAATCTCTCGCAAGTTCTTATAGTCCAAAATGTCAGAGTAGATAAAGGGGCCTGGACAGAAGTCAGAATAATCAGAATAGGATTCGACCTGAACAGTCACACAAATTTTATATTATACACATACAAGTGATGTTTTTTAAAGTAGATAAACTTGTAGTGTATATGCATAACTGTTAGTACAATCTCCTAAACTGCTTTTTAAACTTGACAAATGTAAAAAAAAAAAAAAAAAAAAGAAATACATTAAACACAATACAGACAGTCCTCTTCTCAAGAGCTATGGAGAAATGATACAAAGCCTGCTTTGTTTGTACTGGTAACTGTAGAAAGGCAGTGAACGACATGCTCTGTGTTTTTAGACCCGAGCAGGCTAAAGTTACACGAAAGAAGAGTAGCACTCACCACTGTGAAAGACGTCTGTAGATGGTTTCCTGATATCTGAAAGAATCACGTTGTTGTTTCCATACCTCTTCCTGTTAACCAAAATCAAACTTCATGTTACATTTTTGCAGATTATATATTCACCAGGACAATTATACTTATTTTACTGTTTACCTTAACAGTTTTGCCAGCCCAACACCTAGTTGCCCGAGGCCACCTTTAAGAAAGCAAAAAAAAAAAAAAAAAAAGTTGTAAATATGCAGTAATGAACAGAATTTAGGCAATGGTAAATATATTGAGAGTTAGTCATACCTGTGATAAGGACCTTTGGGTGATCTGTTTCAGAAAAGGACACGGAGTGAAAGCTGGCATCTGACGCACTGGTCACTTGGCGGGGAGAGAAGCTGACATGGCGCACGGCCACCGATGAAACCTGGCAGCCACATACAGGGGCAAGAAGGCCTTTCTTAGCCAGTTTAGTCAATGCACGCACCACTGGCATCTTCAATAACCTATGAAAAAAAAGAAACTTGTTAGACCATCTATACTAGACCGGTTTGAGATTCCCTAATTCACGTTACTGTGTGTGATGTTTTTTGTACCAGTTTTTTTTTTTTTTTTTTTTTCTCTACCAGGAACTCCAAGCTGGCTCACTTACAAAATGGCTATTGGGTATCTGGTCAGGTCAGGGTGAATGTTTCAGCAGGACATACAAGCAAAAATAAATATGCCGATGATGATGATGCACGATGACACACAGGGGCCTGGATGGGGGCAGATTTCTAGCGTTGAAACCTTATCTCTTGCACTCTGGTAGTCGAGGGGTGAGTGCTGGGGTGGCAGGGAAACGGGTATTTATTTATTTATACCGCCCCGCCTTCACGAGTGACCAATCAAAATCGTGCGCGTGAAGCAACGCAAACTACACGAAAAGCGTTACCTGTTACGTAACAGACCACGTGTTACGTGTTACTCCTGTCACGTGGAACCACAACGAACATGTTTGCTTAACGATGTAGCTTTAATTAGTGTTAGCTTTGAATAAAAGTGTACGAATTCATTCATTCATCAATTACGACGTTTTGTTTTCGGTCTCGCTGAAAACTTTGATGATTATAAGGATCTTATATACATGAATTTACGGTTATGACTAAAATAACGCAAACGGCGCAACACAATACGGTACTGTCCTGTAACCTGTAGAATCTCCCTGGCGTGTTGTGTTAGCGGCGATATTATCGTGCACCATAATGGTGTTAAATAAATGATTTTTAATAATGAAAATAAAACTGAAATAAATACACGTCATTTTTAAACACGTTTTCCATACATTTGATCAGGATTGTACCGTAATGCATGCTGTATTTAGGTCCGTTTATATGCCGACTCATGGTTACACCCAAAGAAAGTGTGCGAGACCCAGCAATCAGACTTGACAGCTACAGACACACCTAATGACGATGAGATAGTTCGTGACTGTGTGTTTCGGTGCATGAGTATGCATGTAGAATTCTCAGCTAGCAAACTAAACCCTGGTGCATTAGTATATTTGTTTATTAGGATATTCATTCCTAACCAGCTCTGAATCTGAAATGTGTGCGGTCTAGTTTTAAATGAAGAAAGCACATTTCTTAGTTGACTAAGAGGGTTAAACGCGTGACTACCGCGCGCACAGCGTGGTCTAAGCTTAATACAAAGGCTTGTTACCGGTAGTCACGGTTACTAGGAAACACGAGCAGCACAAAATGTAGAGGGATTTGAATATTCAGCTGAAAATCAGATATACAGACAAATATAGAAACTTAAAAAGTATTGGATAGAATCCCATCTGTACTCATGTAATGTAATTAAAAAGCAATTGATTCATATATACGCACATTATAGCATTTCCCAATTTATAATCATGCTATTTCACTATAATCATTCAAAACGAATCGTACGCTTACCAACAAGCTAGTTGAAACGCTTTCCCGGCAGTGTCGGATGCTTGCCCACGCCGCTTCTTTAAACCTTCTTCCTGTCTCTTTCCTCAGTTGCATCAGCTCGTGAGAAGGAGGTTATTTATCACCAACCAGCTGACTTAAAGACAAGCCGGTCTTCGCTCTGATTGGTCGAAAAGCGAAGGCGCGGTTATCATTCGTTACCACACCTACTTGACGTCACCAACATGCAAGCGCGAGGGCCTCAGCCAAGCAACGTGGTGCCACATGTTGACTGTCGGCGTGCTGCCATGACAAGGACACATGACTAGGACTCAAGCTTGCTTAAGTGGAGGAAAACTGCAACAAAGACAGGGCTAACTGCTTCTTAAAAGTAACCTGCTTCATCTGATAATTGTATTTAAGTAATTGTATTGTATTGTAGTTTTTTTTTTTCGTTTTACATATGTAATATAACATATTTTTCGTTTATTTATATTTATGTTTATATATATTTATAAAATTTATATATATACATTTTATTTGTGTGTGTGTGTGTGTGTGTGCGTGCGTGCGTGGAAGACCCAGGTTCGACTTCCACCTATTGCCCAATGCCCAAACACGAGCCACTCGATGAAGTGCCAATCCCTAACTGGATAAAAAATGAGAGGGTAGCATCAGGAATGGCATCCAGTGTAAAAACCTGTGCCAAGGTTGTGTGTGGATTGGATGACTAACAACAACATAGACAAACATATCATCACTGACGCGTGTTTTTATATATATATATATATATATATATATTTTTATTATATACATTTACAGAAATTCTATTTGTTTGTTTTCACAGGAAGGTCTGTAACATGCATTCCTCCGCACAGGTAGTGCAGGCGTTCTGTCACAGTCGTGTCACTAGTAATATATAAAATACATTTTAGAAATTACTAGTGACATGACTGTGAAAAAAGCCACATAGGTTTAATCCATGAAGAAAATTCTTGAGTAAGCATGTGGAATTTTGTTTAAACAGTCCGTTATGATTTCAGCAGTCCATTATCTTTACTGTCTCAACAAGCACCACTATCGACCAGAGGACCTGACCTCAGCTCTAATAAAGCGTTTTTAAAGGCTGGTCAAAGACTTAGTCACCCATTTATTACTCTTTATAGATGATTATCATCAGTGCTACAGTGGACAGTTTGCAATACCTTAAGTTGCAATACCACTAAGGTACTATGGAAAATGTATACCGGCACCATCCATAGTATCACAGCACCAAGGAGGTTAGACAAGCACTCCAGAGTGGCACTACTGTATAAGCTGAGGACACAATCCACACTAAGCTCCCTAATGTGTAGTCTATCTACTGCAAGTGGTGTTGGAACAGAGCCAGAAAGATAGTGTAGGATCTCAGTTAACAATGGGCTTTTTTTCCTCTGTTGCTGTCAGGGAAATTCTTCTGCTTCCTGAAGACCAACAAAAAAGAATTCGGTCCCCTCAATCAGGATAAAATCTATGATTTGTTTGAACAGCCGCACCTCCTATGTTCTTGTTACTATACCCGTATTACAACATATTTATACATAATTATTAAAGAGTGCCAAATCAACACACCTCAGCAGTATAATACAATTATACTGTTTTATATTCTTTTGGATAGTATTGATATATATTTTTCCATTTGTACCTGTATATTCTTGTTTATGGACCTGTGCCTTCAGATCATTGTTCTTGGCTGATGAAGACAAACCCAGTGTGGTCTTCCGCTAATGTAGTTCACCTGCCTAAATGGTTGACGCCATCTCATTCCGAGATGATTTTTTTTGCACACTAGAGTGGTCATTTGAGTTACTGCGTCCTTTCTGTCAGCTCAAACCAGTCATGGCCATTCTCCTTTCAATGACCTCTCTCATCAAAATGGTGTTTCTGCCAACAGAAGTTCCACCCACTGAAGGTTTTCTCCACAAATTATTCTGTGTAAACTCTTTAGACTATTGTGCATGAAAAATTACTAAGATCACTGATATTTGATGTGAACATTTGAAGCTTCTGACTTGTATTTGCATGATTTTAAGCATATGATTGGCTGATAATTGCATCAATGAGCGGATGTTTCTAAAAAACGTGGTCAGTGAAGATATATGATATATAGGAATGGTACAGGGGTTACCAGTAAGGGGATGAATACTGCATAAAGTGAATGTGTTAGTAGTAGTTATTTCAGCCAGCCCATATTAAAAAGGCTACATGACAAAACTATCTCTTGTACGTGGAGAAATAGACAAAACTGCCAAGGTCTCTACATGCCAGTGACTCAAAGACTAGAAGGTACGTGAGCACCCACACTGCTCTAATGGTTGCTCACACTGCTCGCTCCCTCCCCCCAAGGACAAACTGACTGCTTCTCCTAAACTGAATGCTTGTTAGTTTAAGACATGTAAGTGCAAGTTTCAACTTCCTTTTCGACTCCTTCATTGAAATTTACACTTTAATTTCCTTTGTGAAAATTACGGTACATATAGATATCTTAAAATTCATCATGGGGTAGTGCAGACTAATAACAATGCTTAACTGCATAACTGTGTTAAAATTATGTCTGGCCATCTCAGTATAATACTGATTCTAAATCTACTGTATATATTTTTCAATTTATTATAAATAAAAAACAATGAAGAAAGCAATAAAAAAACAGTGATAAAAATTATTTTTTTATTTATTCTCATTATTTTATTTTGTTTAATTCAATGTCTTTTTTTATCTTAACAATTGATTGATTTGATGAAGGCATTGGTGGTTCTGTTGTGCTATTTGAAAGGCCCGAGTGTGATTCCTAGCCAACACCCCACTCCCAACCCCTGGGGTTGCAGGACACTCTTAGTCCTGTTCCCAAGCCTGAATAAAAATGCATCAGCAAGGGTATCTGGCATAAAAAATGTGCCAAAATTAAAATGTGCAAATTGAAGATTTACTGTAGGGACCCCTGACTGGAATAGCTGAAAGGTAAACACTTTCTAATGTATGACAAAAATGATTAACCGAAAAATAACCATTAAATAACAAACTATGCATCCATTTGAGCATCAATAGAGTTAACAGACTATATATAGCCTTATATTTTCAAACACTGTCGGAACTACAGTATACATGTTCAGTGAACCCTGACAGCGGAAGATTGGAACATCACTTGGTCTCTTTTCCAGTCTTTATCAGTTCACTGAAACATCAGACTCCTATTCCTGGCTGGGTAGAGACTGATGTGGTCTTCACCTGTTCTCTTAAAGTTTGAACCTTTGTATCTTCTGAGTTGCTTTTTTTTCTCTCCACAGTTGTAATGCATGCTTATTTGATTTTTTAAAAGTCTTTTCTAAATCAAGTTTGCATTTCTCAATATTACACTGTACTTAGGGTGATAGAAAAGAGAATTAAAATGAGGATTGCATGAGCTTTGGGTCCGAAATGACAAGATCGCAGATACAAGTGGTTGAAATGGCTTTTCCCTTAGAGATAAGAAACTCAGTCATCTGTGAGAACCGCTGCTCCTTTGTGTGGAGGTGGAAAGGTGTTTTTGGCACGTCCAGCTGAGAAGAGGCCAGACCGAGGACTAGGTGTAGATATTATATCTCCACACTGGCCTGGGAAAGCCTCAGGATCCCCCAGAGTTGGTTGAGGTGGCCGGGGAAAAGAAAGTTTGGGGTTCTCGGATAGAACTGTTACCCCCACAACCTGACTTCGGAAAAGCAGTTGAACATGGATGGATGGATGGAAAGAAGAGTTATTTTTTTTTACTAAAAACATTATAACTTTGTAAGATACCAACTCAGTTTAGTTTAGTGGGACTGCAGAATCATATGAAATCATATGGACAAGAAGTCATATGATTCTCAGCTGGACTTTGGAATGCACTTTCACATGGAACAAGGGCTGTGGAATGTGGCCCTGATTACTTACATTGTAGTCATTGCTCCACATGACAAATCGTGGTCAGTATGATCAGTAATTGTGATAATGACCAAGACCTAGGATAATGTGCATATGCACACCTCAAATTTGGTTTAAGACAGACTTGCAAACATCCAAATTATCCCTTTAAGCTAGTCTGGCCATTCTCATCTGACCTGTCTCATCATTAAGCATTTCTTACTACAGAACTGCAGAAGGATGTTCTTTTAGTTGCAAATTGGTTTTTTTTGCACTATTTTGGACAGCCATAATTTTGTGAAATACTTAAACCAGCCTCTCTGGCACCAAGCTTTCTCCCTGTTCTGATGTAAAGTGAATGAAAATGCAGTGTGCTGAACATAGGCAAAATAATGCAAATAGTGTCACTGCCTTAGGGAGCTCTCTTGGGAGTATGTTTGCCCTGTTTTTGCATTAAAGACACTGCACATGTAATAGCATGTTATAACTTTATTAAGGGTTTGCTTAATTATGATTTGTATGAAACCATATACGGAACATTTTAATGCCCAAAGAATACAACATAAAATCGCAGTTAATATACATCAACATGTGCTGTGTGTTAATCTCTGATACACAACCAGTTAAATTAAGAGCTTTTTCGCTTTCTCGATAAACAATTGCACGAAAGATAAAAAAATTGTATCTGAAAGAAATGTATGCAAATATACATTCACATATAGTTTACATGTATGTGAAAGTACAGTGTTTTGGGTAAACAGTGAACATGTACAGTACGACACAAATTGTTTGGTTAACATGCAGGTCTCTATGCTGTGTGGCGTCGACATTACATTTTACATCCTGCCCTCGAAGCCAGACAAAACTAGAGAATTCAGTGAAGAACCCAGACTGCACTTAAGTGGGTGTGAATAATAATAGAGTGGCATGAAACACTTAACCAACTGCTAAGGAAAATGGCCTAACTGTAAATATGCTGTATCGTGCATATATGTGGTAATGACAGAAATGCCTGAAACAGTTTGGTATTTTAAGCTTCTAGTTTTAAAACATTATCTATAATAGCTGTGAAGGATGATTTACCACCACCACCACCACCACCACCAGCACATTACATGGAGGTTTAATGTGTAACGTCTACATCACAGGCACAATAGTGTACTCGGACATAAGGGACTTGCACTCAAGTATGCTTTTTAGATTTTTCGTGTAAGCCAATGCAACAACAAGAAATGTCTTTATGCTTATTTATGTTTTTTTCTTTCTTTTTTGTTAAAAGATATTTCATTTCTTTTGTAAAGGATTAAAGATCAACAGGAAGGCTTTGTCAATTGTTTTGGCCATGTCTTGAATTATATTGCAACAAACTGAATAATAATAATAAAGCATTGTACATCGACTGCAACAAACCCACAGGAATTCTGAATCTAAACAACATATTTTTTTCATAGGTGCTTTGCTTAATTCTGATCACCATTACAGCATGTATACACTTTATGATACCATGGCATTTAACCAAAGTACACAAAAGCCACTGTACAGTTCCTGCTTCCCAAACTAAAGCAAATATTATTTCCCTTATAAGATCATTTATTTTACATTGATAAATTATTCATTACGGTTTAAGAACAAAAAAGGCAAATTGCTTTCGGGCACACACTGACCATCAAAGGCCTCCATTGGGGAAAAAAATAAAAATAATTGCACAATTTGGTACGACTGATTACATCCAACCAACTATATGTCAAGTAACTGTCTGCTTGTGTCAATAAGTTCCACTTAGTGTATAAAAGTTGCTAAACAGCCACAAATATATAACAATATCATCGAAGCCTTTCTCAGAGAGTGTCTAAGCACCTGGTGTGGCATGTGAAGAGCAAAGAGAACTAGCATTAAAAAAATAAAAAGAACAAGCAATGACTACACATGGGGGGGGGGGGACATTTAGTCTGTCTGATTCTTACTGAACAAACGTGACGTGTGTGTGTGTGTGAATATGTGCACATGTATTTGTACATACATGAACGGGTCAGAATAAATTTCAGTAGTGCTGAATAGGAACTCCTAGGCTCTGAAATGCTCTGTTCAGATTTCTCAGTAAGGTCGACGTGTGTGTCTACGGACTCTGAAGAGAGCCATCATCCGTCTCTAGTTGAGCTAGCTGTCTCCTCAGGCTGTTCACTTTATTCTGTAGCTCCTTATTGTATTCAATAATATGGACCATCTCCTCGTATGCCTCATCCAGACACTTAGTCGAGCGATTCCAGCGTAGGAACACACCTATAAAAGGATATAAAAATTAACATATCAGTCATTTTTTTCTGGATTAAGTATTACAAGAGAAAAAAAATCTATTAAAACATCAAGACACCAGAACAGAGACCAATACGTTTTAAAGTGCCGGGATTACACGATGCTACAGTGGTAAAGCTGAACCAGGCTGCATGGAAACAGCAAAGTTCCATGTCAGTAGGATCATATATCGAAATGTCAGATGCCTGCATGTCAGCAGTCTCGTGATGCTAAGGCACTTTTGACACCCTTCTTACACCATTGACAGATGGCGACTGGTTTTGTAAACACGTTGCGAAATCAATCCTGCCCTTGCTGGGATTACGACTGCTATCCTATGTTTCTAGCAAGTCCATGAGGACACTGGGTTGCAGCACCAAATACTGGTCCAAATGCATAATATATGGAAAACAAACTGGCCTGGATGCATGACTGCTATTTATAAAGGTGTAAGTAATACGTTATCATGTGCTAAGTAGGTAAAGGAACCCCTGAACTCAGTGACCACTAAAAGATATTTGACGTAATTCAAGATAGTCATTATATAAGTTTAGGAAAGAGACAGGAAAGAACGGTTTTAGCATCCATGATCAAATTACAGCATGAATTAAAAGTTTAATTAATCTCCACTCTCAGTCCACAATTCAAAGTTCTCATTGTATACGTTTCAGATGTTTTTTCTGAAGAGTATGTATGCAAAAGAATGCATTTTGAGAAGTACAGTATAGACCTGTTTACAGAATACCATGGGTGTGAAAGCATTACTTTGAGAACCAGTTCTAGCATATGCATTACTGCAGCTTCCAGTTTTGTTGCCATATGAACAACCTAAAGTAACCCTGCTTTAAAATGGTTTCATGATTACAGTGAAATTTTCGTAAGAAAAAAACTCCCATATTAAAGAAAGACAAGTATTAGGACATGCTACGCTATAAATCTTGCTGGATTACATTTTCAGAAACCAGGCAAGCTAAAATACAGGGGATTCTTGATAACCAAATAGTTAAGAAATTTCCTTTAATTAAAAAAAAAGGGATAAAACTAGTTGAGCTGACTATCGTCTCTCCGACATAGTTATGAAATTTCCTTTAATTTAAATATGGCATAAAACTAGTTGAGCTGGCTATTGTCTCTCAAACCTTTTTTTTTTTTTTACTTTGAGGTTCATTCAAGACACAGCTAAGTAGGGCGATTCAACATAAAAAATTTTTTTTTTACTCCTGGACACCCCCAGCCTGGGGTTCGTGAAGCTCCGCCCCCAGCTACAGTGAACTAGTTTACACTCACTCATGGGGCGGGCCTGGAGCCTATCCCAGGAGACCTAGGGCACAAGGCGGGGTACACCCTAGACAGGGTGCCAATCCATTGCAGGGCACACACACATACACACACACTCACATTCATTCACACACTACGTGCAATCCGAGGAATGACAGTTAGCCTAATCTGCAGGTCTTTGGACAGTGGGAGGAAACCGGAGTGCACGGAGGAAACCCACCAAGCACGGGGAGAACATGCAAACTCCAGACACACAGAGGTGGGAATCAAACCAGGAAGGGAATCGAACCCGGACCCTCAAGACACCACCGTGCCACCGACTAGAGTACAGTAACAATAAAATAAAAACAAGGCTTATCCAGACAATTCAGGTTGCTTTCACTCAGGTTTGCTGAGGGTGAATTGTCTGGTGGTGTTTAAGTCACTGGGCCCTCTCATGTATGTGCTACATTCTGGCTCTCCTTTCTAATCACGCTGTCAAGGCTTGCCCTGTCAAAGTTTCTGCTTTCTTTCGTGACAACAAGTTTAGTCAAGTTCTAAGGAGAACTGCACACTAAAACATTTAATTTTTTTTATATATATTTCCCCCCATATTCCTATATTTTGTAATATTTTTATTATGCCCTTATTTGTACAGTTTGTTTATTTTACTAGTTACATCTATTTTCTTTTGTATTTCATTTCTTTTTATTAATATTTATTCCTTATATATAGTTTTTATTTTCTTTTTAAGGTCACCGGCGGTCGTACAAGCATTTCACTGCATATCGTACTGTGTATGACTGTGTATGTGACAAATAAAAATTTGACTTTGAATTTGAAATACATTGCAGCAGTTTGCTTTCAAGAATGAATTACATTCACTTGCAAAAAAGCATTGCTTATCGGCATGGTATGTTTTCTGCACATAACTAAAGATAACTAATACTAATTGTGTGTGTTTTTTTATTGATGTGGTTGTTTCTTGTACAGGAACAGAATCTTTTTCATGTTGAACTGCTTACAGGAGTCTGTCAGAAATCATTAATACACTGCTCCCCCTAGTGGTTATACAAGAGAACACTCATACACTACGTTTTTAATAGGACAATTATTCTTCACTCACTCACTCATCTTCTATACGCTTTATCCTGTATTCAGGGTCACGGGGACCTGGAGCCTATCCATATATTATGTGCACGTATATTAGGGCACAAGGCGGAGTACATCCTGGACAGGGTGCGAATCCATCGCAGGGCACACACACATACACTCACACACTCATTTACATACTATGGGCAATTTGGGAACGTCAATTAGCCTAATCTACATGTCTTTGGACTGTGGGAGGAAACCAGAGTACCCGGAGGATACCCGCCTACAATTATTCTTAATAATTGAAAATTCTTAAAATGAAAATACTGAGTAGAGTGTGACTTTGCTCTCAAAACATGGCATGAATTCCACAAGATGTTGAAAACATTTCTTTAATATCCTGATTTATGTTGATGTGATTGCATCACACAATCAGTACAGAATCTCCAGTTCTACCATCTACCATAGATGTTCAACTGCATTTAGAACCAGGGACTGTGAAGGGCACTGAAGAACATTGAAACATATTCATGAAACTAATTTTAGATGATTGTGTTTTACAACAATACCCAAGGCTGATTGGTATTACTGGGTCCAAGGTGTGCCAAGGAAACTTTTCCCAATCCATGACACCAACTCCACTCAGCTTGACTGTTGACACAAGTGAGGTTGAGTCCATGGATTCATGCTGTTGGTGCTAAATTCTGACTGAATAGAAATTGAGATTCATCGGACCAGCTTTGGCTTTCCAAATTTCTGTTTTCAGCTGAAAAAAGAGAAACCTGATGTGGCCTTCTGCTGTTGTAGCTCATCTACCTTTAGGTTTGACATGTTGTGCAAAAGTATTTATCAGAGTTACTATAGCCTTTCTGTCAGATCGAAGTCTGGCTATTCTGTTAATCTCCCTCGTCAACAAGGCGTTTCGATCCACAGAACTGGTACCCATTGGGTGTATTTTCTTTATTATACCATTCTGAATACACTCTAAAGACTTTGTCAGGGGATTAGCATTTATAGAAATATTAAAATCAGCAGCACCAACAATCATGCCCCCATCCAAAAATCACGGAGATTGGTTGATTTAATCATTACTCAAGGGTGCAGGTTACTATCTTTCTTATATTACTTCAACGTCTGCAGGAGTTCCTAGGTTTCAGCATTAAAAGTAGTGGACTTGTGTCATTAAAAATATAAATGGCAAACAAAACGACAAGTTTTAGTGAGGAGGAAGTAATTGAGAAAAAGGAAATGCTATCATACTTAAGTTATAGCTATCAGTGCTAGAAGTCTAACATAGAAGGAGCAAGTGAAAGAGAATTAAGAAAAAAGAAAATACAAACGGGAAGAATAAGACATTATAGGTAAAAGAGTGTCAAAAGATACAGGGAGATTAAATGCGTGTTCTCACCCTCCCACAGCAGCAGACTCTGCGGAGCTACAGATGGCCAGATCACAAGACTGTTGGCCTCATAGAGAGGGTTAAGGAAGCGCTCCAGCTCCTGGGGCCTGTTCATCCACGACCACAGGGACACCGTCTTTTGACAGAGCTCCAACTTCACCCTGTGCTCAGCAAATAGATTACACATACAAAAGGTTCAATTACTGCAGTTTCTACAATGACTGCGGAGATTGTAATAAAGAATGCATTACCAAGTCAAGACAGCTCACTGAAGCACTCACTGAAGATATCCCCCCAAGGGTCATGCTTCAATACTGACAGAAATGAATACATCCAGTTCTGTGCATAGTCATTAATGTTGCCAAATTCTTCCAAAAATGCTTTTGATCCTTAATTAATTACTTATAAGTGTATTTTAACCGACCAATTTTTTAGACAATTGCTATCCACCCATTAATCTATCTATAATCTAGCTATCCATCCATCCAGTTTACTAGCTACCATCTGCCTATTTATCCATTCATCCATCCATCCATCTATCTATCTGTACATCAATCCATCCATTGGTATATAATCCAACTATGTAATATTAGTACATTATATACTATATGCCCAGTAGAATGTAATATGATGTTCATTTACCAAAAGAGCAACTCCAACTATGTGACAAATGGTTAATAATTTGCATGTAATATTACTCGATGAAACGATCACCCTGCTTTTAAAATTCATTACCAAAATTTACACAAAATTACAAAAAATAAGGCATGACAACATGCATTTATTAAAAATTAATTAAGGACAATAAACAAATATCTGTATGTACAACGGTAAAGCAGGAGAGTAAAAGTTAGTCACTGACCTCTCGGCAGCGCTGTTTCCCAGGAAAGTGCCAAACTGGGATGCGTAAGCATGTTCAAATAGCGTGACCAGAAAGTGTTCATTAAACTGGAAGGAGCAAGGAAACTGCCGCAGGATCTGCCACACACAGTCCAGGAAGAGCAGGAACACGGGTGCTTCATTCCTCGGTTTCCCGTTGGAGTATGAAGACTGGGCACAGCGCTGCTGAAACGGGTGGCCGGCCTGCACAGAATGATGAAATAGCACAGAATTTTTAAAGCCAACAAACTTTGACCTTTCCTTTCCAAATCTGATGAATCTACTGCTTCATGATTTACTGATTAGGGGTGGCGCTAATCTCATCTTGAAAAGTTTAAACAACAGCCTGTGATGGAAGAACTAGAAAGATACTAATAAGCGCTGTAAAAACAGAAGCTTTAAAGGAAAAACAAGACTGGTATGAGATCACAGAAAAGCTAAAATAACTAAAATAAGTATTTGTTACAATTATGATGCAGAAAAGCCTCTCAGAAGGTACACATTTACATTTAGGCATTTGGCAGACACTCTTTTACAGAGCAACTTAAAAAAAGTGCTGTGAAGTTTCTGTCCAGTTAAATAGTTTGAATAGATCCTAGATAGATAGACAGAAAGATAGATAGACAGATAGATAGATAGATACACCACATCATACTTTGATACTTATGGACACGAAGGCAGAAGACCGTATCTGGTTCCATCCTTTCTGCCGAAAACATGAATCTGATGCTACAGTGGGCAGGGGCTACAACCTGGACAGCTAAATACTGAACAAAAATCTCCTGGTAAATGCCTAACGGAGTATCTCTGGCATTGGTGTGTTGTGCGATAAAAGAGTATCAGCGAGAATGAAAGGAAAGGTGTACAGGACAGTGGTGAGACCAGCGATGCT
>JAOVVA010000035.1:2951481-2963510 GCA_028565275.1 Leiocassis micropogon
AATTGGACACGACTAGATTGGGGAGAAAATCGGGGAAAAATAATTGGACAGGACTAAATTTATAAAAAAAAAAAAAAAAAGGAACCATCATGGAGTCAGAAAGCGACCCCAAACTTTTGAATGGTAGTGTACATATATATATATATATATATATATATATATATATAGATATATATACACATACATACATAGAGTACCAGTCAAAAGTTTGGACACTTTCTAATTCAACAATAATGGTGGTTTAAAACCATAAAATAACACATACGGAAATACGTTATTAATTCTAAGACATAAAGCTCAGCTGTTCTTGAATAGTTCCTGCAAGAGCAGTATTGTTGAGGTAATCTACAAAACTCATTAAGCACCATGATGGAATTGTCTCTCATGAAGACCATCATTTAGAGTTACCAGCTTCATAAATAACCAATTAACAGCACCTCAGATTAGTGCCGTTATGACGGCTTTATAGAGCAGAAGTAGCAGACACATCTCAACATCTACTGTTTAAAGAAGATTATTGCATATTTTTGACACTTTTAGCAATATTTTACAATACAGGAATGAAATTATAGGATTAGAAGGTGTGTCCAAACTTTTGGCTGGTAGTATACACTCTCAGAGTATTTTATTAGAAACACTTGCAGATGTGAAAGGATTGTGACCATAAAGTAATTAACCAGCAGTTTATATCAACCATTAGAAAAGGGCAAAAAAACAATTTCAGTAATTTTGACTGTGGCATGATTGTTGATCCCAGATGGTCTGATTGGAATATTTCTATAAATGCTGAGAGGTTGACAAAGTCTGGTGCAGAATGGTATAATAAAATAACATCCAATGGGTGCCAGACACACACACACACACACACACACACACACACAGTACCAGAAGAGAGAGCAACTGCCTGCAGAAAAATCATATTCAAAACCACATAAACATGTTCAGCAAGAAAACTAAATTATTATTTTTTTTTAATCATTCATAATTACTGCTAAGTCATTCTGAATCGCATCTGAACCATCTGTGTTCTTTTATTTACGGCTGCAAAGTGTGTGACAAGGGATCTACACTCTATACAGCACAATAGCTTTACGTCTAATACTATTTGGGATTCAACCCTGGTACGTGGAAGTTAACAGGGCTATTTTAAAGTGGAATAAGTGGAAATATAGAAAAACTTACAGGCGCGTCCACCACCACTTCCATGTTTTTTTCACTGTACCTTCTGTACACTGTACACTATTTACACATCTCCAATTGTGTAAGGATATGTGTTGGCAGAAAAATATAACTGCTGTAAGTGCTGTGTAAAATGATGTTTGTGAAACTGTGGTATAAAAGCATTATCACACTTGAGGTCATGCTGTTGTGCTGAATATCATCACTTCTGTCTGAGGAAACACATGCAGACTTCCCCTTAAGCCTATGACCACATCACAGCCGTGCCAGCACAACAGCACTCACACTCATGTGATTGACATACAGAAAGACTCTGCATGGGTTTCCCCTTTTCCCAAAAAATTGGCATTGAGTTAAATTGCCACTAGGTTCAAATAAGTGTGTAAATACAGTAGGTTGTATAATGCACTACAATAGACTGGTGTAATGCTAAGGGTCTTATCCCCCCTTTCAACCAGTAATCCCTGAAGGTGAATGCATGATCAAGGCACACTTTTGAAAAGCTCACCTTTACTCTGATTTTTATTCTTGTTTTTCCCTTCTGTCTATCTTTTTCTGTCTTTCAATCTTCCTTTTTTTTCACTGCCTAAGAAGATGCATTTTAGCCTCTCTTATTTCACATCCTCTCTCCTCTGCATGCTCTGTGTTTGTGCTATTATTTTTCTTCCTTTTTTTTTTTTACAGCTTAAAGAAAGTGCCACACTAGAAGAAAAAGAAATTATTATATCACACACAGACACTCAGTAGACACACACACATAGACACACGCACATGCAACACTTGTACAAAGGAAACATAGCAGGACTCCAAATGCATGACTTGTGAATTGTAGGTATTTCTAAATAATTGAACTGAATTACAGAACAACTGACTGAGTGTTTTAGCTGAATGAGTTTAAAAAATATTATTAATATAATTAAAAAAATTGAAATTCTAAATAATTTAAAGAAAATAATAGATCCTAAATATGGTCTAGAGACTCGCCTGGTTGTCTGATGCAATCGAATCAGGATTTGATAAGTGCCAAAGCGGCCTGTTGATTGCAGCGATAGAAGCATCTGGAGCCTCGAGGGAGCCAGCTGCGATTACACACATTGCATTATTTAGCTTGAGTTACATGTGTGTCATGAATCCAACACTCCCCCAAAAATATGTGGATCCATTTGCGCTCATTAAAAATGTATGCAGTTTGGTAGGCAAACAGATTTTCCTGACTAAGAACTGATATTTTAGCGGATGGAGCTGGGTGGATGGCAGCGGAGGTGGGATACAAAAGTTACAGACAGGAAACGGCTCAGCTAGGTCATGGTACAGTATATCAGTTACCTAGACATAAATGTGACAATGCAGAGGTCCATAAATGGCTGATACGACTGGCCCTGTGAAAGTGTTTTGTAATATTCTCGTCTTTGTGTTTGTCATTGCAACATGAGAGATAGGACCAAAGGCCATGAAGGAAGCAATGACCGAGTGCTTTGATGAGCTCACAGTGATGAATCGACACTCTTCATCTAACGTATGCTGCTCTGCTGTATTTGGGGCTTTGATAGACCCCAGTCACTTAACAGCCCAGCAATACTGGCTATTTCAGGTTAATGGTTTCAATCAAACATCTCTGTGAGATTTTCTTTGCTGTGAAACATAAAAACAGCCTCCAGCTGACACTGATAGAGTGAGCGCACGGTCTCCATTGAACTGTTCTAATGTAATGCAGTCCTCAGCAACTGCCTGCACTGCAGACCATCTCTCACAGCCCCCACATCTAGCTTTCTACAATATCTGCACTTATGCATCCTTGTTGTGTTGTAAATTATCATAATCACTCATCTTTCTTTTGTACATACCTACAGTACGTTCTCAAAACCAAAGAGAGCATGAATAAAAGGCTGACAAAATTTGCAAAACTCACTGATTACAGATATTAATTAACCATTCTCGAGTCAATTTAGGGGCGAGTGATTTGCAGACTAGATCAACACACTCATTAATACACGACTCCTGTAGTTAAGCTTATTACTTTGTGGCATTTATGACTCAGCCTGGTGTAAGCCTAGTGACAGCCAGAGGGATGAATCTGGTCTCTGCAATGTAACAGTTATATGGTCTTAATCCGATTAATGTCTCCCTGGTGGAGGCACAGGTGTTGAGGAATTATGAGGCTGAGAAAGAGAGACGGACAACATCATAATGTTCTTGGCTGCTGTATTGGCAAACAGAGAGCATGTCTTGTCTTGTAATCAGAGGCTAAATGACACTTTGTAACTTTATCTGGGGTATCTATCTCTGTCTCTCTCTCTCTCTTTCTCTCTCTGGCTCTTGCTCTCACTTTCTCTCCCTTTCTCCAACAGAAACACAGCTGGACTCCACATGGATGTGCACTTTAGTGAACTGTAAGTTAACCATGCACAGCTGCTCACACCACTCATCCTGACAGAATTGCTGTTGTTTTTTTCTTAACTTGAGTACAGTGGCGCAAAATGATGGCCATGTGGTTTCCCATGCTTAAAAACCTGATCTGATTGCCCTTGATGTTCATTCCACAGTCACTGAGGGACTTCAGCACCAAGGTCAGCTCACAGTTTCACTGTGTTAAAGAGCTGATTCACCAACGCACGATAGGACAGCACCTCACACACACACACACACACACACACATACAGAGGAGGGGGTGGGGGAGAGAGATCAGTGAGCAAGACACGATTATTTTCTGGGGGACAGAGAAGGAAGCGGTCGTTGCTGAAGCTTTCTGTGGACAAGATTCCCTTTGAAAGTATGTGAATGTGTGAAGGCGTGCATGTGATCGAAAACCTCAGGATTTTGTTTCTACGAGTTAAAAGGGTTAACAAAAATACGAGCGGCGTGTTCACTACAGCATTACATCATTCAGAGAGCGCCCCCTCCACGCACACACGAGTTTCATAGTTTACAGCGAATCACTAGGTGGCATCATCAATGAGCAGGCAAGCTAGGTTAAGGGACTTCGACTGAAGCACAGTCCTGCCATTCGTGTCGTGCGTCTCAGGGAGAAGACCGGGCGCTCGCTGTGCATCGCGGCAGGGACATTTGCGCGGGTGAGGGACACTGCGTCCTGCCGACACATCGGGGTTTTTTTTTTGGGGGGGTGGGGTGGGGTGCTTGGTTTGGAGTAGTGGTCTCCAACCTGTGTTCATATCAAAGCCATATACCAGGTGCGTCGTGGTGCATCCATCAGGACATACACTCCAGCTGTGCGACAGAAGATGCTCGGCCTGTGCGCTGTCAGGACGCGGCGGTGCAGGGAGCTGGCACTGGTCGATGCTGCGCCACGGTCACTCCGGACCTAGATGGCTACCTCGTTAGGCGCGCTCGCGCAAGACAGGTGTCGGGGAAGTGACGTCACAAGCCGCGGAAGCCGGAGGCGGGCGTTTGGGAGAGCAAGATGGCAGCGAAATCTGACGGTCGGGGGCTCGCCACTGCCACCGGCTTTGCCCAGCTGCACAACCTGGACGAGGCGGCGGGCGGTGGCTGCGGCGAGGACTATGCGCGGGAGGGCAGCTCGCTGCACATCTGTCACTGCTGCAACACGTCCTCGTGCTACTGGGGCTGCCGGAGCGCATGCCTGCACTACCTGCTGGGCAAGGGGCGGGAGGGCGCGCGGCCGGCGCAGGAGGAGCGCCTCTGGCTGGACTGCCTGTGGATCGTGCTGGCGCTGCTTGTCTTCTTCTGGGACGTGGGCACCGACCTGTGGCTGGCGGCCGACTACTACGTCAAACAGGACTACCTCTGGTTCGGGCTCACACTCTTCTTCGTGCTCGTGCCGTCCGTGCTCGTGCAGATATTGAGCTTCAGGTGGTTTGTGCAGGATTACACGGGAGGAGGCTTGGAGTCCGTGGAAGGGCTGAGCAGCCGGAGAGCCACAGCGCGGTCCTACAGCCGCGGCCGGTGCTGCCGCATCTCTGTCTGGGTCTGGCAGACGCTCATCCACATCCTGCAGATGGGACAAGTGTGGAGGTAAGCGCCGCCGACGGTTCAAAGTTTTATAGCTGAAGTAGCACACTTGTCCTTGTATTGCTTTTTCTTCACTGAGAAGCTTTTGATCACTTTGCCCTGGGTTCATTTGTCCATTGCGTTTGTAACTGTCACCCGATTTAACCCGAGCGCTTCCCCGAGGACTACAGACACCAGTAGCTCTCCATCCCTGTCTGTCTTTCACTTGCGCATTTACGCATTTTACTGCTTGCTTTTGATGCTTTAAAAGCGGCCACAGGCATCTGGTATAAACCTCAAGCTGACAGTCAGTGAAGAGCAAGCGCTTCTGTAAGCCATGACACTCGCCATTGTGAAGTTGTTACAAGAGCTGCTGTTCTCCTGCATTGATCATCTCAGGTGGGAAAAAATTAAGGTAGTGACCAGGCGAGCAGACAGTATGTTGGATCGCTGTGTGTGGCTAGGAGCATGTGAGGATTCTCAGGCTTCACACACACACACACACACACACACACACACACACACACACTCCCCCTCCTGCATGAGAGAACATCCTTGTGCGCGCGCAGCGGAGAGACGGACATCTGTTCACACGGACACCGCGTCCCTTCGGAGCAGCACAAAGCGCTACGTCACTCCGATCGTTTGTCCTGCGCGACCCTTTTGGTGTCTTTTCATTCACTGTCCTAGCAGAGTAAAAGTGCGCGTCATCCCGCACAAACTGCGCTCCTGCTGCTTGATGCCTCGATTCAGAGAGATGAGCATCGGTGCAGAGGATCGCAGCAGCGGAGTGGGAGCGCTTGTGGCAGAAACCACACCAGGCTCCAGCGGCTTCAGACTTCCACTGATGTGCGCGTTAGTCGAGGAAAACTGCTTATCTTTCTCGTTTTCCCGCAGTGTACAGACGCAGTGCCAGCATTCACCGAGCAGTGTGGGGATTGTGCACTGGAGAGAATGTGTGCTGCTCGTGTTCGTGTCTGTTTGTTTTACTCACTGCGCCGTTTTTAAAAGACTAACTTCGTTTATACAGCAATCAAACGCTTCATGATTGGCATGATGTCATCGCTTTCGAGGTGGACTTATAGCTCTCTCTCTCTCTCTCTCTTTCTTACACACACACACACACACACACACATACACACACTTAGACTCTCTCTCTTTCTCTCTCAGACACACATACTGATTGTAAGATAACTATTAAATGTATAATAACAGACCACACATTTCAGCAGAAATGCAACAAGAACAAAATGATATCCAGCCCTGATGATTTCAATGCCTCCACAACAAATAGATTCAATCAACAAAAGCCCCCCCCCCCCTCCCCTCCACCCCCAAAGTGCCACCTGAGTAACATCACTCTGTGAGCTGTAATGTTGTTAATCTTATTTAATCCACCTGTTCAGGATCACACTGGGCTGCACTGCAGATCCCTTTTTATAGCCTTTCAGACATTAAGGCCACTGAATTGGGCGGGAATCCTGAGAACAGACATTAATTACTTCACTAAGCTCTCAGTCAAAGGCATAGCGCCCACTGTGGAAACTGTCTCCAGATGGTGAGAAAACACTTCTGCTGAGAATTTATTCATCCCTGCATGTCATACCTGAGTCTCACTGGAGTATCGCTGATGTTCGATACCTATTCTATGTTCTCACAAAAATCGAAATACCTACTATGATTCATAAATCTGTATCTCTTTATCATACATATCATGATGCTTGAAGTTAGTCAACTATGCCATTTGTTGTGCAGTTTTGTATTATTATAGTGTACCAGTCAAAAGTTTGGACACACCTATTAATTCAGTGTTTTTTTTGCTTGCTGATTTATTTTCTACATTCTAGAACAATATTAGAATTCTTTAAAATAACCTATAAAATAACACATTGGGTCAGTGGCAATAGTCAGTTGTTATTTTAAGGCCAGCTGTTCTTGAATAGTTCTTGCAAGAACTGTATTGTCAAGTGAATTTGCAAAAGCACCATGATGAAACTGGCTCTCATGAAAACCATTCCAGGAAAGACCAAAATTTACCTCTGCTGCAGAGAAGTTCATTTAAAATTACCAGCCTCAAAAATTACTAATTAACAGACCCTTGGATTAGAGGCATTATGGCTTTTCAGAGCATAAGTAGCAGATACATCGAAATATTAACTGTCCCAAGGAGATTATTGCATAGTTTGGAAAAATAAAAAAATAAAAATCAGGAAAGGCCATTTCCACAAGGCCCATTATGACCATGAGCACATTATCTAATTTTTTTATAATAAACAGATGTTTTTGGTGCTGTAATATGGTTGCTTGAAACTTTTATTTAATTATTGTAAAACCTTATATTAAAGCATTTTTATACTAGCAATTTTATATAGTACATATTTTAAATGACACATTTCTGTACATTTGCTCAACAGGGTAGTTTTTTTTTATTTTTTATTTTTTAATTATCATTACAATTAACCTGCTGAGACCCAGACTCTACTGTTGTTTACATTGCAATTTCTCCTCACAGTTTCTCTTTAGGTTAGCACTGTGGCCTTGTAATTCCAGGGTCAAGAGTTTGATTCATGCCTGGGGTTTCTGTTCATAGAATTTGTATGGTTTTCCCATGCTTGGTGGGTTTCTTATAGGTACTTTGATTACCTCCCATAGTCCTAAGACATTTAATTGAATTTTCCAAATTCCCATGAGTGTGTGTGTGTGTGTGTGCTTGTGTGCCCTGCACAGGACTGGCATCCCACCCAGGGTAGACTCTACCTTGTGCCATGATGCCCCTGGGATAGGCTCCAGGCCTGCCGTTACACTGTACAGGATAAGCAATATAGAGAATGAGTGAGTAATAGAGCGAGTGTTTCTCTTTATTATAAAATGATAACTATGAACTTTAAACTTAAGTTTAAAGTATCGTCAAACAGGATGAATTCTGGCAAAATAATTATACACAACTGTACCTAAGCTTATATAGGGATTTTACAAGTATATAGACAGTGTAGTTGGATGAAAATGTCAAGTGCTCATATGAGGACATTCGGTTCTCAAGAGATTAAGACACTGCACCACCAAAGATGCTCAACTCTGTTGCACACAATTAACTCATACTAATAGACACATTTCAGTGATTTATTAAACCAGATTTTTTTGCTAAAATATACATTTAGACCAGATTTTTATTTGTCTCAAATAGTTTGTTAAAAAATAAATGGCACAAAAAACCCATCTTTCCTCTCACCATCTTAAAGGAAAGTGGGGCACACTGTTTAATATAATAGTGCCCAGCTCTGTGAGCAAGACAATGAGAGAATCCTGCTTATTTTTATTGGAAAAGCCACCCAGGTGAGATAAAGGGATAAAGCTGTTCTGTTACTGTGCTATGCATTGTGCATTTGAGCCCCAATAATCGAAACAGTGTTCCAAAAGCTATTTCTAATCACAATGACCTTGGTGTGATACATGCAATTTAGTCTGCACTTCCTGGTAAATCATAATTGCTCTTCATTTGTTAAAAGTATAATAATGGCTTATCTACTGTATAATAAAGGTTATAAAGCATCACTGAGATAAAACAGTTATCTGAACTTGGCAACTGAAAACCTGTGTCACTGTGTCAAGAGTCTGATACACTGATGGAGCAGCTTAACACAATGCTATCACCATTCACCATTGCCTGACATGCTTTGTGCATTTGCTCAACATTCGCAGGCTATGATGCTGCTTTGAATCTCTAGGGAACACAGAGTACTCTCACTTTCACTTTACCTTAGGATCTGTCAATAGCATTGAACAGGGCTTTCCAAATGTGTGTGCTACAAACCATAGAGCTTGCATGCATTTGCGCTATTGCAGCTCCCAGCTTTTAAGCTGTCTTTGGATACTTTTTTTCATGGCACTTATGATATGAGACTGTGATAAAGGGGATTTTAAATAGGATTCGGGAGTTGGATGCAAATCCATTGCCTGTGATGATTATGTTGAGTAGTGTCTTTGTATAGAAGATGTAGAATGATTTACAGTATAAAAAAAAAAACGGTTAAAAAAAATTAGGGCCACATTTGCAGTACTTTAAGTCCCTGGGTGGCTTGGTGGCACAATCTCATAGTTTGATCCTGAGCTCTGATTGAAGTATGTTGATGTGGTTTCTGTCCATTTTCTCCTTTTATCCATTTGGGGTTTCACCAGGTTCTCAAAAACATGCCAGTGGGTGAACATTGCCCCTTGGTGCCAATGTGCATGTACCTGATGCTCTGCAGTGGACTGGCATTTCATCAAGGTTGGCTTCTCACACTAAGAAGTTCCAGGTTAGGGTTTGAATACCACATATCCCATACCAGCATAAAGTAGTCATTGAAAGTAAGTGAGTGTATAACATACTGACGGCCATCTGTCAGTTTGTTATACATTAAGTGACCTGCTGTCATTCTGCAGCCAAAGCCCTAAATTTGCACTCTCATTGTCCACTCCCATCCGGCCAAAAAGAATCAAAAGCAAATACTGTATGTGGGATTTTAGAGCCACTGCATCCCTCACAAGCTTGTTAAAAATAGCAGCACAGCAGGCAATCAAATACCAGTCATTTGTATAACAAAAGCTGTCAGTTATGATACAGTACAACCAAAGATGTTCATTAACAAAACAGTTGAATTGGTAGCTTTGCCCAAGCCTTAGGCAGTCACTGTCTTCCCTAGTTTATCTCCAACTGCTTTCTGAACAGTAATGCTTTACTGAATGTCTTCTTGTCTGCTTAGAACATAACCAGAAACTTGTGTGAACTGACTAATTCTCAAGGTAAGCAGGCTTTCACTGTCATTTCTCGGTACATTGGAACAAAATGCCGTTTCTCTGCTTTGAACCATGATGCATCAGCGTTTACAGGGCTACACAGTGCCGATTCGCGACAGTGCAAGGAGTGCAAAAATGCAACAACAACAAAAAAGAGAACCTCAGGAGAATAAATACATATGATCGTGCACATTAAGTACTGTGGACAGAACAGCAGAACAGTGTTGTATGAGAGAATCTGCGCAAACAACTTTCTGTAAACTGTTGACTCTGGAGTGTGTGTAGCAGCAATATCAAGTAAGAGACAACAAATAATAGCAAAAGAAAAAATAATAAAGTGCATGCGTGCAGTGTTTCTGTATGAAAGTGGGTGTAGGAAAGGTTTTGAATAAGTGAGAAATTCAAGAAGGCGTAATGTACTGTATTGAGTGTGTTCTGCTGATTCGAAACGCTCACCTTCACATCAGATTACAACGAAGAGCGAACAGTCATTTAGGAAAATGAAATTAGAAGACTAAGTTGCTCGCTCTGATGTGTTTTCTCTAGAAAAGGCACATTAAAGATGCTCATTATGATTACGACTAACGTGAACAGACAAAGATTGGAAGTAGAAGGGAGGTCTGATTCATGTAGAAGTCCATTCCGACGTTCTCTTTGGTTTCCTTACTGCGCTTTGCACTTCAAAGGACTGCGCTGCTTCTCTTTCTTCCCAGTCCACTAGTTAAAGTCATAATGTGTTCCTTTGCCTTTCCTCCCTCCTTGCCTGTGTTCCTTTCACATAAAGATCCACTTGACTTCCATTTCTGTCAAGGAAACTGGAGCATCTGTTGGCCTCCCCATTATTTCAGGCTTTCGTCCCCCCCGCGTCTGCGATGGTCGAGTCCAGCTTCTCAGGTTTTCTGATATCGTACATCAACCATCCAAAGCACAAATGGACACATGCAGTGTCCAAATTCTCTCTTTTGTCCTTTACATACTGTATATAAAGCTGTAGCAGGGTCTCCCTTTTTTCCACACGTGTATAAAATGCAAAGGTTTTGGATAAGGGACGTTAATTCCCACCAGATCCAAGCCACATTCATGTTTTCCGGAGCTGCTGATTGAATAGCAATTAGAGTATGGTTGGTTAAACAATGCTAAGGCTGTCAGCAAACTGTCAGGTTTTTTGTAGGTGTCTGTGTACATCATTTCCTCTTGTGCAGTCTCATACACAGTACAGATCATGGTCATACAGGAAACGACTGGCACCACCGAAGTGTAAGTATTTTATATGTGAATTTGCGTGATGTGTAATCAAGATTTATTTATAAGCATATAAGCCCACAAACTGCCTTTAAATAAATAAGACAGAATGTGGTGCATCTGTTCGAGAGCAATAGATGGAGTTCAACAACCCTCAAGTGCTATTACAGTGGCCACTGTGAACCCAGCAGCAGACAGTTCAACAGTTTCCGCTCACTCAACTTTGTACAGAATTGGCCAGCAGAAACATCGAGCGTGTGCGTCCTTCACAGCAAGAAAACACATTTATAACATGGCCTTCCACTATTCATTTCAAGGTAACTGCTGAAAGAGATTCGATGACTCCCTGTGTGCACTATTACCATAGGTATGCTAAATTATATAAGACCGTATCAGCCGTCTGTGCTGGATAGTAAGTATAGGGTATTGCACTATTTAAGGAATAAAGCATGTTGTTCAAGAGAATCAGCCTGCATCACAAAGTGGTGTTATATGCGGACCTATGAGAAGCGTTATCACCAGTTTACTAAGCTTGTCCGGTTTTCAAGAAACTACAAAGTCCTTCATCCTGAAAATATTTATGTGTAAGATAACTTTTTTCTATTCATTAATGAGCCATACTTAGTGTGTATGCCCTGCGATTTGATTCCCGCCTCTGTGTGCACAGAGATTGCATGTTCTCCCCATGTTTGGCGGGTTTCCTCTGGGTACTCCAGATTCGGCTAATTGGCTTTCCCAAATTGCATGTAGTGTATGAATGTGTGTGTGACTGTCTATATGTGCCCTGCGATGAATTGGCGCCCTTTTGTGCCCTAAGTCTCCTGGGATAAGCTCCTGGCCCACCGCAACCCAGGATTAAACAGCAG
>JAOVVA010000035.1:3009805-3025859 GCA_028565275.1 Leiocassis micropogon
TAGTTATTAAATGTCATGTCTGTAAGTGTGGAAATCCCAAAGATTGGATGGTTCAGGGTTTTAATTAACAAAACGGTGGTCAGTAAATAAATAAAAAACAAAAAAAACTGTACCTTATAGCTTAAAATAAATGAACACATCTATTTATTTACATAAATAGCGGTGCTGTGATTAAGTTCTAAGATTCCTCCATCATTCCTTGTTCTTGTGAAGGTTCCAATTTGGATGCCTGTTAAAAAAAAAAAAAAGAAAGCTATGGGTGGCAGAAGTTTTGTCACCTGTGCACTGTTCTTTCTATGAGTTTTTCATTAGGAAGCTTTTATTTTGTTGGTGTGCACTTTTAAAAACACACAAAAGAAAGGATTATTTTATCTGATTTTTATTCTAAAGGATGCATGCTATGGCTGTGTACTTTGATGAATAATTGGGTTCTCTGTGTGTGCCAGCCAGTGCGTGAGTGTTTCAATGGTGCTGCTCTTTTGCAAAATAACTGTAACAGTTTTGTGGCGTTATTGTCAATCTCTCTTGTACATAGAGCAAAGTATACTAAAAGGGAATGTTGCGTGTGATGAGTTTGCTATGAGGCTTGATGACACACATATAAATATATATATTTATTATTATCATGATTATTATTATTATTATTATTATTATTATTATTAGTTGCACAACACAAAGTGTTTTTTATTCCGTGCTATAACGTTTAAAAATTTGTTTTTAGCAAGATTTTTCTCAGCAGCTTAATAGGGACTTCTACTACTAATTATAACAATAATGTAGGATGCCAAGGTTCAGTGCAAAAATAGAGACATGGGCTACTACAGACCTCTTTGTGCCTGCTGTGATTTCAGAAGCAGACTTCAGACTGGTTGTAGTGGATGGGGTGATGGGTTTTTTTTTGCCATGGATGGAAAAGAACGACTGGACAGGCGATAACGTGTATGTCTTCGCGCACACGTTTTCTATCCCACTGATCTTCAGGTCAGTTGTCCAACGTTTCAGCTCCATCCTTGGTTGCTGCTTTGACCCTTTCACCCTTCTCATGAGATTAAGATTGGGTATATTCTGATGCAAATATTTTATCCCAAGACAACAGCCAGTAAATCATTTGTACCAGAACCAGTACAGTTTCACATCAACATGCTCTTTCAAACTTAGAGACTTTTGTTCTATTGAGAAGAATAATTCGCTTCAGCAAAAACCAGCCCAGCAAGTTTAAGCTCTAGAGTAGATTCAGTAGCATTTGTGTGAATTGTGTAATATCTATCGCTGGCTCCACCCGATGAACCCAGACGCCAACGGCTTTTCTAGGTGCTTAGCACATTGTCGCACTGTTGTTTGCTGGGATATTCCCTGATTCATGATAGTGTGAATGATTAAATGAATGTGATGGTTGGGTGAGTTGGCTGCCTGGCACCCCCTGCTGTGTTCACACTTCACGTACAGACTCCGCTACTACAGATTTAACACTCTTTCACGAGAGAGAGAGATACACATTTAACCAGGTGCAAATACACTGTGATTCCTTCTCCCCTTGCTCACGGCTATATCTGAAAGAATTTACATGGAGAGGTTGCATGAGGACCAAGTTGGCAAATGGGAAAAAAAACCAACAACAAGTGTTCATCTGTTTAGATTACTGCCTTACAAATCAATAAACGACACATGAATTGCTGTGTAATTAACAGACACTCAAAACCCTTCACCACATTTAAAAGTACATGGAAAAGAGTGGCCAACAACAGTCCTGTATTAATAGATACTTTGTGGTGCCTTGTTTCACTGGGTGCTTCTCCTTAGCCATGGCAGCCAGTACAGCAAACAACAATGCCAGTGTCTCTTTGCTCTTTCATAATATACACAGTACTGTAATCAAGTTTAACCTAAAAGAACATCGCATCGAATACGCTCGACATTCCTTAACTTTAAGAGGCTTTGTCTTTGCAAAACTAAGTTACCAGAGATATGCAAGGCAATACCTACTGTAACACCTGCTTCAATATTGGGTCATTATGTTTTCCTAATACGAGCAGGTATACCGACAGCCTCGTTATGATTTGGGTCAAATTGGATTTAATAAGTAATTAGAATGTCCATTGTTCAACAGGGTTCACTTAAGTGATACACAGTCATGAAGATGTTTAGCAATTAATTTGATGTGTTTCTGTCTATGCCTTCCTCTGTCTTGCAAGATGAATGATCTGTAGTGCCAACAAGGTAACTTTATTTCTGTCTGTTGTTTGTCTTGTGAACCAAAATGTCTAGCCAAATGGATTTCTGCCTGCAAACCTATGTAGGAACAATATGAATAGGAGAATTATGTTGTACGTAGACATGATGTTGAACGGGTCGATCGCAGAAACCTGTATTAAGGACGGTAATAGGAAGCATCGAAGACTTGACTAGTGCTGAATCCACCCACAGACTGCCCTAACATCAGCCGGCTTCCTAGCATGTCCACAGAATGCCTCGTGTGCTGACCCGTCCAATATGTTTGCATGTTAGCTTTCTGGAGTGCAGTGTTTCACTCGTTCCCTGGGTTCCTTCAAAGCATTGCCAAGTAGTGGCTCATTGCGCCAGGTTCAGTTCCAACCTGTACAGTTGTGCCATCTGTATCAAAACAGAGCCAAATGTTCTTTAGACAAAGTGAATTAAAAAAAAAAAAACAAATGGTGCATTTATGTTCGTCGACCTGGTGCTTACAGACGAATTCTAAAGGTGCTACCACAGAATGTGGACTGCAGGACTCCATGTCGTGGCTCTCAGAGCAAGGCAGCCATCTGAAGGATCTGCTCCTTTAATCTCACATACTCTTTAACTCTGGAAGAACAAGCACCTCAACACAGTTTACAGCCGAACTCCAGTCTCCTAAATACGGTGGCACTTATTATTATTTCTCAACATGCACAAAGAAGCAACAGTGGAGGAAGTATTCAAGTCATGTCATCTGTTTTTATAAACTTTCCCTTGTTTTGTATCTGTACTAGGGTTTCTCTTTCCGAACGAGAAAAAAGATACGAATCCATCGTTTCGACATTCACCCAGAGGCATAACGATCATGCTGATAAAAGGAATTGCTGATAAAAAAAACGAAAATGCAGAAGGTGATTGCCGTGTTGTATATTCCTGTCATCTCTATGTCCAGAACCTATGTGTATTTTTTCTTTTCTCTTTTTTTTTTATTTTTTTTATTTTTTATGTCGTTATTGTTACTGTAGGTCTGACTGTAAAATTTTGTTGGAAACTGATCTTATGAATGACTATGGTTGTCAAATGAAATGCTGCTGATTTTAGAATCGTCATCAATGCTGTGAGAGACTGGTTCGAATAATACTGATTACGTTTTAGATTGTGTTAATGTATCTGACGAGTATGTAACCATATCCCAGAATTCCATGGGGTGTTTAAGAGCATTGATAAAAATGATTCAGCAAACTATTTGCTACTGTGTGTAGCGTTTACTTCTCTGACTGTAAGATTTGCTTTCGTTGAAATCATAAAAACAGGTTTCGTTGATGTTGTCCAATATAAATGAAAGTAAATCGTTTCACTGGAACCCCATTATTTAAAAAAAAACTAAAACAAATCTGATGTCCATTATTGTACAATGCCCTATGTTTTAGGGAACAACATTAATGATGTTAAAAACACATGGTGCTACAGTTGTTTTTGTATACTTTGATTTTTAGATGAAAAAAAAAGAATAATACAACAGAAGAGAAGAAGAAAAAAAAAACTTGTCAAGCTTTACTGTCAATCATTAGATGAGACTTTTCTGTTAAGACACACAAAGGAATATACAGCTTGAATGTGTGTGCAAATATACCATAAGATGTATACTGTATACACATGCACAGGATGCCAGATGACAGATCAAAAGTGGTTATATACAGATGTATATGTACAGACGTGTATGTGAATGTACTGATATGATAGAGATAGACTTCCCAGAGTAACATATTGTTGTTTAATAAAGAATTATTACATTCTATAATTTACTCTATCATGGCATTTCTTGCTCCATCTTATGAATGGAACATTTGGTGTTTCTGCAATTGCAGTTGCTTTGTGTCTTAAAAAGGGGTTTGGGGTCTTCAGTGGGCATAGACAATGTTTTTTTTTTTTTTTACTTTCTTTGTTGTTTGGAGATCACATTCCACCATTATAAAAGTTGTTATATGTATAATTAATGTCTTATAACTACTAGACTAAATAATTTACATTGGGTTTAATAACCCAAAAACAAATTCACTAAAATATGAGTTTTGTAAGTGGAATGTTCAATAATTGCTGTACAGGGTCACGGGGGGCACCTGGAGCCTGTCCCAGGAGACTTTGGGCATGAGGCAGGGTTAACTCTGGGCAGAGTGCCAATCTGTTCCAGGGCACACACACCAACATACACTCACACACACACAACACAGGCAATTTGGGAATGCCAATTAGCCTAATCTGCTTGACTGTGGGAGGAAACCAGAGTACCCAAAGGAAACCCACCAAGCACTGGGAGAACAAGCAATAGATCCAAGGTGGGAATTGCGATGCCAGAGTGCTAACCACTACACCACCATGATGCCTAATTATTATTATTATTATTATTATTATTATTGTTGCACAAGGCAGCATGGTGGCTTAGTTGTTATCACTGTCACCGCACACTCATAGTTCAAATCTCACCTCTGATCTGAGGCCATGGAGTTTGCATCTTTCCCTGTGCTTGGTGGATTTCCTCAGAGTACTTTTGGTTAGCTCACAGTCCAACAGACATTCATTCTATTCCTTCTATTAAATACCTGTAGTGTATGATTGGATGTGTAAATACGTACTGTACGCTTGTGGCCACACCCTTGTCCCTTCAGCTCCCTGGGGTAGACCCCATGCCCTCGCAATTGATTCAATTTAATTCAATTCTCTCTTCTTCTTTTTTTTCTTATTATTTTTAAATATATAGCGCAACATTAGCGCAAAAAAATAAATATATTTAACAACAATCATTGTCGCAAATCAGCTTTACAAAATTAGGAAAATGAGTGTGCAATGTGTGAGAAAATATTAATAGAACAAAATGATATTATAAAGCATCTATAATGATATATTATATCAAAATTATATAGAATGACATATAATAGATAATATTGATGCAATCACTAGATGAGCGGTACAGAATAGGGATGGATTATTATTTTTAACACAATTAAATAACAAGACTAATAAAGAATAATTGAACAGCTGGATTATGTTCATAAAATAAATCGGCTCTCTGTGAATTGTCCTTGAGTAAAGTGTAGTCTTTTAATCAATAAATATTTAAAGTACAGTTATTTAAATTGCAATAACAACAAAACAACAACAGCAATACTACTACTACTACTACTACTACTACTAATAATAATAATAATAATAAACAGAACAAAACATTAGATTGTAGTAATTTGCTATAAAAATAGAAAAAACTTTATTAATTTTAGCTAACTTGGTCTAAATGTCCAGTCCAACAGGGACATGTCCAGTGTCCACCCTGTAGCTGTAAACTTTCTCAGAGTCGCAAAGCATTCTGGGTAACGCGTCCTACGCCCAAAATGGCGGCACGATTGAAAAGTTTGGTGCTGTTGTTTTAGTTTGAAGTCTGGGTTATTTTTTATTTACGTTTCTCGCACAAGTACCTACACTAAAAGGAAAAATGAAGGCGGTTTTCTTTGTATAATGTCATAAATAAGTTCTGGAGCTGCGTTTTTTATTTCAGCTAGTAGAGTTTCCGAGCGGGGGATCACTGCTCAGATTAACGTTACTGAGACACAGAGACAGAGAGACAGAGAGCAGTGCTTACTGAAGCCCCGATAGTCTCCTCTATCCGAGTAAACATGAATAGCACTTGTACATAGAGATGGGGGATGATGAAAAGAAAATTAAAAAGGTAAGTCCCGTTCGTGTCTGTCAGACTGTGTGTCAGGCTTTAGCTAAAGACAACCGTTACTTACAGTAGTTACAGCAGCAGGCTAGCTAACGTACTGTAGCGTCCTAGCTTAGCCACAGAGCTAGCGAGTTTAAACAAACAGAAGACTGTTAGACTGTCTAATTATGGTTGCTGAACATATTAATATATATTAGCAGTCTGCGACACAGTGTGTCCTTACAAAAAGTGTTTTTTTTTAATAACGTTAAGTAATAAAGAAGTTAATACCATTCATAGACCAGAAGCCTCTTTTAACTGGAAAATAAAAACTAGCCTGTTTATTAAACAACCGCTCATCATCATCATGACTGTTATTATCATGGATATTTAACTGTTCAGAATAATGCTTTGCCTATTTTTCTTTGGTCATTTGGTGTTGTGAAGCGGACTTACTGTTATGTTGATTAGTTTCCAATCACTGCACTTCCTGAAGTGTTTCATTCCTCAAAACCAGTTTGCCAACTTTTACTTATATAATAATTTTTTGTATTGACAAATTATGTTTGTTTATGCAAGGGTGAGTCAAAACTTATCCGCATTCTGGTTGTAGAATCCATTTGAATTCACTTTCAGATCAGATAAATAAATCGTTTTTAAACATAATCTCCTTGCTTTTTTTTAATAAACTTTGTCCATCTGTGAACCAGCTTTCGTGTTCCCACATCAAAAAATCTTTTAGACTGACCCACGGGCCATGAATGCACTGCTGTCTTCACTTCATCAGAAGTGAATCTTCATCCTTGTAGGGCTACTTTCAGGGGACCAAACAGGTGAAAATCTGATGGAGCAGGATCAGGACTATAAGGAGGATGCTTTAACACCTCAAAATGACGTTTTTGCAGTATGTCGGCAGTGTGGGCAGAAGTGTGCGGACGTGCATCCTCATGCGAGATCATGACGGCCTTGAATAGCAGTCCTCCGAGTTTAATCTGAAGTTCAGGCTTCACCTCTTCAATAAGCGTCTCACTGTAACGAGCGCTGTTGATTATCGAACCTTTTTCATGATGATGTTCCAATACTGGTCCTTGAGAATCTGTAAGCATTAATTTTCGAGCTGATGATTGGCTTTTAAATTTTTTCTTTCTCAGTGATTAATGATGTTTCCATTACATACTCTGTTGTTAACTCTTAGGTTGTAATGATGAATCCATGTCTTGTCACTAGCAAAGATTTTATATAAGAAACTGTCACCTTTAGAGTATCAATCCAAATTTTGTTTGCAGATCTCCAAAAGCTTTTTTTTTAATGCTCTTTCATGGGTTGTTTCAGCATCAGGTACCTCCTCCAATCTAAAAAAAACTAATAAACGACAAAAAATATATATATATCACTACACACTGCCCTTTTTTTGTGCAAATCACAAGTGGGGCGTCCATTCTTGCTTGCATCGATGCAAATGAACTAATGTAACAGGTTCACACCTGCACAGCAGTCACTAGGGCGACCGTAGCCTTGAACGGAAAGCACTGATGAGACACCGAGCATAATTTTTGACTCACCCATGTAGTTAGCATTTTTTTGACATGGAAAACTCCTGCAACAAGTTAGTCAAACTAGTTATAACATCCCCTTTTACAAGACACTGTTTCTTTCAGAGGCTTATTCTTTAGTCACAGTTGTTACTAAAGAATAAGCCTCTATTACATCGAGTGCTTTAAATGTGTATAAATGTGAAAGCTGAATGTGCATAATAGAGCTGCTGTTACAGAAAAAATTATCAACACCTTCTGACCAATCATGATATCCAATAGACCTGCTGTATAGTTTTCTAAAGCAAAGTGTTCGGTCAAACAGAAGTAGAAAGCGCTGACTAGGGTTTTATGTTTTTACGCATGTAAATGATTTGAACCCTAGCATGTGTCAATGCTTGTTTAATATACTATTGTAAAATGTTCATACCCTTGTTTTATATGTGTAAGATCTTATTTCATAATCGCGCTGTGCTGCAAGGCAATGTTGTCAGCCTTGCCATGTAGATTTTCCCTCTGCATACACAAGGGAGAATAAAGGGCAGGGCTTGCTAAAGACTCAGACAGGATATGACTCCCCCGTGACTGCCTACTCAGGAGCCAGGGAAGGAATCACCACAGCGTTGTTTCTTGCTAATCTGAAAAACAATAACACTCCCTCAGCTGAGCCGTCATCATAGGGGTTTCTCAGGGAGTTTACAGACCGTGTTGAGGAAATGAGTGCCATTTGCTCCGTCAGCAGGTGGGGCAGGCTGCTGGAAGTCTTACAAGTTTTAATTTATTTCTGTTTCAGTTGTCCGTGACTGAAATTAAAACCGTTATTTGGATTCATTGCTTCATACGTTATGTACACTGTAACAACTGCACAGATCATTAGTGACAGGACACTCTGTTCATTTAATTTCCAGAGGATTAAAGAGCCTGTGGAAATTGTTTAGGGCCTGAGATTTGATCCTACATTTCCTTTTAGAAATAGGAAGTTAGGGTGGGATGCATCATGGGCTTGACTTTATTCTCATGCCAGGGACCAGCATTTAGTACACATCATTATGGAGACACACAGGCGACTTAACCCGTTACTCACTGGTACTGGCCTGCAACGATTGGGTAAATACAAAGATTATGAAATATGATTAACATGGATTTTATTTTACCTTATTTTATATTATAGTTTGTATGTAATGTACATTGCTAAAATTAAATGCATGTTATGTTAAACAGCTCAGTCATTTGTATAAACTGCAATGCACTACTAGAAGCTAATCACAGGTTTATAATAACATACCTATTTTAATTATTAGCTTTGTTTCCATATATCACAACTATGCTGATATTCAACAGCCCTCCCTCTTATGTGATATTTGCTTTTATACAACAGTTCCACAAATTTATTTTCAGTAGAGTATGATTTGTTAGTTTTTTTTAACAAGTTATTTTGCACCGCCAACACACATCTTCTACGATTTTCAATTAGTGTAATTAACAGGAGTGAAGGTAGTTTTACATGTTTACCGGTACTTTGTAGCCAAAAGGTGAAGAGAATAAACTATTTAGATGGTGGACAGTCCTAGGAATCTCATAAGTTTCATTTTATATTTCTACCTATTCCGCTTTAGAATACTTTCCAGGTCCCTTGTTTAAATCCTAATTAGTGTTAAATGGAAAGCTAGTGCACTATGTAGAGTGTGCACTCTTTTGTCATTCACGCCAAGTAGTGCCCTTGATCAGTGGCTTGAGAGCGATTTCAGATTCCGCCTTGTGTTAGGAGCGAGTTAGTTTGTAGCCGTAAATAAAATAACACAGATGGCTCAGATGCGATTCAGAATGACTCGGAAGCAGTTGTTGAGGAGAAAATGTGTTGTTTAAGATGACATAACAGTATCAGGTGTGTTTTTTTTATTTTGTTGAAAGTGCTTCTGTGACCGGTTTTGAATGTGGGTTTTCAGGGTTTGAGACTCTCCTCAGTACTGTGTTCCCGTCCTGATCTATTTTCACCCCTGCTGTTGACCGACAGTGTAATTACTGATTGTAGAACACCTGTAACGTGAAGTGATGCATGTAGTTAAATGTCTCAATGTTGTTATTGTCTGTTATCACTACTTGTGGAATGTTTCTCGTCCAATCAGATTACTCGGTCAGAGCTAATTGTTGTGTACTAACAATTAATATAGACAGCGACCTTAATGCTGGGTGTTCCACATAATCTTGGACACACAAAAAAAATTTCAGTTTTAACAAAAGTGCTAAAATTGCAGATGGTGAAAATTTTTGCAAAGAGATCCTTAACGAACACTTCTGGAAGAAGTCTCTGTTGTTAGTACTTTGTAATATAAATGTTTTCTGCCAGAGGAGAAGCTTGAGAATAAAGAACTTTTTTGCGCTTTCTGCATTTCCTGTTCTGTGCGAGTTTTTCTTCCAAGAACGACAATGTGAACCTGGTCAGGTAATTATAGCAGGTTATGACCATTTATAATGTAAGTGCTATTAGAATCTTGTTGCCAACATGACCCCCGTCAGAGAAAATAAATAAATAAATGAATTAATTTGTTTCATGGACTTTCCACAATAGTAAATGGACTTTTTTTTTTCTTCATAGGACCTCATTAAACCAGCCTGCCACTGAGAATGTCCCTGTAACTGCATGCCTTATTGTGTTTTATTTTAAACATTATTATTTAGTGTGGGTCTAGGAGACAGATCCGTTAATTTAACTTGTACTGGTTGTTTGATTGTTTATGACTGGAACAGGTAGGGTTCACTAGCTAATCATATTAATAAAATTCTTTGTGCGATTGCTAAGAGAAAACCTGGGGAAATTTTGACACAGTGAAACTTTCTACTGGATATAAATCTGATTAAAAAAATTATGAACTCAAAAAAGTTTCTTGTTTGGATCGAAAGTTCATTCGATGTCTGATATCTGATTACAAACTGAATTGTTTAGGCTTATGTCCATACAGTTTATACACTGCTTGGCTAAAAAAAGTTGCACACTGTAATATTCTGTTAGACCATCATTAGCCTTGATTATGGGATGCAACATTGTGTCCAGTTTGTCTGAAAATAATTTCTCATGCTCCCAGAGCCATACTCATAATATGTTCTGGCTTATTTCTGTGTCTTCAGGGGAAAAAACTAAAAGGATGTGATAACCTGGTCATTCAGTACATTTAGGTCGTCGATTGACTTTATTGTTTTTGCCACATAACATTGCTGAGCCTAGATCTGACTGACTGAAACAACCCCAGATCATAACAGCCTCCAGAGGCTTTTGCTGTGGGCAATTTGCATGATGTGTGTATGTTTCCTTCTTATCCTTATTCCATCACTCCAGAATGGGTTCAGTTTGAATGCATCCATTGCTCCAAAGTCCAATCTCTGTTCCCTTAGAAACTGAAGCCTTCTGATTAGTCTCACTAACAAGTGGCTTTCTTATGGTCACATAGCTGTTTTGTCCCAATGTGTTTGCGGAACTGATCTACCTTACTTTACTATACTGTTAATCATGGCTGTGATTTCTGTTGTAAATTTTTGTTTGATGCCACGTCATCAAGCATTTCATTTATGATTTCTTCCTCGTAGCTCACAGTTTTGCACCATCCTTCCAGGTTTTAATAATATTAGACCCAGTTCCAGCAATCTCAACAATATCGTTAGTTGTATGTTTTTTTTTTTTTTTGTTGTTTGTTTATTTATTTATTTATTTTTATCCTTTTTAAGGCCATATCCACACGTAGCTGGGTATTTTTAAAAACTGAGATTTTTCTCCTTTATTTTAAAAAAAATAATTTTGTGTCCACATGACCTACGTTTTAAAAATATTTTTGTACACATGAAAACGCAAAATGCCCTGTTAAGTGGCTTAAGTGGTTAGGAGCCTCCCTAATCAACAAGGGGCCAATCAGAAGCCTAGACAAAACATTACCGTTTGCGCTTTGTAGAAGTCCGACGGGTCTCGTCCAAAACCGCCGTCCTTGTCTGCGGGGTCTGTGTCGTTGGAGTTTTGTCTGTAGCAGCAGTGAACTTCGTAGTACATTCAAGCACCTCTGTTTGTTAACGTAATGTGCAAGCAACTGCACGTGTATGTACATGCATGTAAAGTCTACGTTTGCATGTTTACGAAAGGCCAAAACCACAGATAAAAATCTCTGTATTTAAAATGACCCAGTTATGTGTGGACATGGCCCAACACCCAGTAACATCTGTTCCATGATGACAGGACACATCATCCAACATGGTTGTTTAAGAAATGAGTAGCTTCTCATTGCGTTAGTTAGGGTTAAAAGAAAGTTTGCCAGCTGAAATATATTATTGACTGCAGTAATTATTCAAACAAAGGCTCTTAAGTATTTGCATGTATCCATCCATCCATTCATTCATTCCCAGGCAGTGTATTTTACTGGATGCTAAGGGAAAAAAATACTTTTTTTACTTAAAAAAAAAAAAAAAAAAAAAAGTTTCTCATGCACACTAAATTCATATACTGTATATAAAATGAAACATAGGCTGGTGTTAGGTAATCACCACACGGTGGCACTATTTAAGCCTGCACATAAGCAGCACTATAAATACTTTTCACAAGTTTTCTTATACTGTAAATCATGGAGTCGTTATGTTTTGGGTGTGTAAGTTCCGGTTGTAGCAGCAGTGAACTATTGAATGCTTGAAGTCTACAAAGTAAGCATTTTACTCAGTAAAGTTTTTCAAGTCTGTTCCCAATGCCTGTGTGAACTCAGTATCTGAGTATCTAGTAGTCTGAGCATCATGCACTATCCAAAGGTAAATGATATAACCAGAATTTAAACTTCTCATTATAGCTAGCTCTTTTAAGACATAACATTTTGATAAGTGCTCGAGCGCTCTCGTTCAGACCAATTGATCATATAGATGGAGTAAAGACAGTTACAAAGGGGGCAGCAGTTCTGAGTGAGTTTAGTTCACCTGTAGCATCGAATGTTCTCAAATTACATGTAGGGGCAGATTTGAGAAATGTTGATGCTCTTGTAGCATCCCAGTGTAGCAAGCCCTGTGCCTTGTAAATAATTAAAGTAGTTTCAAGACCAGTGACTGGAAAGGAGGCACAGAAAGTAAGTTACAGAAAAGGTAAAAGCTTGTTCTTTGAACCAGAAAATGATCTTATGATGTATATTGCTGTGTATTGGGGAATGTTTAAGTGGTTAGATTGGCTTTGAGATTATTATTTTTTAAAACTGATTTTGGTGTCTAGTCATTAACAGAGTAGCTATGTGTTTTTCACATAAACAGCCAGACGGATCAAGGGCAGTTTCATATACCTTTTTAAGTCTCATCACAGGAAGCTGTGATCACTTGTCTTCCTTTTTGCAGCGCGGTTAAGGGTATGAGCGGTTGCGTCAGTGTGTTTTTGTGCGGTGGAGTGTGCTGGAGTTTGCTGCTTTGAGGGCTGTTTGCTGCTCTGATGGCTCGCGTCTGATTCGTCGCGTGCCACGTGCCACCTGTTGCGAGCCGCAACTGGGTTTGTAAAGGAGCGTTGTGTTGAAGAGCACCGAAGGCGACAGTTACTCTTCTACTCTTGCATGTGTGCGCTATAGAGTTTCTAGTGAGTAATCATGGAGACAGAGGTAGGTTTCTTTCTGGTAAACCTTTTATTCCTCTTATTGAATTCTTCCCCCTGCTACTGTGTGGTTTTATTCAAATTTGACAAGGTTTTTTGTTTAAAATACATTTCTTAATTTTGGAAAATGAGGAAGGGAAAATGTGCACAGTTGTTGTTTGTTACTAGGCCGACTTTAGCTGTTAGTTAACCACTGAGAAAATACTCAACCCTAGTACGGTACCAGTTTCAAGGTCATAATCCTCTGCTAATGTTTAGAAAAGCATTGTATTAGCAGTTATTGTCTTTTCTGTGCATGGAATATTTCTCAAATAGAAGGTGTCAGACACTCAAGGAATACTGTACATTTGTGCTGTGCACGAATAGTCCAGCCATCTTGTTTTTGCTGACACAAGACAATAGTCAGCATGTAACTTAGATGTCTGTGTCTGTCTGTCTGTGAGTGTAAATTAGCTTCAACTTACATTAGAAAAGTATATGCTTCTGGTTACTATGGTTACAGTTTCCACAGGAGCACAGGAGACACAGATCAGTTGTGTTGAGTTATTAAATGACTATACCAGTGGAGTCATTGTGCATTGTTTGCTCCACAGCGCCATGTGTAAAATTTCTGCTTTGCTTATTCTCCCGTTCCTTCTTCTCCTTCGTTGTCACAGCCGGGTATCGTGTCTCCATTTAAGCGCGTATTTCTGAAGGGAGAGAAAGGAAGAGATAAGAAAGCTCAGGACAAATGTGCAGAAAGACGGCCTCTTCACACCTTCTCACTCTCTGTCCCGGACCACTGCATTGATCCAGACATTCTGCTCAACGACTACATCGAGAAAGAGGTCAAGGTGAGAATTATCTCAGTAGACGTGCAACATGAAAGATACACAGTGTGTAGGGCTTAAACAGCTGACCTTCATGTCTTAAAATAACAACTGACTGGTGTTGTTGTTGTCATTGTTACATACTTACCTGATGTCGTATGCATTCTATCATAATTTTTATAAATTCCAGTATTGTTCTAGAAAGTAGAAAATAAATGTCCAAACTTGTGTCCAGACGGTACAATAATATGCTAGCCATTTTTAGAGCCGTAACAGTCTACATTGACATTTATTACCCGATTTCCTGACTATATTTTATTCACCCAACCAAGAAAACCACTGATGGAAGGTCTGTTGATAGGCCAGTAGATGATCTACTCTTGTGTCTTGTATGTTTGTATTTTGTCACATTGTAGTATCTAGGGCAGCTGACCTCAGTCCCAGGGTACCTGAATCCTTCCAGCCGCACTGAGGTTTTGCAGCTGATTGACAATGCCAGAGTAAGATAACAAGTGCATGGTTTCATTTCTGCTTTATGATAATCAGTCACAGAGGAAACTATTATTATTATTATTATTATTATTGTCGTCATTTGTTCATTTATTTCTGCTTCCAGAAGTCCCACCAGCTGGCTGGACAGCTGACATCAGAGCAAGATGCCGTGGTCAGCCTGTCCGCGTACAACATCAAGCTGGTGTGGCGTGACGGAGAAGACATCATCCTGAGAGTACCTATCCATGACATTGCTGCTGTTTCCTACATCAGAGATGACTCCCTCCACCTGGTCATTTTGAAAACGGGTATGCTTATGCGCTCAGATCTCTTAGCGTCCTGATCCTCAATACTGCCTTTTTACACCCAAAGCAGTGTATTATATTATTAACGTGTTTCATCTTCAAAAAAGACAAGGTAAAATAATTACCCAAAATCAAATTTAGGAGTGTTTTTCATCATTAGTAATTCTTTCTGTGTATGTGTAGCTCAAGAGCCCGGAGGCTCACCCTGTCCCAGCACATGTCCGGAGCTGTCGAAGTCACCTACTCTGAGCTCTTTGTCTGAAAGCGGAGCTGTGGATGTCTGCTGCCTGCTCGTGCTGGCCGTCGAGAACAAGGTCTCTAATCTGTTCAGCTCAAACACCACCTTTTACTAAGTAGAACAAAATTGTTAGGTCGCTGAGTATGGAATAGCAGTATTTTGAGCCTTTAGTCAGGTTGGGTTGTATGAAAATATCTCAGTAATATCATGAAAAAGCTTTCCTGAGGTATCATGGATACTCTGAGCTTTTACAGCCCTGACCGAGTGACTCTTACTCACAAACAAATAGCTGACTCAACTTCAGGATATTTTTTACGAGTGTAAAAGTAGTGTCCTTAAGCATTTTCAATGCAGCAAAATAAAGCATTGCCTAAATGAAAACATACAGAAGTATAAAAAGGACAGTAGCTTAATAGTGATTGTGATTTATTCAGACTGTTAGGAAGCAAATCACAAAACCAAAGCTGCACATTAGAATTTAATAATAATAAATATGGTGAAAAGAATCATCTCTTTGGCCAAGACTTTCCACCACAGCTAAACACAAAAATATCTGAAACCTAGACCAAAAAAAAAAAAAAAAACAGATACTGAAAAAGTGAGAGACCGCCGCTAATGCACTAGTTTGGGAGCAAATGTACTCATGAACATCTGTGTACTTAGATACGCTATAGTCTTTCTTTAATTTAGAGAGGAAGCTCAGGGGAGGGACAGGATAGTATGATGATACCAGGTGGTACTGAGGCTTAGTGTTTAGTTTTAATTGATGAGTATAGTTTTTACCGTACAGCTTCAGAACTGGGTCTGTGTGTGGAGTTTGCATGTTCTTGCCGTGATTGGTGGATTTCCTGTGGGTTTTCTCCCACTGATCAAAGACATGCATTATATGCTAATTGCAGTATACTTTATAAGTGCTCGTAGTGTATGATTGGGCATTTAGTATGTTTGCTTGTGCCCACATTGGTTTGGGATGAACTCCAGGCCCCCAGCAATCCTACACAGGCGAAGTGGTACTGATGAGGCATGGATGATGGGTGAATGGATAGATAGTTACTGTGCCTCACATAATATGTAAGCAGTATTTTATAATGAATAGCCTACTTTACTGTACGGTAGTGAATGTATCGTATAATCCTCAGACATATGAATTTGAGAGGCTTGTATTAAATGATACGATGCAGTATGCTGTGAATTT
>JAOVVA010000035.1:3030194-3043074 GCA_028565275.1 Leiocassis micropogon
TTAAAATCGATGCGAAATTTCACAGGAAGCCAATGCAATGTGGATAAGATAGGGGTGATGTGGTCGTATCTTCTGGTCCGAGTGAGGACTCTTGCTGCTGCATTCTGGACTAACTGAAGCTTGTTTATGCACCTTGTTGAACAACCAGACAGTAAGGCTTCAAGTTCACAGTTGACAGGTTACCTGTGAGCAGCTTTAATGCTCAGTACAGTTTAACAGGACAAAAACACCCTGCCTCTATTATGCTCACTTTCGGGTTGACAAACGATATAGGCTTTTTGGGGAAAAAAATAGTTTAAAAAGAATACCACCACCTTTTACATATACAGGTACAATATAGTCTCATTTTTCATTTCACACATAAAAGATTCTTAGGTGTTTGGAGTCAAAGTGCAGGGGCACCTATAGGATTATATTTCATAGTACACAAAAGACCCATCTTCATTATACATACCTTTAATATTCATGTGAACAACATGCACATATGGTTACTCATACAGTAAGCGAACGAGAGGGATTGTTTCAGGTTTGTGTTTTTTTTTTTTGGCACATTACCGATACAACCAAATTACATTACCGAGCACCAAAAAACTCTGATTAACCTACCAGAAACATTTTAAAGGGCAGAATTGTTATTGCTGTTGCTCTCGGCAGAGTATATACTGCGAAAAACGTGTTTCTATCTATTTTCCAAAGTTTGTCAAATGTCCCCATTGCTTTCTTTTGCTTATTTCTAGGCTACTTATTTACGTGCTACCACAAAGTTAAATGTGAAAAAAAGCTAGAAATGTGCATTGACGACCAGAGACAAAAAAAACCCCTGACAAATCATTAAGAAATAATAAAAGGGCACACAGTGCGTAGAGGATTTTGGGTGCCGGTTCCTGTCGCAACACAAGGGAGCGTAGCTGACAACCAAAAAAAAATTGGGGACGCCAAACCAGCATGTGCTCGTTGAACATTTCATTCCAGAAGTTGCCTCATTTTGCTCTTGTCATAACCACCACAGATCTGCAAAGGCACTAGATTTTGGAGCGTCAATGTGGGGATTTTTCCAGGTTGGCTGAGGAGGCCTGGGACGCAATTGTTGTTCCAGTCCAGTTGGGGTTCAGGTCAGGTCTCCTTGCAGGCTGTTTGAGTTCTTCTAATCCAAACTTGGCACAACATGAAATGGAGCATGCTTTGTGCACTGGGGCACTGTTAATGCTGGGAAATGTTTTTGCTCTTCTTCACACGGAGAGTGTCCTGCAGCCTCCAGTGAAGAGAGATCGTAATGAAACACGAAAGTTGTGTGCTTTGTGGCAATAGAAGGTTCACCAATATTTGGCCATAAAGTGTATGTTGAAATGTACCTGGAACAGTTTACTAGCTTACTAGTTTTATTTTTGTGTGGTAAAAGATTACATGTTTAGCAGCACTTCACCATGTTTTAATTAGATGACTAATTCTCCTTTTCTTTGGCAGGCCTTAGGCCGTTCATCCCAGAGAAGGATAGTCAGCATTTTGAGAACTTCCTGGAAACGATCGGCGTGAAGGACGGCCGCGGCATCATCACTGACAGCTTCGGCCGCTACAGACGTACAGCCAGTTCAGCTTCTGACTCCACTACCAACGGCAACGGGGCAGCAGGAGGGTCAGATGAAGGAACAGTGTCTTCTGAGGGTGATGAGTGGGACCGTATGATCTCAGACATCAGCAATGACATTGAAGCGTTAGGGTGCAGTATGGACCAGGATGGTGTATCACCCTGACAGAAAAAAACTTTCTCCATGTGCTTTAGTCAATCACCACTTAATATACTGACTGTTACATAGTTCACTGGTCCATGTCACTTTGTCAAATGATGCTGGAATGTCAATACTCAGTCACCTCAGTTTATTCCTGGCTTTTATGTATTGTTGTAGCCACATTGCAGTCATTCAACTGGATGATGTTGCTTTATATGAGACACTTGAAGTGTACATGGACTTTCTGTAACTGTGCGAGGCACAGGTGATGCTTTCATGAGTGTTTATTGGCAGTATCTGCTATCGGTAATGAGACAGTAGCTTTTTAGGCTGATCTGGAACCAGCGTTTAGGTTTCTTTATGAAGGTGTCAGGACAATAGCAGGACTTGAAACTCCTTTATTCTCAAGTGTTCACGTTTAGGATTAATGCAAAGTTTTTCAAATTCATTGTAGTCAAGTGGCGATACTGTGACTGAAGAGATGCAAAGTGAAGTAAAGTAGCTTTTTTTCGTTTTTTAAGCACATTAGAAATCTACATATTAGTCTGTGGATTCTGAAGTAAGTCATATGCATGGATTATATCACCATAGATGGAAAATCAAGGCAGTCATTCAGGCACCATCAGTATCAACTGCAAAGTCTTTAAAAGATTGTTCTGTCTTTACAGCATGAGCAAGTGATTTTTTGGGGGGTGGGCTCACGCTGACACCGACCGGACACTTTAAGAGGCATTGTAAAAGATCAAGGTTTCCAGGGAGGTGTTTTTTTTTCCTCCATATTAACAGCATTTGATCCCTGAATCTCATGTCTTGGGTTTATTTTAAGATTAGAATTGTCTGCCTGAATTGATGAGTCTAGCCAAGGGGTATTCTCGCATTCAGCTGTGCGTCATCTATGACATGCAACAAAGTTTAATCCATCAAGTGTTTTTATTTCTCATTATATTAACTGTTTGATGTGTTATTCTAATTTGTTTTAATTGCATAACATTTAAACACCTTTTGCTATTGCATTTTTTTTTTTTTTTTTTTTACAACTAGTGCTGGTTGTAGTTACCCCGGGATTGGTTAATTTGTATTGCACCAGGTATAGAACATGGCTCAATATATTGGTTGATTTGGGCTGACGACTTGGAGTATTTACATATTTGACAAGGCCACGTAGCTGGCTGATGGTGTTCAGTGTTTTGTTACATTGCAGAGCAAATATGTCTTGTTATATGTTGTAGCCTTCCATCAGTTTTTTGATAGCCTGACATTGTGCCTTGCAGAATAACTGCTTATTATATCATCCAACAGGGATGTAAGAATCATTCTGTAATCTGTACAGACTGTGACCAATGAGTTTTATTAAATATTATGTTTAGTATTCAGTGTTGTGAATATGTTATAGGTTGTTTCATAATAAGCCCAGGATATGAAAATACTACATTACTTTAATTTGAGGAAACCTCAACGGGGCTAGATATTTTAAGATACCCATCACATGGTCAAAGCGGACATTTTATACATTGTAATTAATGTTCATAATCGTCTGAAAACTAGGTTTTCCTAAAGTGCAATATTTAGTATGAAAATGTATACAGTTAAACTATCTCCTTATTTATGTTATGTAATCTTTTGGACAAATTCTAGGCAAGATGAATACCACAGCATGCCTGAAACTTTCACTGTCAGGGTCACACATTTAGACATCTATTGTTCCCTGTCTTTGTGCTGCACATGAATTTTTATTTTTATTATTTTTTTTATCTGACCTGGTAAATTATTTTGCAACATTTTTGTAGAATAATGCTTGCTTCTTTTTTTGCACATCTGAACTATCAAGTGTACATTTTTGTGCATTTTTTTTTGTAGGGCTACTTTGCAATTGTGTAATGGTTCACTTTTGTAAAATTTAGTTGTCTTTGATCATAATAATCATTCTATGTAACATGGAATTACAAATCTATACTTTGGAGGTTTGTGCAGAATGTCGACAGTGTTGGCTGAAGTGTCCTTCTGGATGGCTAACACTTGTGTGATGTTCCTTGAACTCGTGATGTTCCTTGAAATCTGTTCATACACACTTCTTTATTGAAAAATGCTTTCTCTATACTGCGCACAAAGTCGTCAGTAAATAATGGCACCAGGGACACTCTCGGACCACAAAAAAAGAACAAAAATCACTGCACGTTGCTAATGTTTTTTGTAAGTCGCAAGTGTGGCATCCATTTTTTTACTTGCCTTGCAGTTGAAATGAACTGACGAAACGTATCCACACCTGCACAGCAGTGACTTTGGAGACAGTAGCCTTGAATGGAAAGCACTGATAAGACAGTGTGGACAGAAGTTTTAATGTAACTGCAGTGATTAGTTAATAAACAGCACCCCAATAGTTTTATTTTCACATGGTGATACATGGCCATATTTATGTTCAACAGTTATCAGTATATAACAGTATCCTCCACGCACGCGCACACTAATTAGAAAATAACTGGAACTCAGTTTCATTTAATGTTTAATCAATCTAAAATGGAAACATTTTTTTTTAAAAGATTCAGCTATTGTCGGAATACTAAAACTCCTAGAAAGCTATTTTCCAAGACTGAATTTTATACACATCACAAATCATGGTAAGATGTTAACTGCTTAAATGTCTTGTACAGTACACCTGTCTGGTACCATCAACTCTTTTACTCATTTGCATATTAAGCAAAGACAAAGAAGACTAATTCCGAGGCAGTGTATTCAATTTTCCGGTGAAAAGTCTTTGGAACTTGAAGCTTATAATCTGTTTTTCCAGTAAGAAAAAAGATGGATTTGGTAGACCAGTGTCATTTAGATCTTGCTTAGTAGATCACAAGTTCTAACAGATCCAGTGCTGTTCAACAATTATTTCTTCATACATTGCTTTCAAAGAGCCTGTCTTTCTTGTCTATTTAATGTAGTCTGAAGGAATAGTTCTGCAGGTTTCATGAAGGACATTTTTGTCCCTCATTTTCAGTCTAGTCCCTCTACCTGAGCAATTTCAGAGGAATATTTTTGTTTGTTAAGCGACAGAGTGACCTTTATAATAATTCAAGCAGAAAATAGCATCCAATTTAAGGCATGAACCAGTGAGACACAGATGCAGATGACGACAGATGATCAGGCCTGTGATGAGTATACTGGTGATGCTGAGTGGTTGGAACAGATGAGAGGGGAGAAGAGGTTGCTGATAAGGTTGTTACATAAACAATTTATAAATTTTTGTAGCGTGTCACAGCAGAAAAAAAAAATTCTTTCATTTAATTACCATTATTTAACTTGATTTAATATGAAGAAATGAGGAATAACTCAAGATTTTTGGGCAGTATTGTATATGCACTAAGTAGCATTGTGTATTTAGGTTTGGTCACAGATCATTAAGATATCAGATACACCAATCATACTGGATGTAAGGAAATGCTGACTGATTTATTGCATTTATAATGTCAGAAATTAAATCATTTAATCAATACTTAATGATTATTCGGATAGATTACTCCTTTTTGCCTTCTTGCTTTAGTGTTTAATGTTTAATATACAATTGGGAAAATAACTCAAATTTACTTAATAGGAGAAGAGGGGAAAAAAAGTTCCATTTTGGAAATACACCCATGCATAGCAACAGACAGTTTAAAGAGATCTCCTTAAATAGGCCTAAGCCTAATAGTCTGAGCACGCAGCTTTCTCTGCTAGATAAAGAGGATTAAATGATCCTGGATAATAGAGGAGCTGTACTTTCTCCAGCCTGGTGTGAACCCTGCCTGGGTTACCTGCAGCGATGCTAAAAGTGGAGTAAGATCAGTTTGTGTTGTCCTAAAGAGGTGAAATCTTTCATCCTGGACGAGTCTTGGATAGAAAATGTAATAGTAAGCACTTTCCTATGTAGGTATAACTTCGGTATACAAAGTTATACAGTCTCTACAGGAACAGGTGCTGACTTTGGCCACCCTGATGTAAATGAACACCGCTGTGTTACTCAATCTCCCCCGGGCAGGACGGCTTGGTGCCAGCTTCCTTGAAGGTTTGTTTGTGAAACAGTAGAACAGCCATTTACGCAGAAAGGAGAGAGGAAGATCTTAAGCACCACAGCCTATTCACTCGCATAACTTTGGCTCGCTCGTACAGTTTCATGGTGACGCTCTCACATTCCAGAGGATGTCTGTGTGTGAAAACATCCTATCCAAAAGGGCTTTTGTGCCGAGTCAAAAGAGCGCCTCCTAAAAGCATTAAGGTGTAGACGCACAATAAGGGGGAAACCTCAGGCCTTGAGAACAAAGGTAGGTCACTAAGCTACAACATAAGAGCATGCGAAAGTGATAAACAGGAAGTGTACTGTCATTACACAACGGTTACAAAGTAAACACTACACGTGTCGTCATAAATATGCAATTAATACTGTTATTGTGGGTGTACACTCAGACCCAGTCACGGTGCCTTTGTTTCAAAATGTGTGCCATTAAGAGTAAGCATCCTTAGTCACCTAATACCGTCTCTTGGAGTTTCCCTCCATTACTCCTTTCTGTGCATTTTCTATTGATTGAAGCCAGTCATTGTGAGCAGCCATGAAACAGTAACCTCCTGAATGCCATCCAGGCCGCAGCTTTCCCGACCTACTTTTATTTCCCACGTTATCTTATCCGCGGTTTCTTTTTTAAAAAGATGTGGATAAGTATCAAGGAATTTTCTCTTTCTGTTGCATGGCATGACTGATTCATTCGAATGAGCACCTACAGGAGGCTGTCATGATAGTTTATCCAAACTGGAAAAAAAAATGATCCCCTTATGAAGTTTTTCTTTGTTTCTTTCTTTCTATTCACAGTGACTGAGAAAATTCCTTTTCACTTTGACAAAGCAGTCAGCAGCATTGAATTAAACTGCACTTAATCAGCATAACATTTCTATCCACACTGTGTGACTGATCATCTTTGACAGACTGAGGTTACTGTAGGTCTCCGGTCCATTTAGAATAAAGAAAAAAACTATTCAAATGAATTATGCGCCGCACTGTTGAATATTCAATTCTGAATTGTCCCAGCTGTCAGGCAAACCATGGGTTAATAAGCATGTGCTTTTCATTTATATTCCTAATAGCTTATTCATAGAGACTTGTATGGCAGATGTATAATTTTATTCTCTTAGGAAATATTTATTTAATACATAATTATTATATGACGGGTGTTCGGATCAAACCTGGACTTTTGATTGCGCAGAATAACAGAACATAGTTATGAGAGTAAAAACTACCTTTATTTCTCTACATGTAGCCCCTGCAACACTAATGCACTTATCCCAACGTTTTACTAGTGCTCGGATACCATCAAGGTAGAAAGATTTTTCTCAGTAAGCCAGAGCCATAATCAGACTGCATGCTTCACATCTGAGACGCTGGTCTCCCAGGAACTCCATAAATGGCCCAAACATGTGGAAATGGCTTGGATTAAGTGCAGGACTGTAACTACAGGGATGTGGCAATAACTTCCAGTTGAGTTCCTGTAATGTGCAAGTAGTGTTCATGGATGATTGTGCGTACAGTTCACACAGACAGGTGCTTCTCTTCTACTAGTTTCAAATGAGATCAGCATGGGATTGATGTACGGCCTTATTTAAAAGCTTTGCACCATTTAAAGGCTCTTTGGGCCACCCCTTGTACATATACAGGATGGCCCAAAGCCCTGGATCCATTACATAAGCAAAAATGTATTTTGAAGTGTAAATTGAGAGTCTCAATGTCATTTTAACACCTTTTAATGTATCAGAATTGAAGTTATGTGCAGAGAGTTATGTCTTTCATTAATACATTCACAATTATATCTGTTAGCAAATGAAAGACTTCTGGTCATAGCTCTTACATCCCAATGATGATTTTCCTATAAAAGTATACTTGCATCTTTTTTTTTTAATCCCTATTTGGGTATTTGATCAGTGTCATCCTTACCTTCTCTGTACACACCATAGAAAGTGTGAGGTACATTTGGAGAGGAAATGTTTTACCTAGTATTGAGAATGGTCAAATGGTTCCAGACTCTTTCGTGTCCTCCTCACTAAAACTAAACTACAGTAATAGTAGACAAAAAGCGCCGGAAACCATCGACAAAGCAATACGCTTTGTTTTATACTCAAACGTTCAGTGTGTCATCATATTCAGAACTGATAGAAAATAAAAACAATTTCTTTAAAAAAATGTTAAAAACCCGGTTAAAAATCCCTACCAAGTCATTCATACGAAAATGCCGCAGTGATAAATTACTGAGGTCCTGACTCGAGATACACTTATATTTATATCTAGAATTATAACACACTTTTATATATAATAACTTTTACATTTTAGTAATGTGAAAATTTCATGAACATATAGTAAATCTTGCACACTGCATTGTTCATTCTTCAGTTTGTCACATTTATTGTATACAGTAAGATTATTTTCTCGTGTATCTGCTATATTTATGTCTGTAGAAAATTTTCTTTAAGTATAAACAAACATATAGAACAAAACAAAGTCGAATCTTTAAAGCATACTTTCTCCAACTTCTCTAATGAAGCTTATAAATGATGCTTGATGTGTTATTAAAATTCCATATGCAGCATTTTATATACAATGCAGAAAGCAGTAAAAGCAAATAACATGATGTATCAGTTTCTTGTTTCATTACAAAATATGTGGCAAAATATTTGTTTTATATTCTATCAACTTTTTATACAGGTTTCTTGTTTTTACATTGGAGACATGGTACACACGCAGTATAAGCCCTGTTTGCTTTTAGGCTAGCAGAGGGAGAAGCGTCTTGTGTTTATGTTCATCTTGGTGACACCAATCAAGCGAAGAGGTGCTGACAGACCAAAGCCAGGTGTAACAGGACCATCACACAGAAGATCAGAGAGCTCGTCTTGCTCCTCCAGGCCATACGTGGCATCGTTGAGCATTCGTCGGTGCAGGTGGCACGTCTGCTCGATCTTTAATTTGTTGATATCTCCTCGTAGGCGCATGAGCTGGCGGGCAAGCTGCTGGTCCTGCAAACGCATCTCCTTCTGCAAACGAATAGTGACAGACATGAGGAATCGGACAGGATGCAAATCCTTAGAGAGATATTTTTCTGCTTAGAGGGCAACACCACCATTTTAGGTAATCACAAATGCACTCTGAATTCACCAGATTTTATTTATTTATTTATTCATTGTGTGTATGATTTACTCCAAACCTCTTCCTATATCACATGCCCTGTCCTTAGCTTAAAATATAGCCCTCTGTGGATTGGTAACCAAACTCAACTGGTATTTAGATTATATAGTGAGATTATATTTCAGCACAAAATGTAAGTAATTATTAAATTTTAAATCACAAACATTCCTCAAACATTTACCATAATTGATGGAACATCATTTGCAATGCCTGATTTGTTCACAGACCCTTGGCTTGGATATTTTTTTAACATGCGAGGTAAGCTACACTGGAACTGGTTACATACAGTAGTTGTGCATTGGATGGTGTGAAAATACAATACAATTGGGTATTTCAATAAAAATCATCTTTGGTAAAGGTTAAAGTACAGCTTTGAACTCTTCGAGTTAAAGCAGCATAAACTCCTACAAAGGTTAAATAAATGTTTTTAAAAGTCTGCTTTAAGTGAGAAGCCTTGTATTAGCAATTAAATAATGTGGGTAGTTTATTATTATTATTATTATTATTATTATTATTATTATTGTTGTTGTTGTTGTTGTTTTTGTGGTTGTTCATAATAATAATAATAATAATAATAATAATCATCATCATCATCAAAGTGTAGATAGAGAGATAGATTAGACTAATAGATGTATTTGTTCTCATTCCTGCTTCCACATCTATTAAAGTGTGAATTTACAGTATTCGAATTTAGATCATCTCCAGTACAAACACTTGTTTGTGATTGTTGTTGAACAATCATGTATTCAACTAGTGGAAGTGAAATTCCCTCTCTGCTCCTTTTCACTTCTGTTTTTTTTTTTTTTTTAAAACAATTCATTGAAATGACAACATTAACCAACATGTTCATCAGAATCTATTGTGCAAAATATGAAGATGTTCCTTATTTAATACAAAGTTGTAATTTTGCTAATTAACCAACATGGTTTATAATATATACACACACTACCATTCAAAAGTTCGAACACATCTTTTAATTCCATGGTCTTTCCTGATTTTTTATTTCTTCCTACATTGTAAAACAATGCTGAAGGGGCCTGAAATATGCAATAATCACCTTTAAACAGTTGATATGGAGATGTGTCTGCTACTTATGCTCTGTAAAGCCTTTATACCGCCTCTCATCTGTGGTGCTGTTTGTTAACTGGTGATTTTTGAGGCTGGTAACTCTAAATTAACTTCTCCTCCGCAGCAGAGGTAAGTTTTGGTCTTGCTTCCCTGGGATGGTCCAGTTTCATCATGGTGCTTGACGGGTTTTGCAAATGCACTTGACAATACTGTTCTTGCAAGAACGGTTCCAGAACAGCTGACCTTCATGTCTAAAAATAACAACTCACTGTTGTACTTATTGTTATTACTTAATGACATCTTTCCATATGTGTTATTTCATAGTTTTGATTTCATAGTTACTCCAGTATTGTTCTAGAATGTAATAAATTAAAAAAAATACAGTATGTATAAAGAGTATTATTGTAATCTCCAACGGCAGGGCTTCACTACATTTCTTCATTATGTCATACTTGTTAGATAAGAGGTTCTGTTTGTATTGGGAAAGTATCAAAGAATTGCAAACCACAAAACAATAGTATTTACATTGATCTATTCTTTATAATAAATAATTTACTTGTAATCTCTTGTAATGGGGCTTAACGCTCTCTGGGCTTTCAGTATACCGTTTTACTCAAAGTAATGGATACTAATTTCAATACTCTGAATAAAAGGTCTAAGCAAGAACATGTCCAAAAACTTTAACCAACATAAAATGTACTACTAATTTAATGAAGTTTACCATGTGATCCCCCCTCACTGAACCTTTACTTGAACCACATTCAAATATCTCTTACCAGTTCTTTCCTTAGCCAGATGAGAGCTTCATCAATATTCCCAAACCCTTTCAGATTTCCGGAAGTCGGGCTGCATTCTTGTGTTAAATCCAACTTTTGGGCAGTTCTTTCAGGTCTGTGTGCATGCTCCTGTTCTGCACTTTGGCCAAACACAGTGGACATTGGTAGATCTGATGGTCCTTTCGCATTGGTAGCTTCTTCTACGTGTTCCTTCCACTCTTGATAGGAAGGTCTCCTGGTCTGCAGTCTAAGTCTCTCAGCCAAAGCCTTTAAATTTCTTAAATGGTCATCTGTCGCAGCCTCCAGGTTATCACAGTCCAGGCTACTGACATCATTTACACGAATCTGCGGCAGTGTTTCCATGGCTTTTCTAATGCATAAAAACAAGAGTAGTTGAAAAATATCCTGGCGATAAACTAAAATGCAACCAAATGTTGTTGGTTTTTTTTGCTTTAGCTGATCATTAATGATGATCTGGACCTTTGGAAGTTCAAGTGAATATGCAGGCAAAAGGGAATAAGAGATTCATGTAATTTATGATTAACATCCAAATAGCAAACATCCAAATCTCTGATTAAGCAAAAATTACTATTAATTTAGTGATTTTTCTTCCAGTCCTCAGGCAAGAAACATGAAATCCTGAAAAGAAAAGAAAAATGCATATTAGAGTCTTTTTTCACAAATTATCTGTTATCCATGTAGCTTGATTGCTATTAGAAATTTTCTAAAGTTGGAATAATAAAATGACAGTAAGCACTATATCGACATAACTCTACAATAATATATTTTTTGACCAGTAACTTTTCTAAAGGCTCATAATGAGTGTTTCTTTTCTACATCTCATGTCATGCTCTGGATCCTCCCAAGCTAGCTGTTGCCATGGTAACTTAAACCAGTCTATGAGTCAGCATTTTGCTGTCACATGAAACACATCTATAAGTGACATATAAATGGCGGCAGTATGTATTTTTACAATGGTTAGGGTTCACACTTCCATATAAAACATTAATATTAACCCAACTGAACAAATGCCAATTAGTGCTTCAGTACAAGTCAATGCCATAAATAAATCAGTTAAAAATTACTTGTCTTGTATGTTTTACTCATAATGCTTATTGGGAATCACTAAACTTACGGTTAAGGTGGTGATGTTTCTTGGACTGAGTGTCAAATTCTACAATGTTTTGTTAAACCACACTTGCTGATGGATAATAAACTTATATTTTGTTGCCATTTTTTCTACATGGCACTTGGTATGTATTTGTGTGTTAAAGAAAGTGAAGAATTATAATACAAAATTTACATTCAACCTGATAGTTGACTTAAGTTCAGGTCAGTATCTCTAGATATGTCAATATTCCAGCAACTACTTAAAGTTTCCATTCATGAAGGAATGAATAAGATGAATAATAATACATTTGTATGAACATTTATTCAATATGTGACCTAAGCAAAGAATAATGGCTTAATGACATTGGCTATTGATTGAGCCAATAATAAAATGTCCATCTGACGTAGTTTAATAAGATTAAACATTTGTTTAGAAATGCAGGCATATAAGAACAGGTTGCCATTTCATTCAGTAGCCTGATAAATGTAATCTATCTTTAGATTCCATAACTTCCTATGATGGCTCAAGAAAAAAATGTTTCTGCCTAACAACTCCCGAGTCAATGGTTAGATCCTGATCTTTGGAGTCTGCATGGGTATTCTTTTGGTTCCCCAGTTTCCACCAACCTCGCAAAACACTCATGTAGGTGGATTGAGTGCTAGTTTGTTTCTGCTGCCATGTAATGGAAAGCTCTCCCATTCTGGATGTATTCCCACCATTGGCCCAAGGTTTCTGGGATATGCTTTGAATCCACCACAACCCTGAGCAGTGGTTACTAAAGCTGAATGAATGAATCATTCAATTATCAATCAATAAAAGGAAGTCCCATCCAAAATAATGCCATATAATGTGTAATTGTATGTTAGTCCTCTAGCTGCTCTCATCAAGGGGTCACCAGGGGGACCATCCGATCCTTGGCACAGTTTTTATGCTGAATGCCCTTCCTGACACAACCCTCCCATTTTTATCTGGGCTTGGGACCGGCACTGCATCCAGTGGCTGGGGTTTGGGC